>CM053575.1:35212574-35313308 GCA_028646485.1 Cryptoprocta ferox | reverse complement strand
TAAATCCTGTGCTCATCATCACTACTGTTGATTTCCTCTAAATAGCTGTGTGATTTGGGGAAGTAACTTAATTTCTCTGAAGCTCAGTTTTATTTCCCACCAATAATATGACACTCTAATCCCTAATTTGTAACTGGAATTGTGATGACATAAAATACCATATAAAGTACATAGCACAGTACCTTGCACATTAGTATTTAACAAGGGTCATTTTGTTTGCACCTTTCCCCATTGTGCTAAGGAAATAAAAGGTGTTAATTCTTCAAGTATGACCACAATGTCAGATTCATCACAATGGGTCATTTTGGAAACTATCTTCAGATATTTTTAATCTTTACATTTTGCTAAATGACTCAGGGTGGTTACCTAAATTATTTTTCTCTTTCTAACCTATAGATTTTACATGACAGAAAACAATGCAGAATAATAGGCACTGTAGGATGCTATTTATGTAAATTATATATTTAATAGTTGATATACTGTGTAGTAAGAGGATAAAGACATGGATAGGAGGAAACACAGAAAAGGATTCATAGTGGCTACAGCTGGAAAGGAAGGAGGAGAATAGATTTGGAAAAAGCATAAGAGAAATTTCAAATTGTCATTTTTTTAACTTGGAAAGATGATCTGAAGCAAATATAACATATCAATGTTTATACTGGGAATTTAGATATGGATTTTTATTATATTTTTCAGACAATTTTCTGTGTTGCAAAATACAAAACAAGAAAACCAGATAAGATATTTTCCCGAGAGAACACAAGTTTTATTTCTTTCCAGGTTTATTTATTTTTTTTTTTTACATCTCTGGGCTGCCAATGAAGATATTTTTATGATCTTCCAGAGCATTTGATAGCTTTCAAAATCCATAGCATTTAATGCAACAGCTTTGGGAGAATGTTTTTATTTTATAAAGTCAAGATAAAGGTAGAATTATACACATTTATGAATAGGTTTATGAATCCAAATGAAGTTCTTGGGTACAAAGCCAACAAAAGTGTGCATGAGAATAAATGTCACAGATGAGAGCCTTCTTTCTGACAGATCTCTTCAGAGTCTATTGGACTGCTTCTCAAAGATTAAAAAAGGGGGTTGGGGGGAATACCTATCTCCTTGAATACAGCGTAGAAATTAGTACATCACCATTAATCTAAAGGAATATTAATTCTCAATTCCAGTTGCAATGGGATAGTAGAAAAATCAGAATTATCTGGATTGAATTCCTAAATCCGGCACTGCCTCTTTATCTAATCCAAGGCAAGTCATCTCAGCTCTTTGGGCTTCGGCCTACCCACCAGGAAAATAAAGGAATTGATTAGCCTTGATGTTTTCTTTTTTTGTTTAATTTTTTTAATGTTTATTTATTTTTCAGAGGCAGAGAGAGACAGAGCATAAGCAAGGGAAGGGCAGAAAGAGAGGGAGATGGAGAATCAGAAGCAGGCACCAGGTTCTGAGCTGTCAGCAAAGACCCTGATACAGGGCTTAAACCCAAGGACCATGAGATTATGACCTGAGCCAAAGTCAGATGCCTAACTGAGTGAGCCACCCAGGTGCCCCTAGTGTTGATGGTTTCTAAAGATCCTCCTGGCTCTGAAGCTCTGAAGTTTTCTGACTTTATTCTCACTGACAAATAGCTGAGTTCCTCAAGTCAACTTGAAGAAGTATAATTGTTCTCAGAACTCCATTAAATATAAGACTAAATTTTTTCTTTCTGTCTATATTCCTATTTGACATTTAAAAAATTTTGATGGTTACTGGAGGTTTGCTTTATCCTGGTGGGCTTCTTTCTGTGATGCTATTTTATTTCTGACTCTTACAAAATTTTGAATTTGAGAATTTCATGGAACCCCTTTATAAGTAAACATCCTGCAGTGAATTGAAATACTTATGTGAAAAACACAAGTCAAAGTTCTAATAACAGGTCACACTCAACTTTTACTGAGTTGAGTAAAAGTTTTTTATATATATATAAAATATATATATATATATATTTTATATATATTTTTATATATTTACAGGATATATTATAGAATCCTGGCACTGCGAAGGAAGAAAATACATGCTCAAAATCCCTTCATTTTATAGATGGGGAAGGTAGAAATGTGAAGTGACTGGCCAAACTCTCTCCGGCTAGTTATTAGCAGAGGGTAATGTTAGCCTACATGTTAGGATTCATAGCAGCGCTTTTGAGGTAATTAAGAACCACTCTTTCATTCAGGAAATTAGGCAGTGTGTCAAGCAATAAATATTTATTGAGAATGTATTATGTGGCAGGTACTAGGAATATGGTGAGGAAAAGAGCTAAATGGACCCTGCCTTCATGGAACTCTTAATACATGGAAGTGACAGACAATAAAGAAATGAACAGAAAAATCAATTATGGTTGTGATAGATACTATGAAAGAGATGGATAGGTGCTTTGAGAAGTTCAAATGGAGATTGACCTAGTTAATGGGTGGAGGGAATTTTCTCAAACTACCTAAGTGTTAGTGAGTATATACACAGAACAAGTTAAATGTATTTAATATGTAGAAATGCAGGGCGCCTGGCTGGCTCAGTCAGTTAAACATCCAGCTCTTCTTGACTTCAGCTCAGGTCATGATCTCATGGTTCATGGGTTTGAGCCCCACATGGGGCTCAGTGCTGGCAACGTAGAACTTGCTTGGGATTCTCTCTCTTCCTCTCTCTGCCCCTCCACTGCTGTGTGCTCTGTCTCCGTTTCTCTCTCTCAAAATAGTTAAACTTTAAAAAAAGAAGAAATATGAATCATCTAAGCTTAAATCTATTATCATAAATACATTATTTACTCATTCATTACTTCATTCAACATCTATTAAGCTCTGTGCAGACCTCTTACTGTACTATGGAGATACAAAAATGAATTAGGTATGGTCTCTGCTCTTGAGAAGCTCATGGTTTTGAAGAGAAGACAAATAGAAACAGAAATAGCTGTAGAAAGAATGTTATTAGAGCAAAAAAAAAAAAGAAAGGAAGAAAAATGAAAGAACATGTATGTAGAATGTCTCATTTGGGTAGCAAATTCTGCATATCAACCCATATTCACCATCATTCCTGACATAAGTACACCACTGTAGAGTTTCACTTTTATATATGATTTATCACAATTTGTAATTAGGGATTTATTTGTTTGTTTATAACTTTAACATTAACATATTTTCTCCACTAAACTGTGAATGCTATGAGGCATATCTTTTGCTCTCCATACTATATCCAAAGCCTAACATATACATTAGAAACTCAAAAAATAATTAATGGGAGAATGCATGGTCATAGTCGATATGCAAGCAGAATATCATCTTCCTAATTAAATCATTTCTTCTTTTCAGAAGGGAAGTCTGAGACAGAGAGAAGACATTGAACTGGACTTTGAAAGCAGAATAGATGTTTGCCCACCTTCTAAGTAGAGGAAAGGCATAGTGGCAGAGGACACATCATTGGCAGATCATGGATGTGTACCTACTGTGGTGTGTTTGGAGGAGCCAGCAGGTCATGTAAATGGAATATCAAGTGTGCTTAGAAACAGATATGAGGCTGGATAGGATGATTAGGCTGGTTGTTCACTGTCTTCAGTGCCAGACTAAATTGTTCAGATGCTATCTTGTATTTGAAAGAAGTTTTAGTGGAGCCTTAGATGAGCATGTTTGTCTTACGGGATATTGCACAGGAGTGGGGAGGGACTGGAAGCAGGTTATGCATGAGTGCCAAGGCAGACATGGTGTGGGGGAAGATGATGTACTCTGGGGATCATAGTGTCTTTCCAGATGTTAAGATAAAAGCTTGTTTCCTTCATTTCATATACACCCACTCACAACCCAAGAACAGGATGTGGATAATCAAAATATATTGACAAATACATGATTCATGCTCTCTGCACTTTGCATAATGACTCCAAGGCAGAGTGATCCACTTGTCCCTGGCATTCACAACTCTAGACAGAAAGAACCAGGCACATTATTTATGAAGTAATACTTTTCTCTTTTTCTTTCTTCCCTTTCAAAATCCTGTCTGGATCTCAAGATCCAGACAAGACAAAGTGTCTCAATCTTTACTTTGTTTTCTCTCTCATATCTAGGAGCATATTTCAGAAGTAACCCCAAATGTGTCTCTTTTTTCAAGGACATTAATACACTCAATTTAGGGAACAACAGGCTCATCCAAATGGTAGATTCGAGTTAATCTTTGACCATACTCCATCATGTTCTGTGCTTTTTTATTACTGTATTTCTTTAACCTTTTTTTCTTGATAGAGCATGATTCTTTATGATATGTCTGGAAACATAAATAAAAACTGGAAGTATAACCATAGGGCTTTTAAGGTCAAAATCTTAGTTCTTCATCAGTAATCATGGACACTATAGTTGCCTGCATTAAGAATTTATTTTTAAAAACATTGAAAGGGATGGGTGATCCAAAATATCCCTTTTACTAGGAGTTTCCAAAAGCAATGTCGGAGTTGGTTTCACACCATACCTCCAACTACTTATGAGAAAACCACTTCATTCCTCTGAGCTAAGTATCCTTATCTTCAAAATGGGCATAAAAATGCATAGCTCACTAAATTGTGGTAATTTTTAAACATGTTTATTTACTGGATGTAAACATATTAGCAACTATGAATATTTTATGATACATTACAGGTTTTCAAAATGCCTTTGGTCATTCTCCCTAAATTTGATCCTTATTCCAGTGCTACTAGGGAGAATAGAGAAGGGTCATTATTTTCATTTTTTTCAAATAAAAAAAATTAAGACTCAGAGGTAGTCTTTGATTTGTCGAATGTTGGGTTAGAACCCAGGACTAGTACTAAGCCAGATACATCATGGTACTCATTTCTTGGTGGGATAGGCCCAAGTAAAATGAATCCTAGAAAGAACTGCTCTCCAGGCTGAGTAGGTTCAATGGGGGCATTTTTGGATGGGGGTAGGCAGTAGCAGCCACATGACTCCATGAAGATCCAGTGTGGGATGAGGAAAAGGAGGCATGGAAAAAGAAGAGAATGGTTCTGGAAGGCTGGTATGCCATGTTTTGCTTTGCTCACTGTAACACCAAGTTACTTTTATTTTCATGTAACCTTTATTACTTGTGCTTCCCCAGCAAACTTACTGAAGGAAGGAATCCTGTTTTATTCTCTTTATGTTTTCCCACAGTACCCAAGCTATGCCTCTCACCTAATATAGAATAGAGTGGAGAGAAACTCAAAAGATCTCTGTGTTGGTTTCCTAGGGTGTCATGATAAAATATCACAAGGTGGATGGCTTAGAACAACAAAAATTTATTGTGTCACAGTTCTTGAGATTAGAAATCTGAAATTAAGGCATCAGTGGGGCCCCACTCTTGCTAAAGGTGCTAGGAAATGATCTGTTCCAGGCCTGTCTCCTAGTTTTGGTTAGTTCCTTGGCTTATGGCAGAATAACTCTAATCTTCACATGGCATTCTTCTCCCTGTGTGTCTTTCTTTTTATAGAAATGGCATTTTTTTATAAAGATACCAATTATAATGGATTAAGGACTCACCCTAGTTTAGTATGACATTATCTTCACTCAACTAATTATACCTATATAGACCTGATTTTCAAATAAGCTCACATCCTGAAGTCCTCAGGGTTAGGACTTAACCTTTGGGGGACATAATTATGGGAGGGGACATAATTCAAGCTATTACAACATCCCTCTGGTCTTAGGAGACCCTAAAATCTCTCAGTTTATCAGAGCTTATTCAATTAGGGACCACAAAGCAGCTATTCTTAATAATCTCTCCATTTCTTCCCTTTTGTATGGGTTATAAAAGTCTTACAAAATATTCTAATATTTGGCTTATTGTGGGCATTGGTTGCCCATCATTCTCTCTAAGATGTACAGGAATGTGATTTTCTAACATGACCAGAAGTGAGAGAGTAAACATGCATTCCAGACAGTGAGGAAGACATCACAGAGACACTGCACGGCCATTCTGTTGACAAGGAGTCAGTTTGATAAGACACGTTGTCGATCCCCTCAAGAATCAAATGGCAGAAGTCCTAGATCAAAGGGCAAGAAATAAAATGAGCCCTGGAGACAAGGGCATAAAACGAGTGTACTTGTCTGTGTGACTGGTATCCCAAATCACTTATGAGTCTGATTTTTTTCCACTTGGCAGTTCATCTTAGTCTATGCTTAACATTACTCAGAAAATTCAGTGGATCTATTCAATTCAATGGCAACATCCATTACTGCAGAAGGTAGAACTATTATTTGCAGTAAGTATTCAAGATTCAACTGTATATATCTCACTGTGAGATCTGCAGAGTATATGCAAATGAAAAGTTGCCTGAAAATCAAATAAAACCAGAATCCCTCTAGGTCGCTCTGGGTTCTAATGAGATCACACAACAGTTAAACCTGAAGTATACTCCTGACTTAATGTCCAATTTTCTTTCTTGGAGAGCTTCCTTTGGCCTGCCCTTATCCATATGAGTCACTGACTGGACTTCTGTTGAATTTGGTGCCAGAGAATGGATCCACCAGTGAGTTGCTACAAAGTTATTCCTAGAGTTTCCAGCAGAAGCTCTTCCTGCTACTGCCATGCTGCCCTGAATGAGTATTGGTCTCTCAGTCCATAACTTCTCCCTGTGGCCTGCCCTTTACCAATGAATTACAAAGAGGCAGATTTGAACCGGACACCTTCCTTTCAATCGCCTGGTGTCAGGGTACATTATTGGCACAGAATTTTAGCTGTATTTCAGCCCTGATGGTTCCTTCCACCCAGACTCATTGCTTCTTTACAACTCCAGTCTTTCCTTTAGTTACAAGAGCTCAAGACAAGCTGAAGATTCTACCAAGGTTGATCCAAGAAAGGATCCATGATAATAGAAGATTTTCAACTGGTCACTATTTAGGATTATAATTCAAAGGCTTACAGGGTTCAAGCATAATATACAAAAGAAGAAGGAAGGCAGGTGGGGATGTGGTAACACAGAAAATTTACGCCCCAGCAGAAAGGGGAAGCAGCTCCTCAGTTCCAGTTGGTTACGGCCACATGGAAATGGTGCCACCTTTTTCCGAGAGGTGGAAAATCAGGATATTTATGTGGCACCACAGATGTTTGTTTTTCTTTCTTTTTTTAAATGTTTTATTTATTTTTGAAAGAGAGTGCAAGCAGGGAAGGGGCAGTGAGAGAGGGGACAGAGGATCCAAAGCAGGCTTCCCACTGACAACAGTGAGCCCGATGTGGAGCTCAAACTCATGAACCCTGAGAACATGACCTGAGCTGAAGTCAGACATTCAACCGACTGAGCCATCCAGGCACCCCAGAATTTTGTTTTTAAATACCAGCAAATATAATGGCAAATTAACAAACAATGTGAGTTAACAGAATGTTTGTAGGCCCATTTGGCCCTTAGGCTTTACCTGGAAGTCTCCAGGCTGGCAGTTTTCTTTTCTTTTCTTTTTTTAATGTTTATTTTTATTTTTGAGAGAGAGCTCACATGAGCACACGTGCGGTTGGGAGGTGGACGCAAAGAGGGGGTAAAGAAGATCTGAAGTGGGCTCTGCGCTGACAGCATAGTGCGCAATGCAGGGCTCAAACTCAGGAACTGTGAGATCATGACCTGAGCTAAAGTTAGTCATTCAATGACTGAGCCACCCTGGTGCCCCTGGGGTGACAGTTTTACAGGCTACATGACTTGTGAATTCCTCAAGCTTCTCTTATAGGATGTCTTACACTCATTACAGACCTGACTTGCTGGCAAGATCTAGGGATAACTCCCTGCCATGTTCTTAGCCTGTGTCCTAGTGGCATATATCACCTTTCCCCCTTCACCTGTGGCTATGCTTGAAAGCGTCTACCCCTCCCAGAGACCCGTCTTAAGAGATGGAAGTGCAGACAGAAAAAAAGCATTTTCCTCCTCATCCATTAAAGCCTGCATTCCATTCATTCAACCAACACTGACTGTGTGACCACACACAGGCAGGTACTGTCCCAAGCATATTCATGTTTGTCATGGAGTTTATGATATGTCTAGAAGACAGAATTTTAAAAGTAAATAAACAAGTAATTTCAGAATGGAATGTGTTAGGGAAAAATAAAAGAAAGCAATGGGACAGCAAATGGTGGAAGGGTGTAATTCTACCTTACAGCTGGTTGTCAAGAAAGTCTCTCTGAGGAGAAAACTTATATAGAATTTCTTAGACACAGGGCTGAGATGGGGATTCATTAGTAATTTATTGAATGTGTATTCTTCGGAGGAGAGGAACTAGGACAAAAAAGAGGCCAGGGAAAGAAAGCAAATCAGGGATGTGGTCTCAGATGTGGGGCCCTTAAGCCTAGTGCCACCAAGGACTCTAGAACACGAGTTACACCACACAATTGGTACCACCTTGAAACAAGAGGGCTGGCCTTTTGTATCTCCCCTGTCAGTCAGTCACTGTCTCCATTCCTCCCCCTGGTGAGGGGAGCATAACCTCTTAAGCTAAAGGGATGAGGTAATTCTTTGGAAAAGGTGGCAGCTGTGAACTGTTAATAACCAATACACCCAACAGAGGGGGATGGGTGCACCAGCATGACATTGGGGATATGGGTAAGCACTAACCATATTCACTATCAGGGGTGATATTTGAGTTTGCTCTGGAAGTAAGAAGCAGCAAGGTATGCAAATATCTGGAGGAAGTGTACTTCAGGTTGAAGGAAGAGCTCATGGGAACAAGCTTGTCCAATATTTCTGAGGTTTAATGGGAAATGTGGAACATGGATGATATGTAGCTGAAGGAGTAGATGGGGAACCAAAACCCGTATGAATTTTTCCTAAGTGCTGTGGTAAACTCATTATAAGTTTTTAAGTGGGCAGTGACATGATATGCCTTAAATTTCAGAATAAGATCTGAGGTCCCCTTGTGGAGGATAAATTGTAGGGAAAGCATGAATAGAAGCAAGGCACCAGTTAGGTTACTATAGTATCCAGTTAATAGACAGTAGGGCTTGGATTAGGATAGTAGTCATGAATACGGTGAGAAGCTGTCAAAGTTGCAAAATATTCTGAAGACAAAGTTGACAAATTTTCTGATGGATTGGATTATGAGGTTTGGGCATCAGGAATGACCTGTGGGATTTTTGGCATTGGGATAGGTGATAGTGCTATTAACTACCTCGAGTTAATAGAATAGGCAGAAGATAAAAAAAAAAGTTTAAAGTGGAGAAATGAATAATTCCATTCAGAAATGCTAAATATGAATACTTATTTGACATTGAAGTGAAGATGTTGTATAAAATAATTGGAAAAATGTGACTAAAGCTTAAGGTGCAGTCAGGGCTAGAGATATAAGTTTGAGAGCCCTTAACCAATAGATAATATTTAAAATTATGAGAGAAAGAGACATCAGCCAGGGAGAGGGCACAGAGAAGAGAATAAGGTCCAGGGTCACGCTCTGGAGCATCCACTATTTACAGCTTGGACAGGGGAGGGGAGCCAGGAATGAACACTAAAATAGATTTGTGTGAAACAACAGGAGGCTATCTCACCAAAATTGTATTTGAGTAACCTCGTATTTGATTCAACATCATCAATTTCATCCCTTTTATATGGTGCTGTAGTTGTAGAATTTGGGTAGGATTGACTCCACCCCGTAGAAAGTGTCCCAGTTAGTATGAATCTGTCAGAATAATCTCACTCCCTTTGACTCAGTAACTGGTTTGCTTGCTGTGGCTTAAGTCAAGTAGTGCATGACATTATTTTGACTACAAGACTCCATTCTAGGCTGTTCCAATCAATATGAAAGACAAGATTTTATTTTTCCATAAAGAAAAGCTATCCTTTCTTTCTGGGTATAAATGGGAAGCTATTAACCCTAGATGTGGCCAGAAGCTATCTTGTAACCATAAAGAGCACAGCTATGGATGAAGCTGACTCCTGGAGAAGGGCAGAGCTGAAGAACTGTATAAAAATGGAGCCAGAACCTGGACTGAACTCTACCTGAAACCATCCTGTGCTATCTCTGAAGTTTTCACAGTTGTATAAACCAATAATTCCCTTTTAGGTTTTAAGCCAGATTTTGTAGAATTTAGTTATGCAATATAAGACCTTCTAGTTGATGCAGAATTCAGAAGAGAAGAGTATTTCAGGAAGTAAGGAGCAACCACAGTGTTAAATGCTGTTGAGTTATTTAAAGGAAAACAGAAATTGATGCTTGGATTTTACAACATGGAAATTGTTGGTGATATTGACAAATGTTGTTCTCTTGTACAGCACAGTCCAAAGTAAGAACATATGATGCCGCAAGATATTTTGAAAGCACATCCCTCTAAATCTGTATGTGAAAATTAGACTTTCTCTGAAGGAAACATCACATTCAGAGATGTAGCTATGCCTGTCATTAACAAACATTCATGTTAGCACATCAGGCAGTTTAACACCTTAATCCCACAGCTACCAAGACACCTCTATTTCTGATTATAATTTCTACAAAGCCCACTCAGGGCACCTGGGTGGCTCAGTTGGTTGAGCCGATTTCAGCTCAGGTCATGATCTCATGGCTGGTGAGAGCAAGCCCTGCGTCAGGTTCTGCACTGACAGCGTGGAGCCCACTTGGGATCTCTCTCTCTCCACTCTCTCGGCCCCTCACCTGCTCATGTGTTCTTTCTCTCTCAAAATAAATAAATACACATCTTAAAATATTTCTACAGGGGCGCCTGTGTGGCTCAGTTGGTTAAGTGTCTGACTTCGGCTCAGGTCATCATCTCACAGTTCCTGGGTTCAAGCCCCGCATCGGGCTCTGTGCTGACAGCTAGCTCAGAGCATGGAGCCTGTCTTCGGATTCTGTATCTCCCTCTCTCTCTGCCCCTCCCTTGCTTGTGCTGTCTCTCTCTGTCTCTCAAAAATAAATTTAAAAAAACATAAAAAAATTTTAAAAAATTTCTACAAAGTACTTGGATAAGTAAATGACCCATTGGTATATTTTTCCAAGAACCAAGAAATGATCTAACACAAAAGTATAAATTTCCATTTCTTGTGTCATGGAAAAGTAATATGACAATTTCTCTCTCAAGATTAAACAATCTAAGGGGCAATATCAGTGGGATTTTAAGTGTAAGCTATCACCTGTTCCCCTTTATCTGATAATCTATGTAAGAAGAAAACCCTTTCCAAGCCCATGACCCAAGAATATATCTAAACACTAAGATGATGGCAATGGAGAATCCATTTTGCCTTTCCACATCTTTCTCTGGGGAATCACTGCTTTTCACCTGGGCAATTGGTAACTGATCTTCTAGCCAAGTCCACACTCAACCTCTGCTCAGGTTGACATTCTATGAAACATTATTTTGTAACCTGAGACAGAAAGCCTAATCTGTCCACAAAAATGTAAGTGGGTATGTTGGTACTTGGGTAATATATCTATGTTTTAATTGGTGAAGCTTACCTGGCTGTACTTACAAGGATACCATGGCAGATACTCAATAATCTTAGAATTAACTACCGAACAAGCTGTGAAACTTTATCTTCTCTATAACAGACTTGTTCCAATACTCTTCCTCTTTTGATTTATTCTTTCAGTTTACTGAGTTGCTCAATAAGGATACTTTTATCTTTAAAAATTTGTTCATTTTTAATATGATTTGCTGTTTCTTAGATTCTGCTTTGTTTTCTTTTTCTGGAGTGGTGTCTCCTTGAATTGATAAAACCTGAATTACTCCTTGCATGTTTCCATATTTATTAGTAGCCAGGACTCATTGTCAAAAGAGACAGAAGCTTAATCCAAACGCTTTAGATTTCTTCTGCTTTGCTTTCTTCCAAGTTTCAGCCATTGTCACACAAACTTTCTTTTTCTTGAAATAACTGTTTGGAGAGGAAAATATGATGCTTTAATTAAGCAGACATAGGTTTAATCCCTGACTCCTAGGGGGAGTCAGTTTCATTTAAAGTACATAATTTGAGAGCCGTGGAGGGGATGATTTCCAAAAGAAAATAGAGAGCTATTAATAGCCCCCCAAAAGGTGAGTGGTTGACAAGTTCCAAATATCCCTTCTGCTTCCTATTCTTCCAAACGCATATCAGCTTTTGGAACTAATTGGTTTCTGCGATCTCAGATTTATAGTGGAAAATTTCTCACTAACACCATGATGAGATATTGAAAGAAGAGAGAACAGGACCAAGAAATGGACAGAAAGAGAAAATGGAAATTTAGGGAGATACTTCCACAAACAGAAATGAAAACTAGAGTATACAGTTAGCAATTTGAGAACCGGGGATATGACTATTCGCAGTAGGCAAGAACTATCTATGCAATAATTTAAAGTCAATTTCTAGGAATATTTACTCAAAGGAGAAAATACTGTGTTGTATAGATAAAGCAGATACTCATCGAGAGTGACTTTTCCTTCCTCAGCTCACAGCTAAATTGCACTTCCCAGTCTCTTCATTTAGGTGTTCTTAAATGTTTGATTTTTAGTAATAGAATGTAAACAGAAACCTGAAATCTTCTATGAGATCCTCCGTGTTTCCATGCTAACTCTTATCTCTCTCTCTCTCTCTCTCTTTCTCTCTTTTTAATGTTATTTTTGAGACAGAGAGAGACAGAGCATGAGCAGGGGAGGGGCAGAGAGAGAGGGTGACACAGAATCTGAAACAGGCTCCAGGCTCTGAGCTGTCAGCACAGAGCCCTACTTGGGCTCGAATTCACAGAGCTGCGAGATCATGACCTGAGTCAAAGTCCAACATTTAACCTACTGAGCCATCCAGGCACTCGCTAACTCTAATCTCTTTGCCAGATCCAGAGAATGCAGTACAGAACTTCGAAGACCCAAAGATGGCATGGCTACTAGAGGGAAAAGCTGGGCTCTCTGTATGGCTAAATGGAGTAAATGTTCCAAATGAACCATATTCAGCTAATATTTAAGTGAGAGATACACCTTTGTTATGTTAAGCATTGCGACTAGAGTTGTTATAGCAATTGACATACTCTAATACATATGAGTTTAGTTAGTTTTTTTTTAATGTTTATTTTTGAGAGAGAGAGACAAACAGATTGGGAGTGGGGGAGGGGCAGAGAGAGAAGGAGACAGAATCAGAAGCAGGCTCCAGGCTCTGTCGTGTCAGTCAACACAGAGCCTGATGCGGGCCTCCAGCTCACGAACTACGAGATCATGACGTGAGCTGAAGTCGGACACTTAACCAACTGAGCCACCCCTAGAATTCGGTTAGTTTTTAAATGTGCAAATCTATAACTGTGAAAATTTAAATGTGAAATTTAAATTCTGTTAGTTTTTAAATGTGGAGTTTATTTTGAAATATAACAGAAATATAGTGGGAAAATATCAACCAAATACTAAGTGTTAGTGGGATGGTAGACTCTGGGTGCTGGGCTTATTGACAATTTTAAATTATCTTTTCCAAGTGTCAAGACAATTTTTTAAAATACAAACAAACTAATGGTATTACTGTAAACAAGGTTTTAAGAAAACCTAAATGGGAAGGGTGTTGGGACAGTGTTAAAACTTTTTGTTCCTCTTTATTGGTTTGATTTTGTGTGGGATCTAGAATATGGAGCATAAACAGGGTGATAGAGTTTAAAGGTCAGGGGTGGTCCAGACAAATACTTCCTGAAAAATCTCTATCTGCGCAGTCAGGAAACTTTGATACCTAGAAGGTGCTCTTCTGTAGGTTTATGAGAACAAAGAAATATGATTTCCTGCATATGTAGCAGATTACAGTGGGTGCATTGGAATGAAGAAAATCTTATTTAAATTTGGCTAATAGAAACTCCAAAACCCATATTTTAGATAATTATAAACCAAGAGCTCTAGTTAATAATAGACATCCTGGTGTATGGAGTGACCAGTGAAATGAAAAATGGAGTGGAACATGAGCAGAGTACAGTAGTTAAAATATAGACTTGCTTGTTATAATCAAAAGACTCTAAAAACATAGTGGCTTAAATGGTTTAAACAAGTTCAAAGTTTTTTTCTCTCTTGTCCCTGAAAAAGGAGTCCAAGACTGGCAGGATGACTTGACAGTACTGAAGGGCAAGGTCTGTTCATTTTGTTGCTCTTCAATATTTAGAGTGTTGCCTTTGCTGCGTGTTTATGGATGGCCCTCCTTTACTTTTATATGCCAGTCTATAAGTAGATGCATGATCCAGAAGTTAAACACATTGCTCTGATCAAATTCCATTGGCCCAAACTTAATCATATGGCCATGCCTATCTGCAAGGAGGGCTGTAATATGTAGTCTTTTACTTGGATGAACATATATGCAGCTAAAATTTTGAAAAAAAGGGGGAAGAATGGGTATTAGTAGTTAACTAGTATTAGACAGAACACGTAGAAAGATCCCGAGCAATTAAAAAAGAGAAAGAATCAGATAGGACCAGAACTAACAGTAGTGGGAAAGGAAGAACATTTTAAATTAAATCCAGACTGTGTATTATTTATAGTTTATTAGATATAGCAATGTTAAAATTGTCTTTCTTGATTAAAAAATTCAGATTGGAAGATTTTGAAAGTCTTGAGTGAGTGAAAGAACTCTTTAGAATATTGGTCTACATTGATAAATGGAGTTGGTTGGACCACACTGACTCTTATTATGAATTCTGGGCATGTTATTTACTAGGCAAAAGGAGCTTTAGGTAGACATAGGAGCTGACTTGGCTGTGGACAAAGTGTCTGAGAGAAAAGTACTTAGCTATGAGATTCAGAGAAATATAGTACAAGAAGTAGCCAGGAAAGGTAAAAGAAGGGGAAGACCCCGACACCATGACTGCTGCTTACCAGTCTCCTTATTCAAAGCCTCACATCCTGGTAAGATGCCGTTCCACCCAGGCAAGATCTTGTCTGGTAAACGGCAGATAAGACTTAATATAGAGGATTCAGACTCTTTTCAGGCAGAATCTTTTCCTAGACTCTAAGAAAACCTTCTCTGGAGAGACTGTGCTTTGGACCTGCCCGTTTCATAAACATGGGCATTTATAGGAATTAGATTATTTTTCACCTTACATTCATCAACCCTGACTACAGCCCACTGATTGAAATGTCTTCCCGCTGGGTCTGCTTTTTCCCTTTGCTACAAATCCCCACTTCTCTCCCTTACCATTTCTCACCTCTTCCACTTATAATTTATCCTGGTGTGACCTTTTGACAAGCTTAAAAACCACAGCAATATGTGCTCTTTAAATGCTAGAGAGGAGCATATATTTAAAAGGAAGTTTTGATTAAGACAGACAGTTTAAAGTTCAGCCATTTTTTAAAAAATACGATTAATTGTCAAATTGTCAGTCATTTTTCAATCCCACTTGAAGTGAATAGTATCACCTGTTAAACCATGAACCAAGCTTCAAAATTAGTCTTTTGGCTCTTTTTTTTTTTTTTTTTTTTTTGCAAAAACAACCGAATAAAGAAGAGAAATCCAGGCCACATTGGAAAAGAGAATATTTTCTGGCTAAGAGTTTCCACACGTTTTTCTCATTAGGATGAGCTCATAATTGATATTAAAATCTATGTATTAATGGGGCATCTGGGTGGCTCAGTTGGTTAAGTGTCCACCTTCAGGTCAGGTCACAATCTTACAGTTCATGAGTTCGAGCTCTGCATCAGGCTCTGTGCTGACAGCTCAGAGCCCAGAGCTTGATTCCTGTTCTGTGTCTCCCTCTCTCTCTGCCCCTTCCCCACTTGCACTCTGTCTCTCTCTATCTGTCTCTCACTCTATCTCTGAAAAATAAATAAAACATTAAAAAAAATTAAAAAAATATAAAGTCTATGTATTAAACATAAACATGCTGGACACCTGATGACCACAAGCCAGTGAAGAACTTAACTACACCATCTCTCATATTAAGTAGACCTGTGCTCCTTTACCAACTCAGCCACTTCAAAGCTGTGTACCTTGAGCAAAAAACCTCTTTGGTGTCCCAGAAACCTCATTCATGAACAAGGGTTATCAGAGTAGTCACATGATAGTGGTTGGGAAGACAAAATGTGAGAGAATGCAGCTTAAGGATTTAGATCAGGGACTGGTTTATAGTAAGTACTCAACGAACAACCTATTAGCTTACATAGAATGCTGTTGTCTATGTTTTATAAAAATATTCTTATCACTACAAACCAATTAAATGAAATTATTATATTTCAAATGATTTATTTATTTTCGATCCCCCTTTTCTGACTACAAACTCCATGTGGGCATGAAATTTTCTGTTTAGTCTATGGATGTAACCCTAGTGCTTAGAACAATACCTAAAACATACTTGGTGCTCGATTAGCATTTAACAAATGACGGATCTCTCTCTTTTTACGATATGACCAACTTTTGCTTATTTATGACCTCATTCAATCAACAATAAATCAATTATCTATGAGCTTAATGTGTACTGCATACCATGCTCTGTTTTGAATTATTATGACCTTAGTTGACCATGTCTTTTTCTGTTCTCCCATCTTCTGTGATCAATATTCATAAAATGCTCCTCCAATTCCATTTCATAACACAGTTTCTGGTGTTCACTTAGTATGTTACAGATACCATAATAGTCTCCCTGTCCGCACTCCTTTATTAAAATCTACCCCAACTACAGGACCTTTAGAAAGAGGATACTTGAGTAGCCATATTTGGACCATATGGCTTGATCTCACTGGACATAATTAAATGGGCCAAAGTAGATACCTTGCCTAGGGGAAATCCAAACATAGGATTCATTCTTTCCATCTTTGTCTCTATTTCCCTGTCTCCTTTTCTTTATCTCACTCCTGAATTTAGATAAAGCAGTTTAGTCATTTATATGGTGATAGCCACTAACATTACCAGGTCACTGAGACTTATGTCTACGGTTTTTGCCATTGCTAACAGAGCCCCAAAAGAAACACACACACAAAAGAGCCTGACAAAGGGAGCAGTTCTTTAAAGAAAATAAAGTGACAGACGTGCACAGAGAATCTGAGATTATAGAGTATTGGGGCCCAATAAGAGATGAAGAGTATATTAAATGATCTGACAGTATTTTTAACATTTGGCTGCTGGCAGCTTTCGAGCACCCTTCTTTCTCTTCTGCTCTGCATCTCAGTAAGCTGGTAAGAAAGCAGGAGCACTCCCTCCCTTCCGGTTGGAAGACCAAACCATGCAAAACCCTGTTTGAGAACCCTCACCTGGCCCTACCCCCTAACTACAATAAATCCCAAAGCCAATTGCTCATCATGTCACTGGGACTGAAATGGTGCGGCCCTCCTGGGGAAACATGGTAGAGTCATTCCTTTTGGTTGTCAGAGTTGCTGTTAATTTTGTCTGCAATTGCCAGCAAAGTGCAGGAAGATGTATGAGAATGAATTATTGATTTTCACTTGCATTCTGGTTAGAGCAGGTTTGCAGCTTATTTCCAAGTAACTCTTTTCATCTTCATGGTGATAAATACGAACATCAATTTAATTTATCTCTTTGAGTTAGTACCTTTCGTGATAAATTGAATTTATAAAACAACTAACCCTTTCCTTATTGTAATCAGCAAATGAAAAGCTACAGCTGAACAGATTGTTCCATCATACCAAAATTCAGAAATAGCAACTTTCAGTTCAAAAAAAAGATTCATGGAAGGTGAACACAGCTTATAGGCAATTTTAAATACAGTACGACTTATAGGCTTGAGAACCAAAACGCATCCTGTAGAAAATAGTTTTGACAGTGATTGAGAAATATGTTCCTTTATTCAAACTATATTCCCCACGTTATGAGAACATTGGTTAAATGATATTAACCCTCTGTGTTTCTGTCTTCTTCCGTTCTCCCATCCCCCATCCTGCAAGAAGAAAGGGGACATCTTGCATGTTCCTGAGCTAAGCTGCACTACTCTGAAAGCACTCACACTACATATCTTTTTGTTTGCTGTATCCTCTGTACTGCTGAAGAGCTCTTGTCCCCTTCCTTCCATTTGTTTAGGAGACAATGCTTTCAAAGAGCAACTTGGATCGCTATTGGCCACAAAGTAGACCCCTCACTGGTTAGCAGCTCTTTGAAAGCTTCTGGTCCCAACCTGCATGAGGATTTGATCTTCCAGGATTTTATTTAATGAGGATGGCAACAGACTCACAGCTTCAGAGTAGTTCACCTGACCAAAATAGGCACATTTTCCCAGAAGTCCTAATAACTCAAAACCATTTCAGTGTAGTCCCTACAAAAAGACATGCTGTCTTCTCTATCAAGCTGAGACATGAGGCTCACCAAATCTAATACAAAAAAAAAAAGACTCTTTTATATCTGATAGCTCATTTTAGCATCAATTCCAATTGGTCTTCCTTTGCTTGAGATCATTTCTGGGGAAGAAAGTTTAATAATGGGGAGACCATGCTCATTAAAAATTTATTTTCTGAAATATTATTCTTTCAACTTTCTTCATTATGATTGATTAAACTTTGAAGAATCTTTTATACACTGTAATTATTTTAGATTTAATTATTAGATTAATAATTAGACTTAATTATTTTATTTAAAACTTACATTCTCTTTCTCTGTGTGTGAGTGTATAGGTGTGCATGCATGCTATGTTTATGCATATATTTCCTTGAATGTCAAGAAAAAATATGAAAGCCAGATAATTTTTTACACCCTGAAGTAAAACTTAATGAAAAACCATAGATTCTATTCCTAGAGATTACAAGGACAGGATGGCTGAATTTAAAGCCAGAAATTTTATGAACATTATTAGCCCAAGACACATTTTCCGGTCCTGTAGAACTGCCTTATGATAGCTCAGAGTGTTTAAATTGTCTTTATTTGCTATTTTCACTCTCACCTCCCAATTAGAACAGAGCTACAAAGCTGCAGGGAAATGGGGAGGAGGTGCAGAAGAGGGTGCTGTTAAGCAAAGGGATGATTTGTGTTATTTTATAAGATAAGAGCATCTAGCTCAGGAAGAGAAGGTTCTGACTGCAGGGCTGATCTTCCGTATGAGACAGTGGGTGGCTTCCTTAGTTGTGTGATTTGGGGATATGGAGAACTCCTTTTTTCCTCCTATAAATATATCCTTTACTCATTCAGTTCCAGGTACATGATAGAGGGTCTACTTTATGCCAAGGGCTCTGCCTGGCAGGAGATACAAAGATAGAAAAGAGACCACTCCTACATTTAGACACTTTACAGTATAGTGGAGCATACAGAAAGGAAGAGAGACATTCAGGATACAAGGTGATAAATACTATGATAAGGGGAAGCATTGAAACTATGGAGTATAGAATGAAAACCTTTATTTGGTCCTTAGAGTTAAGAGAAACTTCCTAAAGGAACTATAGGCTGATACCTGAAGGACAAGAGAAGTTAGGTGAAGGGAGAGAGGAAAACAGAAAGAAAAAACAAGAGCATGATAGAGGGAAAGAAGAAGCAGGAATAAATGCTTGGAAACAGAAGGATCATATTGGATCCTGGCTCTACCTTTTATCAGTTGTTTGACCTTGAGCAACCACTTATTGAAACTCAGTTTCCTTATCTTTAAAATGTAGATAATATTCACCTTTACTGAAATGGAAATGAGATAACATATTTTTAAGTGCTGCCATTGTTAGTAAGAGATCAAAGTTCAACTTCAACTAATTTAAGTATAAAGGGTTGGAAGGTTATTGGGATTTGGTGTACAACATGAAGAGCTTATACAATGCAGGGATATGCCTGCATCTTAGAGCCAACTATGGCAGAAATTCAAATGCCATTTAGACACCGTAGCTTTTCTTATCGATTTCCATTTGCATGTTTTCCTTCCCTTCCACTGAACACCAGCTTTTTATTCATAGTAGATGATCATGGTGCCCAAAAAGTCAGCGTTTGAGTCACATTTCTGTCATCTTTGGCAGAAGTTATTCAAAGAGAGTCTTCTTCTCAGTTCTAGTTCCAAAATTATTGAGAAAGACTGGTCAGATGCCCACCCCAAAACCATCAACTGTGGTCAGGGAGTGAGGTCATAATGCATTCACATGGTGGCCCCTGAAATGAGTTTGATGGTGAGGGTAGAGCTTCCAGAGAACGAAGGGAGTTGGAGAGGCAGCTCGGTGCACTTTGGTGCACATGTACTCTGTGTTATGCACCATGTAGCAAACTTTAGATGAAATCTATAATTAAATGTTAACCTAAGGAAGTAGTTACTATTTCCATGTCACAGAGAAGAAACTAAGCTATAGTGAAGGGGTCCCTTGTTTAGGCTTTATACAATGAGTAAGGTGAAAAGCCAGGACACCAAACCAAGCTTGCCTGGCTCAGAGTTTGAGCTATTGACTGCTATGGACATTGAATTTAATAAATGACTCTTTTCAGCTGCAGACCAGACCTCCACTTCCCTTCAGTGAGCAGAAAAATTCTGAACCCTGGTGTGGTGGGGGAACAGGTCGTTCCTCTCTCTCCCCAATGTTGAGGGTCAGCCAGAGATTGCAAGCCATGAACAAGAAAGCCAGAGCAGAACTCAAAGACAGGAATTCTTTAGATGTTATAGATCACACAACTTTGAAGTGATGCTGTTACCTATGTCTATATCATTTTTCTCTTTCCAACAGAGTATAAAATGTCACACCTTTCACACTAAAAGTAACTTTCACATATGGATGCCGATTTTTTCATAAACTTTGGTGGTGTTAGTCCTCACCAAAAGCTCTTGATCTCACTAAAAATTAAAGAGAAGTGAGTCTGTGATTCTAAAAATAGATGTGCAGAAATTCTGATAGGAATTTTTAAAAGACAGATGCATCCAGGGCCTATCAAGGGCCTGTCAGTTGGTTAAAGGTTAAGGAAGGGACTCAGTCTGAGCTGATTCAGGGTGTTCCATTCCAATAGGACGTATTGCCCAGTGACATTATTGAACATTCTGGGTTCAGCAGAATATTCATCTCATTTCTTCACTCAGATCTTCAGGGTATATTTATTGTTGTGTTCTCTAGAGTAGAGGATGGAACCACTATTCCTTTGCTGAGAAGAAAAGGAGAAAAAATATTATTGCAACAGGATTTGCTTATTAGTTCAGTTATTTATTTATTTATTTATTTCACCAGTAATTATGGAGGTAGAAATGTAATCAAGGAGGGAATACGATGGTGGCTTAACTTTAAACTATAATATTTTGTTTTAAAAATCTGAATATAGCAAAATGTTAAGATTTATTTTAGGCTTATCATAGGTCCAATGATATTTGTGTTTAAGCCAAGTATCTTGAATGTAATATATGGCATTTGGTTGGGAATAAAGAGAAACAGAAAAGGAAATATGTTTTAAAATCCATAAGTACAGAGGGGGAGCCTGGGTGGCTCAGTCAGTTGAGTGTCTAACTTTGACTCAGGTCATGATCTAGTAGTTCATGACTTTGAGTCCCACAATGGGCCCTGTGCTGACAGCTGAGAACCTGGAGCCTACTTCAGATTCTTTATCAACCTCTCTCTCTGCCCCTTCCCTATGCATGCTCTGTTTCTCTCTCTCAAAAATAAATAAACATTAAAAAAAAACCATAAAAACTAAAACCATTCCATTTTGCTTCAGTTTTTTTTAATGCACTATTACCATTTTTTTTTTTTTTTGCTAGAAATCCTAGTATGCCAACACCGTATGGGTTTCAAGCCTTTGATTACATAGTATGTTGTTTCTCTATGTTTTATTTGGTCAGTGGTAGTGGTGGTACATTTTGGATCTAGAAATTAAAAAGGTATATCAAATTGGAAGGCACAGACCTCTCAGAATTGTCTCTCTTCAACCCAAAATAGAAACTTCCTGAGTGAAATGTTACCTAATATGCTTACATAAGGCACCTTAAGCCTCAAGCATGACGTATAATTTTTTCTAGAATTTTACATTGTCTGATCCTGAGCTTTAAGGCATGAGGCAAGTCATTCTCTTAAATCTCAATTCACTCATGTGTCAGCTGGGAAAAATAAAAATAATAGTACCTATCTCACAGGTTGTTATAAAGAGATATAGATTGGGGCACCTGGGTGGCTCAGTTAGTTAAGAGTCCAGCTTCATTTCAGGTCATGATCTCACTGTTTATGGATTCGAGCCCCACAGTGGGCTTTCTGCTGATAGCTCAGAACATGGAGCCTGCTTTGGATTCTGTGTCTTCCTCTCTCTCTACCCCTGCACATATTCTGTCTCAAAAATAAAATAAACATTAAAAAAAATTAAAAAAAAAGAGAGATGGATTTACCACAACGTTAAGAAAGGATGTTTCAAGACCTCATTTATACAAATTTTCTCCAAATTCAGTATCTAGTTTTGCATTTCTAATTATATATTGCTTTCCTTAAAAAGAGCCTTCCAAATTAACTACCTTTAGGCCTAATAATATCTGGATCTGCCTCTGATTACAGGGATTACATGAGATATTAAGTAAATATAAAGCTTTAGGAAAGTGCCTAATATAGAGAAGAAAGAGAGAGGAGGGTGGGTGGAGGGATGGAAAGTTTAAGGAATTGGCTCACATGACTGTGGAGGCAAGTCAAAATCTGTAAGGCAGGACAGCAGCCTAGAAACTCAGAAAAGAGTCAAAGTTGCAATCTTCAGTCTTAAGTACCTAGGTCAGAAATTCAGGGAGGCTAGAAATTCAGAGAGGACTTCTGTGTCAGTCTTGAGACAGAATCCCTTCTTTGCAGGTTAACTTCAGTTTTTGCTCTTACAGCCTTTGACTGATTGGATGAATGCTACTCATATTACCAAGGATGATCTTTTTTTTTTTAATTTTATTTTACAAATTTATTTTATTAATTCTTTTTGAGAGTAGAGGCAGAGAGAGAGAGAGAGAGAGAGAGAGAGAGAGAGAAAGAGGGAGAGAGAGAGATAATCCCAAGCAGGCTCTGTACTGGTCAGGGTAAACCATGAGATGGTGACCTGAGCTGAAATTAAGAGTCAGATGCTTAACTGACTGACCCAGGCGCCCCGCAAGGGTGATCTTTTAAATATTAAATGATAGCTACAGAACAGCTTCACAGCAATATCTGGACTAGTGTTTGACCCAACAACTGAGCACTGTAGCCTAACAAAGTTGACACCTAAAATTAACTACCACATATAGAGTAAGTGTGCAGCCAAACAAAGTACTCTGCAAGGTCCTAATTAATTTTTCTTTTCCTCCTCTTCCTCCTCCTCCTTTGCCTTATTATAACCTACATTCTAGAAGAGTACCTGGAATTTGAAAGGTTCTCAAAAAAATCTTTTGGGAGAATGGATGTGTCTAGAAATGCAAGAATGAATGAATAAATAAATAAAAATGTAGTTGCCAGCAAACAGCTGATATATGGACCCTTCAAAATGGTTAGCATAGTTAAGTACAATGAGTTTGGCTGGATGACACACCAGGTAATGACAAATAGTGTACATTCTGTGATTTCGCCCTGGTCTATGATGTCAGGTCTTAACACATTAGGTATGAAGTCAAGCTTGAAATCTGAGGAATAAATGGTAAATATTATAATCTTTGTTTTACTTGCTCAAGGCAGAAATAGCCTTTGCATATCCAACATTTATATCTTCTTAATTACTATTCCCTGATGTTAAAATGAAGCTGGACTTGACTTAAATAACAAATATTTTATTTCTAATCTGGACTGTCTAAAATACAAGGCAGCATTCAGTCATACATCCTTATATTAATTTTTATGACTTTTATTCCATGTTCAAAAAAGACAGTCCAATTTTCACCTTTTTCTCACTCTTGCCTATCTTTCAGTTCGAAAGGTGTTCATTCTTCATGAGAGAGTCACAGAGGGGACGTGGCAGGCAGAAGATTTATGTCCTAAAATTCAATAAATACTTCTTTCTTATGCATGGGAAACCTGTAGGCTTGTCTTTTAAAGGGGAAGACAAAAAGGATTAAAACTTTCCCTTCCTTCCATGATTCCGCTGTAGTGCCGGTGCTAACACCAGGAATCAAATCATTCTGTTTTCCTACACTGTTAATAAATCAAGCTTCTCTGGAGGTCAAAGATGAAAGTAGTGTCTATTTGCATCTCAGTTTCAATCTCTACTCAGTAACTTGCTTCAAAATGGTTCTTCCTGGGAATATGTGTATGCTGATCAAAATGCCAATTACATTTGTTCCTTCAGCATTATCAGATAAGACTTCTTGCCCCCATATTGTGAGTGCTTTGTGTATCTGACTTGTAATTTACACATATCAGACACCAGCTCACTGGTAGACCCCTGGAGTGTGAAGTCTCATTAGTGACTGACACAAGGTAAACTCTCCACATACATCTGGACCAAGTTGCCCCTCTCAATGTATTTTCCACCATTTGAATGGGACATGGTTGTAGAAAATCAGCTAAGATCTGAAGACCAAAGCTGCCCTTGGAGATAGCTTCTCCAGTCTTCTGTAAATTGAACTTAAGGATAATGAGAGGTAAATGTATTCTGAAGAATTTGTCCATTTCTTTATTCATTTTTTTTTCTGAGAACTCTACCCTGCTCTTACCCAGCCACACACACACATGCACAATTGTTTGATAATATATAACCACAACCCCTGGCCATACATGTTTGAGTAGAGGCAAGTATTTGACCCAATTTGGGTAAATCAGATTATCTTTATAGGAATTTGGAAATTTATTTCTCAGACACTAGTTTACTGTCTTTTGGTCTTTAGAACTATGAACTAATAGAAAGCCAGTGTTGGGCTATCCATTGCTTGAAACACTAGAAAGACCTGAACTGCAGAGAGAGAATGATCCAGACAAAAATATTATGCTACCACAAAAGAAACAGCTATGGTATGTGATAATTTTCTAGTTCCTGCTTCCAAGATCCAGGGAGGTCATGGCTGTATTTTCAGTACATCTATAAGATGACACGTTTGTTCTTATTGTGATTATTCTTTTGTATATAAGTTAGTATAAATAAATTTATGTTACTTGTCACCAAAAATATCTTGATTGAAATATCCTATGAAAATCCATACTGACCGCTTTTTATGGAATCCTTGGTTTGATACAAAAAATTATTATTACATGTATAGGTGCCAAAGGAAAAATTATTATTACATGCTAGGTGCCAAGGGAAAAATATGGAAAGATATTAATTTTCAATTGTGAGGAAAAGAAATGAACAACATGTATTGGGAGACTATGATATACTAGAGTGTTTAAAATACATTTTAAAAAACTTCTCAGAGGGGCTCCTGGGTGACTCTGTCGGTTGAGCATCCGACTTCAGCTCAGGTCATGATTTTGCGGTTCATGAGTTCGAGCCCCACATCAGGTTCAGAGTGGAGCCGAGCCCTCTGTCCCCTCTCTCTGCCCTTCCCCCACTTGCGCCCTCTCAAAAAGAAATAAAATATTAAAAAAATGTTATTAAAAAACTTCTCACAGAAACCATGCAATGTAAAATATTTAGTTATTCTTTTTTTACGTATTTATTGAATACCTACTATTTTTCATGCTTTTTCCTTAGAGTGAAGTATGAATAAAGTAGTGAACAAAATAGGTATGTCCTCAGCAATTGAGGATTTTATATTCTAGTAGAAGAGATATAAACAAAACATCTTAAGTAATACAAAAAACCATAAAAGATTTCAAACACTATGAGAAAAAAGCAGGGTAATGTGATGGAGAATGAGCAGAGATGTGTATAGCTATGTGTGAGGAGGATGCGGAGGGGAAGCAACATTACAAAGGATGGCCAGGTGACATCTGAGGTGAGACCTGATTTACAATAATGCCTCACCACCTGAACAACATCCTAGGTGGAGAAAATAGCAAGTGCCAAAACCACTGAGGTAGGAATTGGCCTGGTGTCTTCAAGCAATAGAATTTGGGCCTAAGTAGCTGAGGCATAAGGATACAGAGAAGAGCAATGTGAGGTGAGGCTGAGGAGGAGGTAGACAGGTACCATATCAGGGCCTTGCAAATAACCGTAAAGAATTTGGATTTAATTCCATGTGTAGTGAAAAGCCATTAGAGAATGTTAAGCAGAAGAGCAACATGATCAGTTGTGTTCTCTGATCTGGAAAGATTCCAGCAGCTGTGTGAAGAGAGTAGACTCAAGAGTCCAAGAGGAGCAGGGAGAGAGGTTAAGAAGGCATCACAGGTGATGAAGGGCAATGGTGGCCTGGCAAGGGTAGTGGAAGCAGAGATCTAAAAAACATGTCCATTTAAAATATATTTTTGGTATCTGACAAGACTTCCTAATGGATTCATGAGGAGGGGTAGCAAGAAAGAGCAAACAAGAGTGACTCCCACTTACTGACTTGAGCAACATTGTTCAGTGCCATTAGAAATGGAGGAAAACAGGGAGAGAGGATAAGGTTCGTGTGTTGCAGGGTGATGGTGAAGAAAAAACAGAAGCAAATGTTTTGTTTGGGCATGTTATGTTCGAGCTGCCTAGCAGACATCTAAGTGAGATGACAGGGAGACAGCTGGGTATTTGAGGAGGAAGCACAAGAAACAGATTAAGCCTGAAGAAATGGGTTTGAAAGGGATCTATCTAGAAGAAAGGCAAGGATTGTGCTACCAGCTGCAGGAAAGTTGTTACCAGCAAGTGAAGGAAAACACCGTTGTGATTCTCTGATTCTCTCTCTTTCTCTGTGTGGGCATATATGTGATGGATACTGTGAAGTAAGATTATCTCTAAAACAATAACAAAGTTAATTAATCAGAAAAATAATGTGGGACTGATAAGTAATACTCAGTGCCCAGATGGAATTTGTAGTCGTAAATTACAAGTAAATACATCTAGCCTCTTTGGATGATTTTATTCACTAATATAGATTAATCCAATACAGGACAGGATAGGATAATTGTTAGCTTTGACCAGAGTCTGGATTTTTTTCCCAATTGAGTATTTTGGAGGGAGAATTAGGAAGAGAGTTGATAACGTGTAGAAATGAATGATCGTAGTGGTAGAGCATGGAATCCAATTGGTTAACAAGGTTGTGATATATTTTTGTAGTAATATCCCCCAATTTGTCCAAGCCTCCCTGCATCCATGCCCTTTTGTGGTCTCCTCCACACTGATAATGGCTCCACACTTGAGAAGCATTGGAGCATTGGGTCTTGACCTATTGGTGCTATTGGGATACTGCCATCACCACAATATGAATAATTATCCTAACGGGAGGACGAAATTATATGATTTAGTCATTCTTGTCACACCTGCCAACAACCAATCTACTGCTAGACATATGAGTAAGGCCATCCAAGACCAGCCAACCCCAGTCAACTAACCAATTGAACCAAACTCAGAAACAAAATCAGGTAAGATCATTGGAGCCCAGACTAGATCAGAAGAACCATCTTGCAGAATTGTGAGCCCAATAAATGGCCTGTTACATAGCAACAGATAATGCAAGTGTTGGATGGTGAGAAAAGGTAAATGGATTGGAGGTCTGAGAAAAAGGGAAGGTTTGGTCAAGTGGGAGTATAAAAGTAAATGCCTTGGGAAGATGAAAACATTTCCAAAGATGGATGGTGGTGATTGTTGTTCAACAACATGAATGTACTCAGTGACACTGAACTATACACTTAAAAATGGTCAAAATGGTGGAGCACCTGGGTGGCTCAGCTGGTTGAGTGTCTGACTTTGGCTCAGGTCATGATCTCATGGTGAGTGGGTTCAAGTCCTACATCAGGCTCTCTGCTGTCAGCACAAAGCTCACTTCACATCCTCTGTCTCCCTCTCTCTACACTTCTCCCACTCACTCTCTCTCTCAAAAATAAATAAGCATTTAGAAAAAAATGGTTAAAATGATAAATTTTGTGTTAATATATATTTTACCATAATTAAAAAATAAAATTAGGGGTGCCTGGGTGGCTCAGTCAGTTAAGCATCTGACTCTTGATTTCAGCTCTGGTCTTGATCTCACAGTTCATGGGATTGAGCCCCACATCAGTTTCCATGCTGTCAGTGTGGAGCCTGCTTGGATTCTCACTCTCTCCTCTCTCCCTGATCCTCCCCTGCTCATGCTTTCTCTCTCAAAATAATAAACTTAAAAAAAATTTAAACAAACTTTAAAAAATAAATCAGTCAGAAGACAGATTTTTATTATTTTTTTTCTATTAAAGAAATTGAGCTTCAATGTGGAGAATAATTTGTCCAAAGTTACACAAACAGGGATTGGAGAGACAGGAATAGCAACAAGACTTGTCTTCTCTGACATTTGTGGCAGAGCAGAAAGAACATCAGATCTAACTGAGCATTCAAAAATTTTATTTTAGTTGGTATAAATTTTAAAGATCATCTAGTGTATCCTGTCATTTTATAAATGAAGTAATACATATATTCGTGTCATTGCATGTCACAAACATTGGTTTATTAAATACTTACTGAACACCATCTCTGTGCCTGGCATGTGCTATTCAGTGAGCATCCAGCTCATGGAGCCTCATGGAGCTTTCCCTTGTGACAACAGAGTTTAAACCAAAAAGGCATAAAAACAATTGCATAATGGGGCACCTGGGTGGCTCAATCAGTTAAGCCTCCAACTCTTGATTTCAGCTCAGATCATCATCTCACAGTTCATGGGTCTGAGCCCCATGTGGGTCTCAGCGCTGACAGAGTAAAACCTGCTTGGTATTCTCTCGCTCCCTCCCTCTCTGCCCCTCCCCTGCTCTCTGTCTCTCTCTCAAAATAACTAAATAAACATTTAAAAAAACCACAACTGCATACTTATAAGTTATATTAAACACTATGAAGGAAAAATACAGAAGAATTTGTAAGTCTGTATCAAGGAGACCTCACTTTTGGTGGTGGCAGGAATCAGAGAAAGCTTCCCCAAGGAATGACTTAGGCTGAGACTAGAAGGATTAGTAGAGGTTATGGAGGAGAAATCTCTCTGTGCCTCAATTTCCTCATCTGTAATATGAGGGAGTTGGACTAACTTCTCTTCCAGGTCTAAAATGAATTATTCACTAAATTTAGAGATAGGGGATTTAAGTTTGACTGGAAAACAGATGTGACCATGATTCAGGAAGTTGCTGGTTTTTACATTCATGTGGATTGTTTATTATGTAGTTCAGTAAGAAAAGATACTTAAAACTGGTATTTGGGCACCCAATCTTTTTTCAATATGCTCAAATCAAATCCTCTACCTTGGGCTGAGCTCTCATGGGATTTTCATGGTATCTTTTAATCAAAGCTTAAGCATAAACTGTGTAATGGCTCCAGACTTCTCTTTCAATATTCACAGAGGGACCACAGGAGTTATTTCCTTTTCCATATAAAATCATCTCTCCAATGGAAAATATGTTTCAAATTAGGCACTGAGTCCATGAATGAGTGCAGTGTGAATGTTCTACATCGAATGTAAAAAATTATTAGAAATGCGAAATGTACATTTTATATATTTATGCTAAACTCTGGATTCATTCTCCTTGGAAATATTAGCATTTCAATTCCCATTTGAGTAAAACCACCTTATTTTAACTTTCAGCTCATTTTAAGGAAAAATATAGGGGGAACAGTTGCTTTAGAGGCTGCTCTTGAGAATGTGAGCACAGAGGTTTGAAACGATGCTGGTATGAAGATCAGGAGCTCCTTGAACTAAGTTGGAGAATTCTGCTTCCAAAGTGAGCAGCAATTTTCTGAGACAAGTATTGGCTCAAATTTTAAAATTTCTTCCATATATATTTCTTGATATTTGATACTTTATACAGCTTGTCTTTAAAGAAAGGAATGATTGAGGAACAAGCATGTAGGAAAACTGAGAAATGGAAGTGCACGCTTGCTTTGACTGCTTGTCTGCTCCCACTCCCAGCCCTAGGACACCCATGGTTGTGACTTTTTGGCGGACATATAATAAAGTCATATTTTCTACTAAAAACTATGTCTAGTTCATATGACATAATTTAATATATAAACATTCTATTCATTACACACATATGCACATAACATGCTAAAATCCCATCAAGGTTTTCTGGTATTCACCCAAATGAAACAGGAGAAAACCATCATTTTAAGTATATGGGCACCTTTTAAATTCTAGTGTAACTCTTCACAAACAAAAGTTGATCTAGGTATCTACTTTTTAAGGAGATAGCTGTTCTTATAGTCAATTTTACAGATAGTGATGTTAAGACATGACAGAGAGGTGTCTTGCCTGTGCGCGCACACACAGAAGTTCAAAGTAAGGATTAGAATTCAGGAAATGCCGAATTTTTATGGGCAGTTTTTCCCCATACAAAATTCACTGTTAATTCAAATGTGGTCACAAGTCAATTGGGTCCCTATCATAAAGGACTGGTCATACATTCGTGATGGCGAAGAGGAATAACAACCTTGCCAAAAGTTTGCCTGTCTAATCCCTCTACCCTTCCATTCAACCTGGAGAATACTGGGAAGTAGCCCAGGCAAAGACAAGTCCACTGGGAGCTGGAGTAGAGTCCCCACCATAGGCAATGAGGAATGGTAAATGCTAAGGAGGTGGTCCATACCCAGCCCATACCATCCTGATCACTCTAGTCCCAAATGTCAGGGACAGAGTCTACAGGTTATATAATGTGAGAAGGCAAGATAGCATATCAAGTCAGGATATCAAACCAAGAATGGGACATGGAAGATAAAAATAGGACAGGTAAATTGGGAAGAACACATAGGCAGGAGGTCATTGGCTTAGTCTCCAAGCATGAGTTTTTGCCTAGGACAACTTTAATATTGGTGACATACATTTCAAAGTCAATGCATCAGTGTGACAGTATCAAAAGATTAATAAGATATCCAGAAAATTACTGAATATAGTCTCTATACTTTCCAGCAAAATAAGTTTTTATTTAAATTTTTAAAAATATTTATTTATTTGTGTCTGTGTGTGAGAGAGAAGAGGGAGAGAGAGAGAGAGAGAGAGAGAGACAGAGAGGGAGAGAGAGAGAGAGAAAGAGAGAGAAAGCAGGGCAAGGGCAGAGAGAGAGGGATACAGAATCTAAAGCAGGTTCCAGGCTCTGAGCTGTCAGCACAGAGCTGGACGTGGGGCTTGAACTCACAAACCGTGAGATCATGACTGGAGCCGAAGTTCAATGCTTAACCGACTGAGCCACTCCAGGTGCCCCCAAAATAATCTTTTTAGAAATACTGTTGGATTGGAGTGGCCTGGGTCGCTCAGTCAGTTAAGCATCCAACTTCAGCTCTGGTCACGATCTCACGGTTCGTGAGTTCAAGCCCTGCATCCGGTTCTGTGCTGGCAGCCCAGAGCCTGGAGCCTGCTTCAGATTCTGTGTCTCCCTCTCTCTCTGCCCCTCCCCTGCTCACACTCTGTCTGTCTCTCAAAAATAAATAAACATAAAAAAATTAAAATAGGGGCATCTGGGTGGCTCTGTCAGTCGAGTGTCAGACTTTGGCTCAGGTCACAATCTTGCGGCCAGTTGAAGCCCGACATCAGGCTCTATGCTCACAGCTCAGAGCCTACAGCCTGCATCAGATTCTTTGTCTCCCTCTCTCTCTGCCCGTCCCACACTCATGCTCTGTCTCTCAAAAAGGAATAAATGTTTAAAAAGAGTTTTTAAATTAAAATAAATAAACATTAAAATATTAAAAAAAGAAGTACTGTTGGATCAATATTTGAAATAACAACAGTGATACCCACTATATAGTTAAGTTCCTTGGCATTTGACACACTAACCAGATCTTTGTATTAAATGATGTTAAAGCATAATAGAATCCAAAATTATGTCATCAAAGGAAAAATTAAATTATGTTTAGTGGGGTTTTCATATATCTCATGATATCATGGTTCTTTGATAATGTTTATGCTATAGAGAATCTTTCAAACACATTATTTGTTTAACCAGAACATCCTCTCATGCACTAAACTGGATTTATTAGACGTTGGGAAAAAATGTTTTAGTTTTCCAAACTCCTGAATGAATGATGGTTTTATTCATCAATAGGCATTTATTGGGTACTTAATATTTTCCAGGAACTGCGTAAGGACTGAAATTTAGAGACAAATAGGTAGTTTTTAGACTCAAGTAACATGCCCTGTAGTGGTAGAAAAATGTGAGCCTCCAGACTGAAATGTCCTGTGTTAGAGGTAGACACAGGATACATCAGAAGTCTCTAAGACAGGGAATGTTGCATTCATTCACTGTTAGGGTCTAATTAAGAGAAGGTTGAACTGAGCCATTTTCCTTGAAATGATTAGACAAAAGTTGGGGCATCCAAGAAAGGGTATTTTGAGCAGACAGAAAAGTATATGTAAACTTCATTAAACATGGCATATAAATAATCCATGGTGTATGGAGGTATTGGGGTGCAGAGAAGAAGTAAATTAGGAACAGATTGAATAATTCTAATATTCCTAGAAAATGTGGGGCTTCTTAAGAGGGATGTACACATGGATGTGTGTGGAGATGTAAAAAATGTCCCTCACCATGCTGATCTAATGGAAAATTAATATTTTATTTGTAGGGCTATATATATACATATTTCTTCTCGCCTTCCACATTGTGATTGAGAGCTTTCATCTCAGCATGCTGAAAGAGCAGGCATTATATGCTACATGAAGGGAAAGCATGGCCTTTGGAATTAGATGGATCTGCGTTTGGATTTCATTTCCTTTATTTCTTGGCTCTGTAACCTTGAGAAAACCACTAAATTGTTCAAAGTTGAAACACAAGGCTGTGATGAATTGTAAGGAAAATAAAATAGATTTTACCATAAGGTTTGCAGGGTGTGATAATTGTTAATTATGCATTGTTTACATGTGGGTCCTTTATCTTCAAATACCACACTTTTTTTGTATAATTTTGTCAGTTTTTTTTTTCATGTCCAAAAGAACCTTTGTTACTTATTTGTAATAGCCTCTTATGCTTTTGTGCTTTCTTGCCAGGTGTCTTCAGAGCAGGTGCTTTCTGGGCCGGAGATTTGGGACCCTTCTGAGCCTTTGGAGGCATTACATTTTGGCCTGCAGCTTTCCAGGCAGGAAATTTCTGGGCTGGAGCCTTCTTGCCCACAGTTGTCTTTTTTTTTTTTAAATGTTTATTTATTTACTTATTTCAAGAGAGGGAGAGAGAGAGGGTGTGTACCAGCAGGGGAGGGACAGTGGGAGAGGGAGAGTGAGAATCCTAAGCATGCTCTGCGCTGTCAGTGCAGAGCCTGATGAGGGTCTCTATCTCACGAACGATGAGATCATGACCTCAGCCAAAATCAAGAGATGGAGGCTTAACTGACTGAGCCACCCAGGCGCCCTGACACTGGTCATCTTTTTTGCTGGAACCTTTGCAACAGCGGCTGCAGCTACACCCTTAGCAGCAGGTGCTTTTTTGGAGGAGAAACTTTCAGGAGAGTTGCTTTTTGCAGCTTCCTAACATCAAGCTTGATTATTCTGTTCCTCATTTTCTTTGCCTTCATGACTTTATAACAATCAAAATCTGTCACCTTGGCTTGTCTTTCTCTGACTTCAATCTACTTGGCACGTCTTGTGGCTGCCCATTTTGTACTGATACCTGCCTTCCACCAGGCTTGTTGGACATACTTCTGCTGGGCACTGTGTGGGCACTTGAGGATGAAGTCAGCGAGCTGCATGGATTTGAAAGGCATAGCCTGTCTCCTTAGCTGAGTGAAAGGCCCAGCAATCAAAGCCCTGTTCTGATCAGTAACATCTTCAGTCCAGGCCAGCTCCCCAGTATGAGGCCCAACGGAGATGTAGGTCACTCTATGTACCAGCCAACCTCAGTGAAGCACCTGAACATCACGTTGGCAGGTAAGAAGGAAGAAATCCCTCACTACCGTGTGCATGTCTATTTTACAATTTTCTTAGTTTTCACTTTATTTTCTAAAATTTTTAATTTAAATTCCAGTTAGTAACACACAGTGTAATATTAGTTTCAGGTATACAGTATAGTGATTCAACACTTCCATACATCACCAGGGATTCATCATAAGTGCACTGCTTAATCCTCATCATCTATTTAATCCTCCCACCCACTCCCCCTAGTAACCATCAGTTTGTTCTCTATACTTATGAGTCTGTTTCATGGTTTGCCACTCTCTATCTTCTTTTTTTCCATTTGTTTATTTGTTTTGTTTCTTAAATTTCACATATGTGTGAAATCATATGGTATTTGTCTTTCTCTGACTTATTTCATAATGCTCTCTAGTTCCATCCACATTATTGCAAATGGCAAGATCTCATTGTTTTTCATGGCTGAGTAATACTCCATCATGCATATGTACCACATTTTCTTTACCCATTCATCAATTGATGGACACTTGGGCTCTTTCCATAATTTGTTTATTGCAGATAATGCCACTATAAACATCGGGATGCATGTATGCCTCTGAATTAGTACTTTTGTATTCTTTGGGTAAACATCTAGTAGTGCAATTGCTGGATCATAGAGTTCTATTTGTAACTTATTGAGGAACTTTCAAACTGTTTTCTAGAGTGGCTGGCCCAGTTTGCATTCCCACCAACAATGCATGAGGGTTCCTTCCCCTTTCTCCACATCCTTGCCAACACCTATTGTTTCTTGTGTTATTGATTTTAGCCATTCTCACAGGTGTGACGTGATATCTTATTGTACTTTTGATTTACATTCCCTGATGATGTGCAATATTGTGCATCTTTTCATGTGTCTGTTGGCCTTCTGTATGTATTCTTTGGAAAAATGTCTATTCATATCTTCTGCCCATTTTTAACTGGATTATTTGGTTTTTGGGTGTTTAGTTATATAAGTTCTTTATATTTTTTTGGATAACCCTTTATTAGTTATGTCATTTGCAAATGTCTTCTCCCATTCAGAAGGTTGCCTTTTAGTTTTGTTGACCATTTTCTTTGCTGTGCAGAAGCTTATTATTTATTTATTTAAAAAACATTTTTTAATGCTTATTTATTTTTCAGAGAGTGAGAGAGAGAGAGAGAGAGACCACAAACAGGGGAGGGGTAGAGAGAGAGAAAGACAGAATCTGAAGCAGGCTCCAGGCTCCAGGCTCCAGGCTCCGAGTTGTCGGCAGAGTCCGATGTGGGGCTCAGACTCAAGAACCACGAGATCGTGACCTGAGCTGAAGTCAGATGCTCAACTGACTGAGCCACCCAGGCACCCAGAAGCTTTATAATTTGAGGTAGTCTGAAAAGTTTATTTTTTATTTTATTTCTCCTGCCTCAGGGGCCTATCAAAAAGAAGTTGCTATGGCTGATGTCAGAGAAGTTACTGCCTTGTTTTCTTCTAGGATTTTTATGGTTTCAGGTCTCATAATTAGGTCTTTAATCCATTTTGAGCTTATTTTTGTGTATGGTGTAAGAAAGTGGTCCGGTTTCATTCTGTTGCATGTTGCTGTCCAGTTTTCCCAAAACTGTTGAAGAGACTGTCTCTTTCTCATTGCATATTCTTTCCTGTTTTGTCAAAGATTGACCTTATAGTTATGGGTTCATTTTCAAATTTTCTGTTCTGTTCCATGGATCTATGTGTCCATTTTTCTGCCAGTACCATACTGTTTTGATTATTACAACTTAGTAATATAACTTGAAGTCTGGAATTGTGATGTCTCCAACTTTCTTTTTCAAAGTTCCTCTGGCTTTTCAGGGTCTTTTGTAGTTCCATACAAATTTTAGAATTCTTTGCTCTAGTTCTCTGAGAAATGCTATTGGTATTTTGATAGGAATTGCATTAAATCTGTAGATTGCTTTGGTTAGTATCGATATTTTAATATCAGATTTTTCTTCCAATTCATGAGTATGGAATGTCTTTCCATTTCTTTGTGTCATCTTCAATTTCTTTCATTAGTATTTTATAGTTTTCAGAATAACAAGTCTTTCACCTCATTGGTTAGGTTTATACCTAGGTATCTTTTATTGTTTTTAGTGCAATTATAAATGAGATTGATTCCTTAATTTCTCTTTCTGCTGATTCATTATTAATATAGAAATGCAACAGATTTCTGTATGTTGATTTTGTATTCTGCAACTTTACTGAATTCATTTATCAGTTCTAGCATTTTGTGTGTGTGTGTGTGTGTGTGTGTGTGCGCGCGTGTGTAGTATTTTTGGTTTTCTATATATAGTATCATGTCATCTGCAAATAGTGAGAGTTTTACTTCTTCCTTGCAGATTTGGAAGACTCTTATTTCTTTTAGTTGTCTGCTTGCTGTGGCTGGAGCATTCAATACTATGTTGAATAAAAGTGATAAGAATGGACATCCCTGTCTTATTCCTGAGTGTAGAGGAAAATGTCTCATTTTTTCCCCATTTAGGATATTAGCTGTGGGTTTTTCATATATGGCCTTTATAATGTTGAGGTATGTTCCCTCTAAATCTACTTTCTTGAGGTTTTTTTTTTTTAATCACAAATGGATGTTGTAATTTGTCAAATGCTTTTCTGCATCTATTGAAATGATCAGATGGTTCTTATCCTTTCTTTTATTAATGTGATGTATCATATTGATTGATTTATGAATATCAAAACACCCTTACAACCCAGTAATAAATCCCACTTGATTGTGATGAGAGCTTTTTTAATGTATTGTTGGATTTGGTTTCCTATATCGAGAATTTTTGCATCCATGCTCATCAGAGATATCAGCCTGTAATTTTCTTAATCAGTGGTGTCTTTATCTTGTTTTGTTATCAGGGTAATGCTGGCCACATAGAATAAATTTGGAAGTTTTTCTTTCCTTTTCTATTTTCTGGAATAGTTTGAGAAGAATCGATATTATCTCTTGTTTAAATGTTTGGCAAAATTAGCCTATTAATCCATCTGGTCCTGGGTTTTGTTTGTCGGGAGGTTTTTTTTTTAATTTTTAATGTTTATTTATTTTTGAGAGAGAGAGAGAGGAAGGGAGGGAGAGAGAAAGAGAGAGAAAGAGAGAGAGAATGAGCAGGAGCAGGGGAGGGGCAGAGAGAGAAAGAGACACAGAATCTGAAGCAGGCTCCAGGCTCTGAGCTGTTAGCACAGAGCCAGATGTGGGGCTCAAACTCAGGAGCTGTGAGATCATAACCTGAGCTGACGGTGGACACAATTGACTGAGCCACCCAGGTGGCCCTGCTGAGAGTTTTTTGATTACTGATTCGTATTCCATTTCTTTACTGGTTATCTGTGTGTTCAATTTTTCTATTTCTTCCTGTTTCAACTGTGGTAGTTCATATGTTTGTAGGCATTTATCCATTACTTCCAGGTTGTCCAATTTGTTCACATACAGTTTTTCATAATATTCTATTTGTATTTCTGTGGAATTGGTTGTAATTTCTCTTTCTCATTTGTGATTTTATTTGAGTCCTTTCTCCTTTCTTTTTAATAAGTCTGGCTAGAGGTTTATCAACTTTATTATTTTCTTCAAAGAACAAGCTCCTGGTTTAATTGATCTGTTCTGTTGTATGTTTTTTTTTTTAGTTTCTATATCATTTATTTCTGTTCTAATATTTATTATTTCCTTCCTTTTGCTTGCTATAGGCTTTGTTTTGTTCTTCCTTTTCTTTCTCCTTTAGGAGTGAGGTTAAATTGTTTATTTGAGATTTTTTTTGAGATAGACCTGTATTGCTATATACTTCCCTCTTTGAACCACTTTTGCTGCATCCTAAAGGCTTTGGACATTGTGTTTTCATTTTTAGTTGTTCACATGTATTTTTTAATTTCTTCTTTGATTTCCTGGTTGACCCATCCATTGTGTAGTAGCATGTTGTTTAACATCCATGTCTTTGTTGTCTTTCCAGATTTTTTCTTGTGGATGACTTCTTATTTCATAGCATTGTGGTCAGAAAAGGTGCATGGTCTGACTTCAGTCTTTTTGTATTTGTTGAGGTCTGTTTTGTGACCTAATATGTGATTCTGGAGAATGTTCCACGTGCACTTGAAAAGAATGTGTGTTCTACTGTTTTAGAGTGAATGTTCTAAATGTATCTGTTAAGTCTATCTGGTCAAGTGTGTCATTCAAAGCCCTTGTTTTCTTATTTATTTTCTGCTTAGATGATCTGTCCAATGATGTAAGTGGGGTTTTATATTATTATTATTGTATTATTAATAATAATACGATTATTATTGTATTATTGTCAGTTAGTTCTTTTTTGTTTGCTATTAATTGTTCTATATATTTGGGTGCATAAATATTTATGATTGTTATATCTTCTTGTTGGATCATCCCCTTTATGGCTATATAGTGCCCTTCTTTGTGTCTTGTTACAGCCCTTGTTTTAAAGTTTAGTTTGTCCATTATATGTATTGCTACTTCAGCATGTGTTTGACATTCATTTCTAATGATAGATGTTTCTCCATCCCCCCATTTTCTTTTTTTAAAATGTTTAGTTGGGGGGCGGTGTAGGGGCAGAGAGAGAGAGAGAGAGAGAGAGAATCCCAAGCAGGTTGTGCACTGTCAACATAGAGTCTAACATGGGGTTGAACCCACGAACTGTGAGATCATGACCTGAGCCAAAATCAAGAGTCAGGTGCTTAACTGACTGAGTCACCCAGGCACCCCATCGATCCCCTCAGTTTCAATCTGTAGGTGTCTTTAGGTCTAAAATGAGTCTCTTATAGGCAGCATATAAATGGGTCTTATTTTTTTTTTAAATTCATTCTGACACCCTATGTCTTTTGACTGGAGCCATTTAGTTCATTTACATTCAACGTAATTATTGATAGATATGCATTTATTGCCATTTTATTATTTATTTTGTGGTTGTTTCTGGAGATTTTCTCTGATCCTTTCTTGTCTTTCTGTCTTTCGTGTTTCGTTGATTTTCTTTAGTGATCTATTTGGATTTCTTTTTCTTTATTATTTGCATGTTTATGAGTGGGTTTTGTAAATGGTTCCCATTACATTAGTATATTATCTCTTCTGCAAGTAACAGTTTATATTAAGTTGATGGCCATTCAAGTTTGAACCCATACTTTTCTCCTTTACTCCCCACATTTTAGGTATAAATCATTATATTTTGTGTCCTTTTTTGGTGTGAGTACCTTGAGTGATTTTTACAGAAATATTCATTTTGCTACTTTTGTGTTTCCTGCCTTTATACTGTCATTTTTGATCTCTCTTTTCTACTCAAAGAGTCCCCTTCAATATTTCTTGCAGGACTGGTTTAGTAGTCACAAACTCCTTTGGGTTTTGTTTATCTGGGAAAATCTTTATCTCTCTCTCTATTCTGAATGATAGCCTTGCTGGATAGAGTACTCTTGGTTGCAGATTTTTGCCATTCAGTACTTTGAATATATCATTCCATTCCCTTCTGGCTTGCCAAGTTTCTATTGAAAAATCTCCAGCCAGCTTTGAGTTTTCCCTTATAAGTTAGTGACCTCTTTTGTCTTGCTGCCTTTAAGATTTTTTTAGCACTGTATTTTGCAAATTTAATTACAATATGTCTTGATTTGGGCCTACATTTATGGATTTTGCTGAATCTGGATTTTGGCTTACTACACTTGTTATTAGAAATAATGGGTTGGGAGCATCTGAGTGGCTCAGTTGGTTAAGTGCTAATTCTTGATTTCAGCTCAGGTCATGATCTCATGATTTGTGAGTTTGAGCCCTGCATTGGGGTTTGTGCTGATAGCATGGAGCCTTCTTAGGATTCTGTCTCTCCCTCTCTCTGCTCCTCCCCTGCTTGTCCTCCCTCTCTCTCAAAATAAATAAATAAACATTAAAAAAAAGAACTAATGAGGTGGATAACAAATGATTTGTAGGACAAGGATAATAAACTTAGTGCTAGGTTTATGACTTCAGATAAATGCAGATTTAGGATGAGTGGCAGAAACACTTACCTCTTCTAAGTAATAGATATTACACATTACACATTACACATTTTCACACCTCTGTCTCTAACATTCCTACTATGTATTGCCCTGTGCCAATCTAAAATATCACCCATGTAGTGCTTTTTTGTTGCCTGTCCTCTTAAAATAGCACTGTATTTACAAGACTTAATCAAATCCTATCAAAACTAGTGCCCATTACTTTTTCTTGGTAAACTCAATGCTAAAGAGAATTGAAAATGTGTAATCCTTTACAGGTTAGATATTTGCATTTTGACAGGAAGATTATATGAGTTAGATCTTGCTATATTTCAAGCAATGGAAATCAGCTGTAGCTAACTATTTTTGTTTTGGGGTGGGGAGAAATAAGAGCTTTATTGAGATCTAATTCACGTACCAAATAACTCAACCATTAAAGTACATAATTCATTATTTTTTAGTATATTCACAGAATTGTGCAACCATCACCATAATCAATTTTAGAATCTGGCTAACTTTTTTAAAAAGGAAACTATTAGAAGGATATTAGGGATGCCAGAACCAGACTTGGAATAAATCAAGATCCAAGATAGCATTGTATGGTGAGCAGGTGCCTCACGGCTGAGACACTCTGGTAGGGCACCACTGCTGCAATGGTAGTCTCAAATGGGCCTCTCGGGTTCTTGTTTACTTAGCTAAGATTCTGTGTCCTGGGAGAAAACTGTCTAGTTGGCTTTGATAACCACCTGACTATCCTGAGGCTTCAAAAGTAGGAAGTAGGCAACTAATTTTACCATCCCACATAGACTACACACAATGTAGGAGAAAGTTGTTCTACAAAAGACAAGTAGTGTAGTTTCAGGGCAAAACACTAGGTATCAAGACCCAAATGACAGATTCCTGTTATCAAGATTGTTGGATATCAATTAAAAAAAAACCCAAATATAAAGTAATGGTGGAATTTCAGAATAAGTGAGATTTTTTTTTTTTTAAGAGACACCTCATTGTACTTGGAACATTGTTTATTTGGCTACTAAGTGACACACCAGCCATCTTAAGGATTCAGTTCTCCAACATAATTCCAATGAACATCACAGGTTGTGGCCAATGTTTAATTCCTCTCTTTCCTTTTTTTTCCCTTTCATTCTGAGCTTATAGAAATGGCTACCTCTGTGGCAAAATTCCAATAAAATTGCAATCTTGTTTGTAAGTCTATTTCACCATTAGAGAGGAAAGGAGGCCATAATCCAAAAGATGCCTTCTTGTTACCAGAGATGTATAACCCTTTTTCATGGTTATTGCTAGAAAGTGCCCCACCTGAATGGGAGTTAGCATTAAATGCTTCCATGGCCCCTTCAATTTTGATGTTCTATGATTTCTCAACTTTTTAGTGAATTGTTACATGAAGAGAGAACACTCCACAAGGAGTCACTAGATATCTATGAGAACGTTTCAAAACTTCAAAAAAAGAACTTATAGTTTAAAATGCAATAGCACTATAACATGAGCCAAAATTTTCCATGATGGTCAAATAAACCTCTACATAGCTGAATGTCAATATGTATAATTAGATTGTAGGAAGTATTTTGGGTAAAATTGGTTTTATTTTCCTACAAATGAGTGGACAAGAGGCTCCTGGGATTTTGACACTTCTTTTCAAAGCATTTGTTTTGGTATCTGTGAGGATAGCCTATCTTCCTGGAGAAATGTGGTTACACATAAACCTAGAAGCCCAAAGCAAAGTTCAAACCAGACCCTTAAAGTGAATCAACAGTATGTGTTTATTTATTCCCAGGTTTGTTCCAAAAGAGATTTGAGATAGCTTAATAAAAATGCAGGCACAGCAGTAAGAGGGTGCAGACAGTAAGAAGGATTCAAACAGAAACATGTCTTTATTTTAAATACTCACTATGTGTCAACTTTAATGCATAAATGTTAGTTTCCTTCCACTACTTCAAGCAGTCCCAACAGAGGCCTGAGTGAAACCAGCAAGAATAATGTTTTACTCTTCAAGAACATTGACTTGGATAGACAATGAGTTTCATTGGGCCTGGGTTCTTCTTGAGCCTTCCTCAGAAATGAGGTGCCTTCAGGGTATTGATGGGGGGTTTGCCACAAACGACTTCACAGCAGCCAGTGTCACTCTCACCAGGGTGGGAAGAGAGCAGTTTCCCAGAAAGATCAAGTTGTCATGTGTGAATGAGGTGATAGGCCATTCCCTGCTATCCCGGAACCTGGGTGCAGGGACCACAGAAAACGTGTGGTTTGGAAGAATTCCATTTGGAGAAGTCGGGCACTGAAGTCTGTCCTCTAGGCATTACTCATAAATTTCCACTTTAAACCAACAACTGTTTTTCAATTTGTAATTCCACAGCCAGAGGATGAGACAAAATGAAAGTTAATGAAGGTTTATGACACTATGTTTTTGAGTGCATTCCTGAATATCATTATGTTTTCAATGGACGCCCATTTTCGTTTCCTTTGGTAGATGTAAAGAATTAAAGAAATATTTCTATTCCGAAACAAATGTAAGTGCTTGGGTAACTAAAGGGAAAACCAAACGATCAGAGTGATTGATCCAGAGCTCCTTTGTCTATTAAAATTTTAACTTTCCTTTGAGGAAGATATATTTAATTATAATCTATAGGGAAATAGATTATGATTATATTATTATAAATATGTGTATTTATTTAAAAAACCAGTTGGACTTGTTGACACAATTAAAAAAACATGTTTTTGAGGTTTTTTTGTTGTTATAGAACAGAATGCTTGTCACTGTCAAAGAATAAGACAGAAGATAAAGTCATCTGTAATTCTACCACCCAGAGATAACCATTGCTAACATTTTCCTTGTTAAATACATTAAGATAAAATAAAAATAGTATCAAATTAATCACTAACATCTACTTTCATTTAGCAATAAATTATTAAAATTATCTTTCAAAAAATTAAGTATTCTTTCATTTTATTTTTAAAAGATACACAGTATATCATTGTATTGATTTATCCAATCCTCTATGCTACATTTAACTAGATAAAAAAAAAAACAACTATAAGCAACGCTGCTATGAGCATTTTGTGGCTGTATTTTGTTCAAATCTCTTATTTCTTGAAAAAATTGTCTCCTAGAAAAGTGTACCAATTTACTCACTCACCAGCCATATGAATGCCTTGTCACGCCCTAGTCAGCATTGGCTATTATTAAAAACAAACAAAATCCTTACTGAACAGCGTACCTCTGCTATTTTAATTTACATTTCTTTGATTGTTAATGAGCACACACAATTTTGTCCTTTGGGGTCATTATTTGCAATTACTCACAAATTAAAGGAATAATTGTTTTATCAATTTACTTCACTGAATGCCATTTCACTGGGCATACTGATAAGGCATCGCTAGAGAGAATATTTCATCTTCACACATTAATTATAGGTGGGAGAGGGAGAGTCATATCATTATTAATATATAATAAATATACTGTTTAATCTTTAATGGTTTATATTTCTTAAAACTGAAGCCTCCAAACGTTAAAATGGTTCCAAGGTGAGTGCGGGTAAATCAGGGTGGGAGTTGGTTCCTTCCACTGTATTCCGCTGCGCACCCCTGGCGGAGAATTATCATTCACTGATATGCTTGGCTCAGGAGTGGTGGGGGAGAACGTTTGAAAACACACGGTAGGTTTTTCTAGCTTCAGGAAGCAGTCAGTTGCCCAAAGAACAATAGTTAGGAAACTAAGCCCTCGGAGGACCGCATTAACTTGTGCAGTAACAAGTTCAGGGACGCCCTGTGCCTCAGCTGTTCAAAAACAAGAGAGGGGAAGAAGAGGCGGTTGCCATGGCGATGCCGTGCCGCACGTGTCGCGTAGTGGAGGGCGGTGCGGGGGTGACCCTCTGCAGACTTAAATGGAGGCGTGGCGGGCGCCTGGCCTTGGCCTTGGGAAGGGTAGTAGTAAATGCGGGTCGTCTGGGAGGCGCCTCCGCTCCTGCTGGAGGCTGACGCTCCCTGACCGCGCGGGCTGGGGCGCACTGAGCCGCTGAGGGGAGGGCAGCCTACCCCGGGCCCGGAGCAGCGCCCCTCCCGGCAGCTGGATGCCGGCAGCCATTTTGGCGCAGCCGCGATTCTGTGGCTGCCTCCCGGGCCGGACCTCCGTGGTGCAGGAATCAGCCCACGGCCCGCGATAGTGGGGGTGGGCGCGCCCCGCGGTGCCGGTCACCCACGTGCGCCCTTGAGCCTACAGTCCGCTGCGAGGCCTCGCGCCGGGAGGGCTTGCTTTTTCTGGTCGTTTGCAGTTGAGAGGGGTCTGGCAGTTGAATTCCCAGCCGACCTCTCGCCCTTGCTGGCGGGTGCGCGAGGGGACCCGAGACGCAGATGTGATACGAAAGCGAAGGCTGCGGTCTTGGTGCACTTGGCAAGGGCCTTTTATTTCATACACCATTTGCGTTTTCCGCAGCGATTTCCTAGGCAAAGCCGACGCGGACTTGCCTGGAATTGACTGGTCATTCACAGATTCTTAGGACGTCTAGCAGATACCCCTTCGTGATGTTTACACAGAAAAAATACTCAGGCAGCAGGTGTCTTTCAGTTTTCCTATGCTGCTGTGGGAGATGCAAAGCAGGGCCCGGACAATAGTTTGCTTTATTAATTTTGGACTCTGCCTGCCTTAGGTACTTCATTTTCCACCTAATGGATGGGGTGACAAGAAGCCGTGGCATTTTGTTGGTCTGCACTGCGTTTTTGTGTCTGCTACATGGCATACACTGTAGTCCAAGACTGATCTGATTTTTTGACAATTGGACGTAGTGACTTCTGTAATTAGAATGATGTAATCGAATGTTAAATCCTTTGGGGGGCTGGAGCTTGGGTGAAAAGATTGTTAAAGACAGTGATGATTTGGGTTGGAGGTATGAAAAAGATGACATAGCCCAAACATTTCTGCTGCCTTCAAACTAGGAGCTAATTTCATTTATAATTCTCATAGTTACAGAATCTGAGAGGTAGAAAAAGAAAAAAAAGGTTCATCGAGATCATCTTGTTTAGCGCTGTTTTTTGCAAATGGTGAAGTAAAGATTTGAAGAAGTCGAGAAGAATTCATTTCCCAGGGTCACAAGCCTAGGAAGACGTGCTTTTCTAGGTTGACCACACTAAGTCAAACAAGCAGGTTATGGAATTTACTACTACATTAAATCAGTGGTTCTCAAACTTTTCATCTTAGACCTGTTTATAGTAAAAAAAAAATTAAGGATGCCAAAAAGCTTTTGCTTTTGTGCATTATATCTTTCGATATTTATCATATTAGAATGTAAAACTAAGAATAAAAACACTTATGAATCCATTTAAAAATATATAAATGTGCATGTTAACAGTACATTTTTGTGAAAAAGAAAAATTAGAAGGGCATAGTTTTACATGTTTTGAAAATTATTATTTGGCTTGCAGTTGAACTCATCTGTTTTTGCATTCAATCTGTTTTAATATGATGTTTTAGTTGGCATATATGGAGAAAATGTGGCCTCTCACATTAAAAGGGAAGACTGGTAGACCACCTGAAGAGTCTTGGGAATTCTCAGAAGTGCTGCAATAGTAAATATTTTGATAACCAACTCACCAGGGAGGAAAGAGAAGCCCAATGTGCACCATTTGCCAATTTTTCTGGTGTAAATATTCTTAACATGGCCGATAACACAGAGTTGGGAAGAAATGCATAACAGAACATCATTATATAATATTTCTTCCACATAAATACAATAGAAATAACGTCAAGAGCCTAGAAGTAGTAAAATGTAGTAAAATATTTAGGAAGTGATGGATTTTGAGCATTTATTGGTTTAATTGTAAGGTTTTAAAATTAGAAAAAAAATTTTAATGTTTATTTTTGAGCGAGAGACAGAGTGGGAGCGGGAGAGGGGCAGAGAGAGAGGGAGACACAGAATCTGAAGCAGGCTCCAGGCTCCCAGCTGTCAGCAGAGTCCGATGTGGGGCTTGAACTCACAAACCGTGAGATCGTGACCTGAGCCGAAGTGGAAGCTTAACCGACTGAGCCACCCACCCGTACCTATGGTTTTACAATTTAATTTTAATAATGGTTATATTTAACAAAGGAGTCCTAAAATTGTCAAAAACTTGACAATTGGTGTGTGTGAGAGAATAGAAGCGGCTCTAGGACACCACAACTTCTGGGAGTCCTCAGACTATGCTGTGGGAATCACTGTATCAAATTAATTCAACAAAAATTTATTAAGCAATTATTTTATGCTAGTATCTGAATATAACATAGATTGAAATTCAGAAATGAATGTTATCAAGGTTAGGGAAAATAGTTAGCAAGTGCATTAATTGAGATGATTTTAAGCCTTCTATTAACAATTCCTTCAATTTAAGTATTTGGCTTCTTTAATATCTTCCTCACCCCACCAAATGATAATGTGTTTGAATTTCCTCAGGAAGAGGTAGATGTTACTATTTTATATTTGAAGCTGGATTGTAGGCTAAGTCACTATTTTCATCTGACAGCTCTGATCTGGATATAAGATCTCTCTGAAGGTAAAATATCATCTTTACCAACAGAAGTATATGAAAACAACCATGATTTACAAATTTAACCTTCTGTGCTACAGACAGCAGGATTTGTTCGGTCTTCCATACAACCATAATGTTTCCAGATTAGAGGAACCATACTCATGGTCAATGCATGAAATATGTACTGGCATTGTAGGAAATTAGTCATTCAAATGTTATTTATTGATCATCTGCTTTGTGCTAGAAGCTGGTAAGCTTACTACTCTAAGTAGCCATTCAGGGTTTCAGAATAACATTGATCAAGGGAATTTCGCTGCACCCTGGGCTTGTGTCAGAGAAGTATGACCTTGAGCACTGTTAGGGCAAAGTGTATGAGGCACGGCCCCTTTTTATGTTATTTGCCAACTACCCAGCCATGTTACCTGTGAACACATGTATGAACATATTTTTGAGTGACAGTTTCAGTCACATTTGCTTTGCAGCACTTGAAATTATTTACTAATGAAGTGTTTTTGTTGTTGGTTTAAGTGTCGTATGTCAAGGAAAAGTATTTAAATTACAAGACAGACCTGGCAAGGGCCTTTCCAAAGGGCCTTGCTCTCCAAAGACTTGCAGTCTGTGCCTCTAGCAAGTGCCAGAATTGCCAGAATGTGCTCCCACTTCAGACGCTGCAGTCTTTGATATTGTGGGGCCTGCCTGGTGGAGCTGGGGGTCGTTCATCAAGGCACACCTCTCAAAGCTGTGTGACCTACTTGTCAGCTATGGAAAGAGTTTTGCTGTGGTCAGAAAATAAAAGCCCTCAGCTTAGCAGGCCAGGCCTCCCTGTTTTTTTGTTCCTTTCTTTACTATCTGGGGTTTTAGAAAAGAAAGAACGGGGCGTGAGATAGGAGAAATGAAAACTGCTTCATGTGATTTCAATGGCATTGGTTCCACATACACTGCCCTAATGGGTATGGATGGAGGCCCAGGTGTTTCTCAGCTACATGAATAACTGACTCTGTGGCCCCAGCTAAGTCTATGAGAAGTTGGACTAAATACTCTGTAAGGTGCCCCGTAGTTCTAAAATGATTTCACATCAGAGTGGTTGGCTGGCTCAGTCAGTGGAGCATGTGACTCTTGATCTCTGGGTTGTGAGTTCAAGCCCCGTGTTGGGAGTACAGCTTACTTAAAAAAATAATAAAACAAATAATAAATAAAATAAATGTAAAAATCATTAAAAAATAAAATGATTTCACATAAAACTTAAGATGCTCTAAGGGTTCACCAAGGCTGAAAGTCCTTTGATACAAAAACTAGTTATGGATATGACAAGACCACTTCCACATCTTCACTGCAGAGGCAGTTGGTGGAGTGATTCAATTAAGAGGATTGGCTTTGAAATTGGACAGAGCTGAATTTGAATCCCTTTTAGCTACTTACTAGATCTGTGACCTTGGGTACATAACTTTAAGCCTTCTTAAAAAAATGTTTATTTATTTATTTTGAGAGAGAGTGAGAGAGCATGTGAGAGCGGGAAAAGGTAGAAAGAGAAGGAGAGAGAGAATCCTAAGCAGGCTTCAGCTGTCAGTACAGAGCCCCATGCAGGGCTTGAATTCATGAACCGTGAGATCATGACCTGAGCCAAAATCAAGAGTCAGATGCTTAACCGAGCCACTCAGGTGCTGCTATAACTTTAAGTCTTCAAGACTAAGTTTCTTCATCTTTCAAATAGTGATTTTTTTCATGCAACCAAATATTTATTCAGCACCTAGTATGTGCCACTCTTTTTGGCACAGAAGACATGAATAAACAAGCCAGAGTTAGATCTTCCTCTCATGCTAACAATCTGGTGGATGGGTATAGACAATAAACAATAATTAAAAACATACAGCAGAATAGAAGCTGGTGATAAGAAATGGTAGCTTCTTAAAGGTTAATGGTGATGTAGAATCTGAAATCATATCAACTTTTCATACACTGTAGAATCTGATTCTACACTGATGTAGAATCTGAAATCATATGAACTTTTCATACACTGTTACAATAAAAGCCATTAGGCTAAAACTTTGAAGGGATCTTTCACCTATTCATGATTTTGTAATATCATGCATTGCATTGATCATTTGGAAAATACTGGTTCACTGGGGTGAGTGCATCTCCCCAGTATTGGCATATTTCATTATATAATATTAAAACACTCACATTTGTTGATATTACCACAGGTTTCATCAGAGGAGACTTAAGTATTTGGAAGCCTCTAAGCTCCTGATGCTGCAAATTTTCTGAAATTCTCATTTTCCTGGAAAACTTATATTTTATTACTGCAACAAATATTGTCAGCTGTTTTCCTTGAAGTGACAGACTCGCTTTTTTTATTGTTTAAAAATATTTGCCAAGTACTCAAGTTTCTCAGTTGTTCTTTTAAATAGAAATTATATTTCATGAAAAATGAAATAGTTAAATCTGTTCTCAATTTGATCACCCTAGTGTTATTTTTTGAGACAATTATCATACTTTGCTGTACATTGAAAGTGCTGTACGAGTACTTCACATTTCATCATGTAGAATATTGAAAAAGTGTGTATTTAAGAGTAGAGGTTTAGGGGCACCTGGGTGGCTCAGTCAGTGAAGCGTCTGACTTTGACTCAGGTCATGATCTCATGGTTCATGAGTTCGAGCTCCGTCCGTATTGGGCTCTGTGCTGTGAATGCAGAGCCTGCTTTGGATCCTCTGCCTCTGTCTCTCTGTCCCTCCCCTTGTCGTGCGTGAACACACACTCTCTCTTTCTCTCTCCCTCTCTTAAAACTGAATAAACATTAAAAAAAGGGTAGAAGTTTAATAAAATTAATACGTTTTACTTCTTTATTAATGATGTTCTCAAGTGACTTTTTTGATTGTTTGTTTTGATCTTTTGTTTGTGTGTCCTGTGACTGACTGCACAGTGTGGAAGAATACAAAGACTGCTAGTACAGTTTGGTGTCAATGCCTTGATTCATAGTGAGGCAGCAAAGATCTTATCAACCATTGGTTTCGCAGCATTAGTGCAAATGTCAATACAGCAGAGAAGACAAATGACATCTTAGTATTATTATGAAAATATTGTTCTCCTCAGGGAGCCCCTAACAGGGTCTCAGAGATCCCCATAGAACTGCAGAGTACCTTTTGAGAGCTGCTACTATAAGGAAAATAAGTCAAGAGGAAGTAGTAGAGAGTGACTGGGGTGAGGTAGACAGTGGCTTTAAGCTCAGATAGTCAAGAAAAGCCTCTCTGAGAAGATGAGATTTAAGCTGACACCTGAAAGATGAGAAAGAACCGGCCAAGCAGAGTCTTGCAGGGAAAAAAATTCAGATGGAAGAAACAGCTAGTTTCAAGAAGCTCTGAGATGGGAAGTTCAAAGACAGAAAGAAGGTCGTGTGGCTGGGACAAAGGGGCAAAGGGAAATTTCAACACGATGAGGTTGGTCAGTGAAAATAATTACAGAAAGTAAAGTACAGAATTGGTATTTAAATAAAATATGCATGCAGAATGGTTAGCTTAATGTGTTTTCCCTAATTAACACCCAAGAAATGCTAGCTGTGTCCCTTAGGCATGTGGTGAATAGGATATGCTCTATAAACCTTGAAGTCTATTTTTCCATTGCATGTACAGGCCTTGAAGCATTAAAAGTGCAAGGTTGTTGTCTTCCTTTTTAGGAAAACACTGTCAAGGTTGCCATGAAATTCACAATATTCTAATATTCTACTCACCACATTTTTAGCTTAAATAGCTGAGTTCAGGAATATGGTTATTCCCTATCCAAGAGAAAAAACATAGCATCTTTATGTTTCTCAAGCTAAATGTTTTAGCTCAGTGAGTATGGAGATATTTGAGATCTCCAGATGCTAGAAACTAGTACAGGACATAAAATGAAATATATTCCAGGAGGACGAGGGATATTCTTGTCTCACTTGCTGAGTATAGATTTTTGCGTGTTACACTTATTGGATAATGTGCTCTGTATGACTGCCTCAGATACTTTAGACATTAAATAAGTAGCAAGTACCCTGCTGGTCATGCTGTGCTCAGCATCATATAATGGCAAAATCTGGACCTGATATCTTTGTTCATCTGAGTATTAATTTATCTAACCACTATTGATTGATGTCCTTTATGGACTAAAGGTTATTCTAAAAGCTAGGGATACAAAGATGTGAGACATATTTACATATCAAGGAACTCTCATCCTGGAAGATGAGATAGATATGCAAAAAGAAAAATGTTTTATTTGGAGTGTGTACCTACCAAATGTTGTAGAAGTTTAGAAGAAAGACAACCTAATACTCCTGTGAGAAGGTAGCCCAAGGTCATTAGGACTTCCTAAACAACAGCAACATTTAAGCTGATTCTTGAAAGAATGTGTAACAGTTACCCTATGTCAAAGCAAAAATTGGACCAGACGAAGTTAAACAAAGATGACCATTCAAGGCTGTAACAATAAAGGAGAGAAGACAGAACTCAGTCTGACCTCAACTCCAGTGGAATGAAGGCTGGCAGAGGTTTTAAGTGCTGGGGTAAGCTAGTGGAAAAGTACTACATGACATTAGGGGCAAGTCACAGGTCAGCTGTGTTTGCTAATTGGCTTTATCTAAAGGAAAAACAAACTTCTCACATCTTTATGATAAGATGTAGTTTTGCAACATGTAGCAAAATGCTCACCAATGTTAGGTACCTACTGTCCAGCAGAGACTAGAAGAAACAATCAGAACTTTTTTCGAAAGTGATTGTATCATTTTATTTTCCCACAATCTATGAGAGCTGTAGTTTCTCCACATCCTCACCAACATTTAGTACAGTCAGTCCTTTAGATTTTGGCATATTTTATGGGTGCATAATGGTATCTCATTGTTAGTCAATTTGTATTTCCCTAATTAACAACTCCTTCCTGTACCTATTGGCCATCCATATATTCTCCCTTGTAATGTATCTGTTCAAAGTCCTGTCTATTTCTCCATTGTTTTTTTATTTTTCTATCAATCTTGATATCACCCCCTTGCCAGATATGTATCTTGGGAAAATCCTTTCCTAGGCAGGACTGGCTTTCATTAATACATCATTTGGTTACTGATAAAGTCACTGTCTTCTACTAGGAGATCAGTTAACAAGGATATATCACAGGTTTGAAGATAGGCTTCAAAGTGTTTTTTTTATTTACTTATTTATTATTTTTTTAAAATTTAAAGCATTAACTCTTTTCCCTCTGGAGTCTAGAATGGTTTTATGGTACAAGGTGAGTTGAATTACACTGTGTAACCCTGGATATACCTTACTGGAGCCACATTTGCAGACATATAATTTCTCAGTTAACTGAAATTGACATCTCTTTTCTCAGTTAGGTCAACACTTTTTTGTCTGTTATTTGTCATCACTTTTTATGAGTTGTATTTTCTTACATAAAATATTCTAATCACTTATTTCTTCTATTTCTTATTTCTGCAGCAGCATAGAAATTTCCAACCAATATCTCTGTGAAAATTATTGTGCCAAAAGAAATGCCATAGATCCCAATATGTATATGTTACAAAGAATAAAAATATTCTCTTTCAATCTTACCCTGATCATTGCCACCTTACTGTAGTAAAGAAAACACATTCTGGAAAAATGATTCCATTTCTCTCTGTTAGAAATATAAAGCATTCTTTCTTTATCCTCTCTATCAGTTTTATAGGTATAATTTTCCCTTCAATTTTCTTTCGCAGCTACAGAAAAATGTTCTGTTGAAGAAAACAGTCCTTGCTCATGTCACATATTTAGACCCTTTATGAAATGATCTCCGGTTTCAGTAGAAGATCTCATTAGTAATATGGCACTGCTCATTTTTTGTTTGTGTTGAGACCTGAAGATGATCGCTCCGATTTCTTCTATTTCTATCAGCAGAACATGTCATTTCTTGACAGTTTCTTTTTTTCTTCAGGATATATCAGAAGAGAAAATTGTATAGGAAGAAAAAAAAGTATAGCTTCCTCATTCTTACGTATTTTTAAGAACCAGAAACTTAGCAGTTCCTTGATTAAACCTAGAAAGACAGGAAACTCTTTGGTCTCTTCACTTATCTTTCTTGTCAGTTTAGTGAAGTGATTCACACCTTGGCCCTCCCATCAATTGGAAATCAATACACTGGCTAATAGAGCCCCAATTTTAGCAACTGACTTAGAGAATTGTACTTAGAAAATGGTTGAAATATGGGACACAAAACCTACCTCATTGGAGTTGTTGGTCTGAAGCTTTTGCTTGACGTATTCAAAAATTTTAATTTCATAAAAGTATTGTGGAATTTTGTGGGAGTGGGAGCTAAAGATAGTAGACTCTAGCCAGGCATGTACCTGTCTGAAGCTATGGAATGGACAGACTTCATTCACTTGGGCTCAGTTGAACACATGGGTACAAAGTGTTTGGAGCCTCTTGGGGATCCTCATTGTTCAGAGTTCATGTGCTTGTTTGATCTCTAACTGAGACTCTCTCTAGTTGTTTGCACAGCCATATCAAGCTAGTGCTACAAAAGTCAACTGTAGGAACAAAATACAGAAAGTTCATGCAGTATCTCAAAGAAAAAAGGACATGGTAGATTAGAGACCTCATTTATTCATTGATTAAATATTTATTGACTCCCTATCATGTTCCATATGTCCCTGCTCATTGCTGGTGCACACATCTCATGTCTAGTGGAGAGTCATAAATGTACATGGTTAGTTACAATATCCTGGATGTTAGATATAGAAATATGCACAGGGAACTATGGACATTCATGGAAGGTCACCAACATGCATGGGTGTGTTAGTGTGTGTGTATGTTTGTGTTACATGGGCTATTAGTGGTAGTTAGGGAAGTTTCCTGGAAAAATTGATACCATCAGCTAAATTTCGAAAGGATGAGTAGAAGTTAGCCAGGTCAGTCAGTAGTGTAGAAGGGGTCTTTATTGTAGAAGAGACAACATTTGCAATGACAGAGAGACATGTGAGAACATGGAACATTTGTCAGTATCTTAGGCTGAATTGAGTTTAAGATTCAGTTGGGAAGAATGGAAAGAGATGAAGCTGGAGATATTTGACAGATAATGAAAGTTGCAAGGTGCTATGCTAAGGAGTAATGGGTGGACTGTCAGAGAGCAGGGGAATGTCATAAGGTTTGGCTCCAAGGTTTAGAAACATCACTTTGTCAAGGTAATGCATGGATCTAAAAGTGGCACAATAGGGATAATACCAGAAAACATTCGGCTAGTGTTCGGTATGTGCCAACATTACAACAATTTTGTGTGTTGATTAGTATTGGTATCCCTATGTTATAGATGAAGAAGTGGAGCAACAGAGCAGTAAAGGAACTTTCCCAGGCTCGTTTGGATAATAAATGACAGAATAAGAATTCAAACTGAGCGGGCTGACTTGTCCATGTCCTCACCACTCTGCTAGACTGCCTTCCAATGATCACAAACATTTCTGAGAGCTATTTCTATGCCAGGCAGTATTCTGAACATGTTACCTGAGTCTGCTAGTGTGTTAGAACCCCTTATGAGGCAAATATTCTTATTATCTTTGTTTTATGGATGATATGACTATAAGGAGTGAGATTAAATGGTTTATCCCATACAACCCAGCAAATAAGGGACAGAGGTAGGATTAAAATGATTTGAGACTAGAAATAAGTCTGAAATAAGAACCTGAGCTCTCCACCTCAGTGTGTATGGATATGGGTAGATTGTTTATGAGAGTGTTGAAATAGTTCAGGCAGAAACCATGGTGGCCAGAACATAAGAGAATGACATGGTTGGTACAGGATATAGATGTCTCCAAGGCACAGCAAGGAAGTTGATTTTATGGGATTTTAAATGTTTATTGAAAGAATGGTGGAGAATGAGAGGAGGGAATTAAGGATGATCTTAGTGATGGTAGCACCATTTATTAAAGTGGAACATGTAGGAGAAAAACATATTTTGCAAGAAAGTTTATGAGTTTGGTTTGGGCATTTTCACTTTCAGGTGCCTATGGGACATTTAAGTGGAGATGGTCAATGATCAGTTCAGTTTGAGGTAAGTCTAGGAATGTACATTTGGGAATTATAAACATAGAGAGAGGTAGTTATTGATATGGACATTAGAGTGATTTCTAGGGGGAGAGTGGGAAAAGTGAAAAGAGACACATACCAAGGAGGGAACCCTGAGAAACAGCAACATTTAGGACATTGGCTTTCAAACCAGTTTGTAGCTGGGGAAGTAGTTGTGCAATAAAACACAATAAAATTGTATAAAAAATAAATTTATAGGAGAGGTCAACACAAAACTACTCTGATTGAATGTTTCTGGTAGTGGTGGAGAGAAGGGATATGGGTGGGGGCTGGAGACTGCAAGCAGTGGGGGCTGGGCACTAGGAGTAGGTGGTGAAGCCTAACAGTAAGGATTCTTATATTAGTTATCTAATATTAGTCTAATATCTAATATTAGTCTAATATCGAATATTAGTCACCTCCCAATTTAGCAGCTTCAAACAACACACATTTGTTATCTCAGTTTCTATGGGCCAGGAATCTGGGTGAGGCTTAGCTGGGTGCCTCTGCCTCATGGAATCTCAGTTTGTAGTCTAGTTGTTGGTCATGCCTGTGGTCTCATCTGAAGGCTTTACTGGAAGAGTATTTTCTTTCAAGCTCATTCACATGGGTTTTGGCAGACCTCTTTGTCTCTCATCACATGGGCCCCTCCATGTGGTTCACTCATGAGCTGACAGCTGGCTTTTCCAGGTTGAGCAATCCAAAAGAGAGCATGGGAGGATTCTTTCAAGAGGGAAAACACAGTATTTTTATAACCTAATTTCAAAAGTGACATCAAATCTCATCTGCAGTATTCCATTCATTAGAAGTGCATCTCTAAATCCAGTCCACCATTCTGCACTCAAGAGGATGCGATCATACAAGGATAAATACCATGAGGAACAAATCATTGGGGGTTATCTTTGATGCTGCCTATCAAAATCCTCATCCCTATCACATCTCCTTATGAGTTATTCATAATGCCCTACTTCAAAATCATTGATTTAAATTCTAGGCAGAGAAATAACAAAAGAAACTGGGGACAGAAGAAACTATAGAGAAATAAGAAGGAAACCAGGAGTAGGGGGATGTCCTCCAAACCATCAAAACAGTGAGTAAGTTTCAAGAAGGCAGGAGAGGTCATGAGTGTCAAATACTGTGTTAGTATCAGAAGCCATCTCAGTTGTATCATTGGTAATCTAGGCAGGGGCAGTATGTTGTTTGTTGTCCAGATTACCGTGGATAAAAGAGGAAAGTCAAAGAATAAAAAAAGTGAGGAAAGGTGACTTTAAAAAAGGTGTTGTAAAAGAAGGAGAGTGGGTGCTAGTTATAGGTGATGTATGCCTAAAGGAGATTTTTTTTGTTTCCTTAGAGAGAGAGAGAGCACAAGTAGGGGAGATGGGCAGAGAGAGAGAGAGAGAGGTATAGGGAGAGAAAGAGGGAGAGGGAGAGAGAATCTCAAGCAGGGCTGGACCCTAAACCCCTGGGATGATGACCTGAGTGAAATCAAGAGTCAGATGTTCAACCGACTGAGCCACCCAGGCGCCCCAAGGAGACTTTTTTTTTTAAAAACGAAGATGCGACATATGGAAACTTTCTGATGATTAGATGGCTCTATAGTATTAGTAACGAAGGCAATATGGCAGTTTGAGATATGATGCCATAATGCTTCCTCCCAGTGACCAAGAGCTCTGCAATCCCCTGACTGAGTTGCAGAGGAGCAGAGCATAGAGTCTGTGACTGAGACTGATGTGGAGAGATTGGACTAGCAAGTCCAAATGGAAATGCATAAGAGTGTTTTCTATCATTTAATCTCCCTCTCTGATAATGTATTACAGTGTTCTGAGGTATTACATTGTTTTTCTATAGCACAATGTTTATTCTGTGTATTTGGATCTTTTACATAAGTCACACTTTTTGGGGAGGTAATGCCCATCCTAATGCACCAAATATAATTCAGATTCTGAAGTAAGTGCTAGGAAGCACATATCTTTAACTATGCTTCCAACCAAGTTTGTTCTCCCTGTTCTTTATCTTCTTCTCTAATAAAACTTTTTCTCCTGGATTCTGTTACTTCAAGGTAGTACCATCTTAGAGAAGTGGCTCTACTATACTGGTTAAAGTCACCATCTGCAGTATGGTAAAATCTTTCTCACTAGGGTTGTTATGAGCATTAATGAAACACCAGCAGCTAGTAAGATGCGTAGCACATAGGGAGCACTCAACAAATGTTTGATGCTATCAATACTGCCATCAGCATTGTTATCTTATCATCTTTACTGGAAACCCAAAAGAGATATCATTGGTCCTCTCTCTTCCTTCATCCTTCCACATCTGACTGGCTATTCAGTCTATGCTACTTTTGAAATAGTTATTGAACTTGTCATTACAAAAGAGATTTTTTTCATGTTTATTTATTTTTGAGAGAGAGAGAAAGAGAGAGAGAGAGAGAGAGAGTGCACAGGCAAGTGAGGGAGGAGCAGAGAGAGAGGGAGACAGAGGATCTGAAGTGGGCTTTGTCCTAACAGCAGAGAGCCTGATGTGGGGCACAAACTCATAAGCCGTAAGATCATTACTTGAGCCAAAATCGGATGGTTAAACAACTAAGCCACCTAGGCATCCCTAACTGCCTTTACTAAGAGGATTTTAATTAGTAATATTAGCCACAAGGCTTATCTGCTTGGTGCTATGACAGATCATCCTACCCTGTCTCAGAAATGGTAAATGACATTGATTACTATACCGGGTTGAATAGTGTTCCCCTAAAATTCACGTCCATCTGGAACCTCAAAATGTGATCTTATTTGGAAATAGGGTTTTTGCAGATGTAATTAGTCAAGATGAAATCATACTGGATTAGGGGGGCCCTAATCCAATGACTGACATCTTTATAAGAAGAAAAAGCAGAGAAACAGAGACAGATTCAGAGAAAGAACAGCCATGAAGACCAAAGAAGAAATATCCAGCTGTAAACCAAGGGATGCCAAGAATTGCTAGCTAGGAAGAAGCAAGGAAGGATTCTTTCCTAAAGAGCCTTCAGAGAGATCATGGTCCTGCCAACACCTTAATTTTGGATTTCTGGCCTCTGGAACTCTTAGAGAATAAATTCCTGTTGTTTATAGTTAACCACTTGGTGCTGACTTGTTACAGAAGCCCTAGGAAATGAATATAGTTATTAATAGACATTTCCAAACTCTTTAACACAGCAGATGGTGATCTGACCTTTTGAAGTCTGGCCAGATTCTGCTTCTGTGGCCAGCTTTCTGTCCATCACCCGTGCCGTCTGCTCCACCCAGTAGGTCTCCACTCCCCCGCCCCACTCCATGCATAAAACCAGTACTCTTATTTTCAGGTTCAAATCAACTGTGCTCTTCGTATTCTATCGTATATTGCAGTTCCCCCATCCCATGGTTTTTTAAGATTTTTTAATTAAGTTTTTAATTTTAATTCCAGTTTAAGTTTAATTCCAGTATACACTGTTATATTAGTTTCAGGTGTATAGTTCTATACATTAGTCAGTGCTCATCATGGTAAGTGTACTTTTTAGTCCCCATCACCTATTTCACCCATTCCCCCACCCATCTCCCCTCTTCTATCACATATTTTATGTCTTTGTGTTTTGTGTTATAGATATTTGTTTATATGTCTGTCTCTTTTACTAGAGTCGAAGTTTCTGTAAATCAGGGCGTGTGTCTTTTTAATCTCTGTATCTGAGTCAGTAATGAGCACAGTGCTCTGCTTTTTGAAGTTTATGAAGTTTGTTAAATGAATGGGTGAGTGAGGCAGTGACTGAACCCATGGATACCTACAGCTCTAGCTTTCCTTACCCAGGAAAGAGGCTCCAATCAGATTTTTTTCAATCACGTTTTTATGCCAGAAGCAGACAATGACTGATGCTTTGTTATGGCCTAGTAGCTGCTCTGTGACAGGTAAGTAGCCCATTGGATAGGAAGGACATCCTATATCTGGAAGGGTGGGGTTATGCAAATGAATGACAGGTGAAGGGGGGGTCCTCTGGCATCCAGGTGTGGTCTACATCCTTCTGTATTCTAGTCCTCCAAGGAAGCTGTTATGGTAGCTTCAAATGCATATTTTCCCAAGCCCTGTCTATTCTAATTGCACCTCCTGTTTTGCAGGGAAGGAGAGCTCAGGCTGGGTCCTGCAGTCATTTGGGTGTTTGCTGAGGCCGAGAGAGAGCGTTCATGAGCTGAGCTGAACTGCTTCTGCTTCTGCAGCTGGCTGGAAAGGCTGTGGGCCCCTCTGTTCTCCACGGGGGTGAGCAGTGCAGCAGAAATCTTTCTGTAGAGGCTCTTTGACTAAAAAACGCAGAGGTCTGTCTGCCCTCGCCATTATGTCTGGAACCCTCTAGGCAGTATTTGGAACTCAGGCTCCCCACCTGTGTCTACCAATATACTCCCTGAGGCATGACTCAAAATGATTCACATGCCAGTGTTCTGGCATAGACCAAAATGTTTTAAAATTATTTATGTTCCAATTACACTTCATTACTTTTTAACTAAAGATCTCATTTCATTCCAGCGAAGAACCCAGTACAATCTGGCTCATTTCAGTGCAGCCACAGAGAACCTGCATTTAGGGGACATATTTCAAGAAAGACACAGGGGCGCCTGGGTGACTCAGTTGGTTAAGCTTCCAACTTCAGCTCAGGTCATGACCTCACAGTTTGTGGGTTCGAGCCCCACATCAAGCTCTGTGCTGACAGCTCTGAGCCTGGAGCCTGCTTCCGATTCTGTGTCTCCCTCTCTCTCTGCCCCTCCTCCACTTATACTCTGTCTCTCTCTCAAAAATGAATAAATGTTTTTTTAAAAAAAGAAAGACACAGCATATCATTTAAAACCTTCTTCAACGTATGTGATAAAGTGCTTTGGGGAAACTCAGAGATTCAGGTTGAAGTTGCTACAAAAGGTGATTAAAAAAAATCTTAGAACTTTTCTGAATCACATTCTGGAAATATCCATGTTCATGCAGCAGCAGTTGTGTGTGTGTGTGTGTGTGTTTTGTTGTTTGCTTTTTGGGATTTAGGTTTTCTGCGTTTTGTTTGTTTTTGAAAGAGGTTTCACTCCTTCTTTGAATACTGTGATTAAATCCTAATAGTGTTTCAGTAGACTTTGCTCCCACAATGGCAAAGCTATCAGTATGATTTCTGTGATTTTGTGAGAGTGAAAGAAATTCTATTAGGGCCCCTCCCACAGTCAAAAGAAATTGTTTCAAAGGAGAGAGATGTCTTCAGTGCTTTAACAACCCCCTCAGTGAATTAGTTTCCCCCTCATTTCAGACTGAAATCTCATTTTTTGGCTAAAGCCTTCCCCAAGGAAAAGGAGTGTGACATGTCCTTGAGGTTCCCACTGCCAGGATTTAGTAAGAGAACATATTTTTCCCCCCAGAAGTCTACAGAGTCCTGGTTCAGAAGATCCAACTGAGACATTCTTTTCCCTTACATTTCCAAAAAATGTTAATATTAACTCTGGCTTTTATCTGGTTGGGAAATTTTTTGAGCTTTTCTTAGGGGTGTTTTTTCTGTCTTAATTCTCTGTGGGCAAATGATATCTTTGGATTGATTTTAGTTTGCATGGTAAGGTGGTAAGGTGGTATGGGTGCTTGCACTGTTCTAACTTTGTAAAGACTTATGTGAAAGGTTAGAACATTAGCAAACGTTTGACTCACTTGGGAAGCTACTCCATTTTTCCAAGTCCAGGATGGACCTTGGGCATCAGCTCCCATGTATGCCACTAAATATGACCTTGAAGAAGACCTTCATCTCTTCGGGCTTTGTTTAACTATTTTGAGTGATTGGGCCAAAAGTTTTTTTTTTCTCTAATTGCTCTGCAGAACGCTGTGATCTTTGACATAAGTGTCCTGCACAACACACAAAAACAAGATAAAGTAAGGCAAGAACTTCTGTTATCAAATAGGTGTGAAAAATGCTTCCAATATATACCTGTCCTAAAGATTCATATTTTCTATTGTCATTTTAAAGCCTTGAACATTTCTGTCATAAAGAAACCTGTGTAAATCCATGTTCTTCCAACTTAACTGACCATTGTATCAGTGAGTATAGCCTCGGTTACGGTGATAGAAAAAATACACCAACATTTCACAGGCTTAAAAGAAGAAGGTTTTTCTCTCTGTATCTCTCTTTCTCTCTCTTTCCCCACTCTCTTATTACATTTGTAATATGATTTAATGGAGAGGGGCTCTTTTGTTCATAGTCACTGATGAGCTGATGGAGTAGACATCATCGTGAAAATTGTAGGTCATTTTGGCAGAAAGAAATGACGAAGTTTAGGAAGGTCTCAAACCAGCCATGAAATATTACAGCCCACATACGACATATAGAATTCCTGCTCAAAATTCATTAGCCAGAATCAGTCACATGACCCTCCTCAACTACAGGGAAAATAGAAACTGCACAGAGGAGAGGAAAGCTGGATGGTGGTCAGCAGAACTAATGACTACTCTGATTTTGGAACCCTTTCTTATGGCAAAAGCTATAACTAACTTAGAATTTCATTCTGGAAAACTTTGTAGGGGATGTATTTTCTAAGAGCCCTTCTAGTTCTGAAAGTCTATGTTCTTTAATGTCACAGAAAAACTTTTGCCTTTCTAGTTAGTATGTGTGCTTCTCTGGGAGAAACTACCTTATTTCTTTTACTTTGTTTATTGTGATAAGGTATATATAACATAAAGAAAACCCCTTATTTTATAAGGTAAAGCTTTAAAAGATGAAACTTTGAGTTGACTGTAGGATCTTTTAAGATAGCTTGTTATATAGGGTATCTTCTCACCAATCACTGGGCACTTATATTTGAGTAAAACTTCATACCCTTATATTAAAAGGAAAAATGAGATCTCCCTGTGACTATATCCTGTTGAAAATCAAATCTAGACAATCATCTCTTGAAGGAGGGTTCAGTGCAAATTTGTGAGCCCTTTGATTGGTGACCACTTTTCTGTCCACTTTCTGCTGTTAAGATCCTAAAGAGGAAAAATTTACCTTCTAGAAACAGAATATGTATATATTAAAGAGAATATATATATTCACTTAATCTGAAACCTCCCTTGCAGGTGCTGGGCTCAAAATTAGATAATATCTTTACCATTCCTCATTCAACTTTGTCTTGTGACTTTTTTTTTTTTTTTTTGCCATAAACTCTCATTGTCTTCTAAGGAAATCATAAGACTGCAGTCTTTCAGAAAAGAGAGCCTTGCCTTTAGCATGGTGTGATTTTCTTTAGAGGGTGGGGGATACAATTTATAATGTTTGGGTGAGATGCTGACTTGTCACCAATAAGAGAGGTTCAATCTATCTACAGTTCATTCTGACCAACTGCCTGGTGGGGACCTCAGTGGCCAGGGTGATATTTAATTTGTCACAGAGAAGCCTGAGGCTATATTAATTCATAACCTTCTACCTCCCTTCCCTCAATATACATGAAATTTGTTGATGTGTTTATATACCATTCTGAGAATGGAGGCAGATTTATAAACATTTTGTAATGCAAAATGGAGCTGAGCACAGAACTGTGCACAGTCACGGTTTGTGAATTACTAATAGGCCACGAGTCTGGCTTAAATATACATCACATCCTGCAACATTAATCAATTCCTAGAGCTGAGCGAACACAAGGCTTGTCCTTCAGGGACACAAAATGCCTGTTTTGAAGAAAGGAATTATAATAAGGAGCACATAGGCATTCTAGACCTTGAAGCTCTTAGCAGCAGCACATCTTTTGTTTCATTTTTGAATGAAAAGCAATTACAAGAAGATACTTGTGTTAGATTCAGCCTGAATTTTTTGAAAAGGATAAATATAGTGGCTGTGCATCTATATGAAATATCCGATTGTTTGGCAACTTATTGGTTCCCAAATCTTTGGCTCTTGGACTGCATAATAAAAAGCTCCTCTTGTATGTAAAATCTCTTCAAGGCTAAGCCCATCATGAAAAATTAATAGATTTATGAGTCGGAGAAAAACAGAATCTCTTTTTTCTTTTTTCCTCTCTGCTTTGCTGTCATATACTGTTAAAACGTGAATTGTTTCTTTTCTTTTACCTCTACTTCCGAGGTACAAGATCCTCTTATTTTTCTGTTCAAGTAAAATACATTTGAAGCCCTTGGAGATGCCATACCTACATGCACAGTACCCTGAAGTGTTTTTACATATATCCTTTAGTGATGTGGCAAGCATCTATGAAACTTTTATGCAATCTGACATCTTCTGTATTTTAAAGATGTGCTAACCGAGATTTAATTTAAATGACTGGTCAAGGATATTTAACTAGAAAATGGTTGGATTGGGACTGAAAATCAGATCTTTGGTTACAAGTTGAGGGCTTTCCCTGATCGGTAATACAGTTAGTTCCCTGGTTAGGTGCTTTAGGTGTTATTTGTTTATAAAATAATTCCTTAGGCTTTAAGAAGGTAACAAACTCCTCAATAAAAAATATGTTGCACAAAATGAAAATGCATCAGTAAAACAAAAAGTTTGTTATAGAGCATATACCATACCTAGAAAGTTTAGCAACTTTCAAAGTGATCTTTTGTGTCTTTGTTCCCAGACCCAACATTCCAGACGGATGGGGCACGACCTTGGATTGGAGAAGTCAGAATTTTTCTATGAAGCCAGTGTTACAGGGAAAGACTTCTCTCCATATCTACGTGCTTCCTTCCATGGGAAGAGCCTAGAGAATGGATATTTTCACCTCATCTGCTTATTGCTTACTCTGATCTACAGGAGGAAGACAGACCTGATTAGTACACTTGTGATGAACGAATGAGGCATAAGCAGACTCAGCTCAGCCATTTTCCATCTTTTGATGTGGTCTTTCTGCTCCTCCAGGCTAGCTTTGCCCCTGTGAGGGCACGTGGGAGGCTTGCCCTTGTTCGGTGTGGCCGTACCCAGGTGGATAGTCTGCCTAATTCTTTGTGCACACATTAGCTGGCCCAGCTCAACTTTTATCTGTCAAAATGTCATGCTTGGACATCCATCTGCCACTCTTTGCTCTTTTTAAAAAATTTGTTCAGATCCTGAGATGATTACAGAGGTGTCGTTTATTGAGCATGCTTAAAGATTTCAATAGCCATGACTCGTGTGTTTTTTTTGTTTTTCTTTGTTTTTCTCTTTCTGTTTTTGTTTTTGGGGGTTCTTTTTTGTTTGTTTTTAATCTTTGGAGCTACATATGCGCTTTGATCTTTGGAGTATTTGCTGCAAGAATGGATTCCTAAAGCCTGAAATATAGTTAATAATAATAATAATATTAATAATAACAATTGCAGCTGACAGGCTCTGATACCATGGAATAGGCGATATTGCTTTATCTCATTTAATCTTCACTGCTGTCGTTTTGATGAACATATAAGTTAGCTCTCAATAAATGATTGAGATTTGGGTCTGGCATCTTTGAAGGAGAATATTTTCCTTTCTTGACACAGCAGCAGAAAAACCGTACTTGCCTGAAGCAGCAAAGGATGCCTGCAGAGGGGAAAGGATTCCGTGCAGTGCCTCCAAGATCTTTCTCTGGGACTGAAGAACTGTCCCGCCCAGCTTCTGGGAGGCTCTGGCTGTCAGCTCTCCGCTCTTTGCTCTGTCAGAGACAGGCAACAGGAGCCAGCAGTAGGCAGTAGTCTGCCCATCCTTGCTCCAGGCAATGGAGAGCGGGAAAAGCTTTTGCACAAAACTGGGAGACCATTATTCTCCCCTCCATGGCAGATTTCGCCTATCCCGTTCTTTTCTCTCTTTTGGGTTCAGACCCACATTTCTTCCTTTATTCATTCATTCTTTTGTTCATTCATTTATTTGTTCACTCTCCTTCCCCCACCACCCCGTCTCCTCCACCTCTCATCTATTATTTATTTGATTAATATCTTGCTGACATTTGTCCTTTGCCTGTTAGTGAAGCCGTCATCTGGATCATTGAGTCTTTCCCCCTTCTGCTTTGACTTGATCAACAATTGCAGTTTGATCCCCTGGTAAATTAAACCCAAGCCACTGTTGGCAGAAAAACAGCATTTAAATGACAGTATAAGTTATTTCTCAGTGGAGTTCCCCCCTTCCAACACACACACCAGCCCTCACATTTATGAGATAATTGGAAATAAATCTGAGACCATAAAAGATAGAGTGGGTGAAAAAGACACTAAGATCATTTTACAGGAGACTCCATGGGAATCTCTTATGACTTTTAACCATCCTGGGTTAGTAAACTGTAAAAATGGCCACATTTCCTAAATATTTCTCATACTTTAAAAAGTGCTCTTCTGGGATTGATGGTGTTTGAGAATGAAGTATAATCCATATGGCAAAATATTATGGACTTGTATTTACCTGTCACAATTGGTCTTAATCCATAATCAGTGAATTCCTAATTATTTGACACTATCAGAGACTGATTATTTGGCATAATCCAAAATTTTATCTCCCAAAGCACTGTCCAATATTCTATGTATAGGTTATCAATTTAAAAGAAGAAGAAATCTTTATTAAGATATTTACTGAAGAAAATTATATTATTATTATTATTATTTTGATGATTCAAAATGATTCCACTGGTTTGGAATCCCAGCACTACCACGTGTCTGTGAGTATCTTTCAATGGCTAAGCCTTAGTTATCTCATCTGTAAAATAGGAGGTGGAGTAATTCCTAATCTCCGAGAGTTAGGGGGAAAACTACATAGGAATAATTCACATTGAATACCTAGAAGAGTTTCTAACATATTAAGTGTGGTAGGTTTAAACGATGTTTACAGATTTTTTGATAGTCCTCTCCTCAAGAGGTGGACCTTAATTCTCATCCCCTTGACAGCAGGCTGGACCCTAATGATTCACTTCCACTGAACAGATTACAGGGAAAAGTGATGATGTATCATTTTCCATACTAGGCATTGTGTCTTAGCTGCCCTCTTGGGCCCCTTGCTCAGGAGGAAGACAAGTGCCTTGTTGCTAGAGCATGTAAGTTGTGGAATGCACAAGCGTATGTGGTGAGGAACTGAGGCCTTCAGTAAGTAGCCAGAAAGGGACTAAATCCTCCTGCCAATAAGCCTGTGAGGGAGCTTATAAGCAGGATCTTCAGGTTTCAGATGACTGAACTGGTCATCATTTTGACTGTAACCTCATAAAATACTTGGAGCCAGGGCTACCCAGCTGCTGATTTTGGACTCCTGACTCTCAAAGAATGTGTGAGATAATATTTGTTGCATTAAGCTTTGTGGTAATTTGCTATGCAGCAGTAGATTAATACAATAAGCACCCAACAAATGTTAGCTGTTATAGATTTACTCCCAGAAATTCTGAGTCTTTTTGAGGCCCATGAGCATACCCATATTTTAATTGGAGTCCCATAAAAAATTGGCATCTGGGTGGCTCAGTCGGTTAAGCGTCTGACCTTTGGTGTCAGCTCAGGTCATGATCTCATGGTTCATGAGTTCGAGCCCTGCATTGGGCTCTGCACTATCAGTGCTTGGGATTTCTCTCTGCCTCTCTCTCTCTGCCCCTTCCCAGCTTGCTTGCTCACATGCACACGCTCTCTCTCTCTCTCAAAAAATAAATAAATTAACATTAAAATTTAAAAAAAAAAAGACTTTCCAGACAAGGGCTGGATGAAACGTTTCATGTTACTGCTTTAACCTGGTTTTAAGGTGGTTTTTAAATTCAAAACCAGCTATCAGTTAACTTCTCTCACTTTGTAAAGAGCAGCTTCATAACTTTATTTTCACAACAGGATGACAATTTTCCAAAATGTAACTGGAGACACTACTGCTCAGGCTTCACCGATGTCCAAATGAAAGGGGTGACCATGTGTGCACTTGCTACATGTAAGTACATTTCACTTGTTATAGATCTATTCATTCCTGTTGATCACATGAGAACACCAAAGCACAGGATAAATTATTTTCCTAAGATGGCTTAGGAATGAGAATGTAGCACGTGCATTTGAAACTGGCTGCAGATTTGAAAACCCATGTTTTTGCTAACTGATGCCATTGAGGAAGGAAAGATGTGATCAGAGTCTAGGTTTAAATTGCGTCAGGAAACTCTTTAGGTAGACTGTTTTGTTAATGAAGTGGGGAACTTAGACTTGTTCCTTGCACACCTGCACACACACATGCACATATGTGTGCACACACACATGTGCATCCACACACACACAGAGTCAATCACTGCTAGAGACCACATGCCTGATCCCTGTGTGACTACTTCCAAAGGTATGCGGAAGGTCCTGGGTGAGACAATGGGGGGGCCAGATGAGACTATGGGTGACTCGGCCCAGCCTACCAAGATGGCAAGGAAATCCAGTTCCAAGGCACCTGCCGTGCTGAGAATGAGTCAGTTGTTCCGTCTTTTCCCTAACACTTTCCAGATTCACCTGAAGTGATCAAGGTTGTCAGAGAGAATGGAAAAGCATAAAGAATAATGGAAACAGTTCAATAAAACATTTTCTGGTATCCATTAAGCATAGAGATTTAGTGTCATTTAGCCATATTATCCATGAAATAAGATTTTCCAAGAATATTTTTTCACTGGACAAGGAGGCAAAGTTAGAAGCTAAACTTATGGGGTTTTTTTAGGGTGGGAGGGAAGGACTCTAAACTGGTTGTTTTTCAATAGCATGGACGATTTTTTTAAGGTTCTTTCTGTCTACTAAGGAATTTGATTCCTTTCCCTAGCAAATGACTTGACATTTCAAATTTATGGATTTATTATGTTTTAAAAAGAAGCCATCTCAGACACCAGTCACTTACGTAAAGTGAATTATATTATTTCTTACCGAATCGATATTTGTCATAACCAAGATGCTAGTAAAGTTCTAACTACTGCTTAGTCATTAAAGTCTGGTATCTAACCCTTGGAGTATGACCAAACAAGTAACTCAGAGGCTAGTTATCATGTTGTGGTATGTTTCCAGAAATACTAGTAATGATTTGGGTCAGTTTTATAATCCTGAAGGATTGGAAGGTTACCACTCAAATGGTTCTTGACTACTCATTGGTCAGTTGACCACCATTATCTTGTTTTAGCAATAGGTAACTGTCTAAGGGGATGGAAAATTCAGATATTGCCTGCATTTCAAGCATCAGGAAAATTCTGGTGCTAATTCCAGAAAGCCTAACCTTATTGGGAATCACAAAAAGGAGGATTTGATAACAGAGAGTTCAAAGTACACATATCATTCAAGGAAAAGGGTATTTAGGAGAACTGAACATTCCCATTCTTATTTCTTGGCTGAGAGCCCTAGAGGCAGACTTTTGGATTCGAAAACAGAATCTGCCATTATTTGCTGTTTGACCTTAGATAGCCACTCCACCTCTTTAAGGCTTACTACCCTCATCTGAGCACAGGGTGATATTAATATCAATCACATAGGTTGTTATAAGGATTTAACAAAATTATATATGTAAAATGATTAAAATAATACCTGATACTTGTTAATCACTCCATAAATTTAAGTAGTTAATAATAATAACAACAGTAATATCAACAACTAGTGTCATATTTTTACAAAAACCCATTTACTTTTCAAAAGGAGATCAGGGTGAATATGCCATTATTCTCATCTTTGCATTTAGAATGACAAATACTGTGTGTGTGTGTGTGTGTGTGTGTGTGTGTGTTGAGGGGGAGGGAAAATATTTGTGTGCACTTGAGACAGACCTGCTGACTATTACCTAGTCATCTGATACTGCTGATTGAAGAAGCTTTGCAGAAAGACCCTGCTGGTCCTTTACAGTTGGCTCAGGATGCCATGTATATGTCCTCAGGCTTTGCATGGCATAACTCCAGGGCATGTGAGTTCATACAGACCTTGATGAGAATATGGGGTCCATGCTTGGCACAGGGTCTAGAATGACCATAATTAATAACAGACTCCCAGTAATGCAATGGGAATTGAAAACTGACTCAGGTTCTACCACAGTTTACCTCCGCTACATTTGACATCATTTGTCATCCACTGCTTCTTGACATATATTTTTCATTTGGCTCCTGGACATGTTGTTTCTTCACTTCATTCTTACCTCACTGATCACTGTTTCTCAAACTCTTTGGCTATTTCCCTTCATCACCTCAATTTCTTATTCCTAGAGTTCCCCAGGTGTCCATCTTTGAGCCACTCCTATAATCTGTATACATTCACTCTTTGGTTGATCACACCCTCTTCCCATATCTTTAAAACCATCTCTACTTTGATCATTCCAAAATGCATATCATAACCCAAGATTTCATGAATTCCAGTATCTTGCTCAACTGCCTACTTGACATAACCATTTTCATGTTTAATAGATATCACAAACTTACCATGTCCCAATAAAAACTCCTGAATGTTCTTGCCAACCCAACACTGTCTATCCTGTTCTTTCTGCAGTCTTTCCTAAGTGCCGACAGTATCCTTCCACTTGCTGAGGGCACAAACACTGTAAGTTGTAACACTTTTTTGTCATACTCTGCACATGACTAATCTATAAGAAATTCTATCAGCTCTACCTTCCAATAAAAATGGAATCCAGTAGCTTCTCATCATCTTCATTGCTTCTGCCCAAGTCCAAGTCACCTGGAGTTTTATATGTGGATTATCCAGTTTTATTTGTCTATATGCTTCACTGACTATCTACTGTCTGAATTCAACCCAACCAACTCGAGAACCATTCCAAAATGTTGACTGAGATCTTGCCACTCTTTTCCTTTGATTCCTCTAACAGTGTCTCATCACATTCAAAGCCAAGAACTTACAATGGCCAAGGCCCTAGTGATCTGTTTCCTCTGCTCCAACCTCTTCAACTTCATTTCTCATCCTCTCTCTGATTCTTTCATATTATTAACCTCATTTTCTTCTTTGAAAAAGCCAGTTACATTCTCATCACAGGTCCTTTGCACTTGCTGTCCCCTTTTTCTGGAACACCCCTCTTTCTCAGCTGTCAACCTTATATATGAGGCCATCACTGAACAGAGTATATAAAATCATAAACTATCTATCTTCCACTTTCACCCCAACAACAGTCTCTTTCCCTACCAATTTGTTTTTGAAGTTTTTCCTTCATCAGCTCTTATCACCACCTGATTTGTTGGATAGATCGATAGAAATAGATATAAACATCCATGTTGATGAGATGTTTATCATTTATTTTCCTGCTGCCACCAGGAAGTAAGCTACAGATGGCATTTTTTTTGCTGTTGTTTTTCATACCACTGTATTCCCAGATCTTAGAAAAAGGCCTAGCAAAAACTAGGCATTTGGTAAATTAGATGAAATAACTCTCTTTTAAACTATAGTTATTCCAGTAGGGGACACTACTCTTAAAATGTCGTCAATCAGAGTTTTTTTTTTTTCCCTCTCAAATTGAAAGGGATCTAAGACATTCTGTATATCCTACTAATTTTACAACAGACAGAGACCCAGACAGGAATAGAAATGTTCTGAGGCTTTATAGTAAATCAGTAGAATGTTTAGGACCAGACTGTCAGTATCCTGATTCTTAGTCGGTCTGGTGCTCAATTTATATTAGTCTTAAAACATGTCACAAGTTCCCAAAAAAATATTGTGGGCTTGCCGATAAGAAACATATAGATATTAATAGGACAAGTCCAGGGCTTGATGGGAGCTTTGTAGCCACAAATGAACAGCAGGCTTCACTGGAAAAGTAGGGCAAGAATAATTTAAATGGGAAATGTGACTCAGAGGAGGTCATAGAAACTGAAGAACATTTTCAGGTTTGTTCACTGAGAATTGATTGGTTGGCATGTTCATTTATTCATGCCAGTTACTACACCAGGGGTTGAGAAAGTTCGATAAATTATGCCAGCCATGCAAGGGGCTGACATTCTTTTGTGCTAGGTGGAGGAGGGGACAGTCAACAAAGTGTGCATTATGAGTGCTTCCCTGGAGAGGTGATATCTGAGTTGAGTCTGGAAGAGTAAATAGCCTTAAGTGGGTAGAGAAAGAATGGGAAGGTGGGAAGGTGGAAGGAACAGCATGGGCAATGTCCAGTGATATAAGTGCATATACTCAGGGAATTGAGACTAGCCAAATTGGTCTAGAGGTTAGTGGAAGGGGTTAAAAGGGGAAGGTGGCCTGGGAAGATGGACTAAGGCCAGATGGTGAAAAGTCTCATAGGGTGAGCCTATTAACACCTTGTTGAAGGGGAGACTTCCCCTACCCCCCAAATCTCAGGGCTTTTAATGCTATTCTGATATTCCATGTGCTTTCTTAGATAGTAGCTTTTTTATTATTTTCACTCACAAATTCCAAGCCATTTCTCATGTGTTTTTATTCTAAGGAAAAAAATTAATATGATTTGTTCATTAACATATGTCACATTCACAGATGGATTTTAGTAGAGCCAAAACCTGGTTCTAATGTATAGGCATATTGTGAGCGAAGATTGAAATAATAAAAATATATCAGTGTTGTGCATTCCAAGCTATAATTCTTTTCAGGGAAGAGAAAATATATATACTTAAGTTTAAACTCAGAGAGTGTTTTATTTATGTAATAAAAATCCCAGATGAGGAGCCTACAGTGTAATTTTAAAGTATTGAAAGGAAGTTGTGCAGTTTACATGGTGTAAATTACATCCAAGAAAAAGAGAAGTGTTAGGTTTATATAACACTGCTTTCCTTTACATTACCATAAAAATGGAGGAAACAATGAAAACTCCCAGAAATTTCTGGAAAGCTGACAATTCTTAATAAAAGATGAATGTTCCGTGATATTGCTGTGATTAATCAAACAGATAATATGTTGTTTGCATTTGTCTGGTTAGGTGCTGGAATTTTCTTTGTTGTTGATGTTTGTAAAGATAGGAACACAAAATAGCCAGAAGCTCTGCCTCCTTCCATTTAGTCAATAAATAACCACAGACAGAACAGTCCGAAATTGGAAGAGATCAGAGAAAGTAGATGAGTTCTTCCCAGAAGATGCAGTCTGCTTTAATGGAATTCTGGTCACGTAGTCCAGACCAGAGCTCAGACCTGCTTTGGTTTAATCAGTTCCCAAACATTAGAGTTAGTACAGCCATGTTGATCCAGGCCCCTACATGCATAACTTATTTCCTCTAAATTAGGTCTTTTTACTTCCCTTTTTTGACACATTATATTGAAAGCTGCAGCAGTGAGACTGTAGGATCATAACAGATTTATGTATGTATGTGTCTCTAGATGTGCATAAGGCGTTTACACACATAGCTCCAGTGTGACGCATGTCACCTCCTCCTGGGCACACAGTGAATACAGCACAGGATTAGATTATAAGCAGGATTTCAGCTTCCTCTATTTGGGCAAATTATTTGGGCACCGCTTTACTGAAAATAACGCCCACCTGCCCTTGCAGAATCAGACAGTTCATGAGGATCCAGCACTTAATGTCTTCCTAGGCTGTGAGTAAGATCTGTACTAATTCATTAAATCCCAAAGGGAGGTATTCTGCACGAGCTGCTCATGACAAGCACAGCAGAGTCAAAGACTAAAAACCCAAGGATTCTGGACACATTTGTTTCAATGCTTTTAAGAAAATTCTGGCAAAAATACAATTGCTATTCTCCAGCTTTCTGTCTTTGGTTGAAAGAATGAAATTTGAAAGAGTGTAAGGGACTAGAATATAACCATCACCCTAAACCCGAAACATGCTCTATTTTTTATGACACGTGATACTTACACATCAGCAATCCCATACGCAGACTCAGAATAGGAACCAGAGAAAAATGCTTTTAATTTTATCACCCGGGGGTGCCTGGGTGACTCAGTCTGTTAAGTGTCCGACTTCGGCTCAGGTCATGATCTCACGGCTTGTGGGTTCGGGCCCGGCGTTGGGCTCTGTGCTGACAGCTCAGAGCCTGGAGCCTGCTTCAGATTCTGTGTCTCCCTCTCTCTCTACCTCTCCCCCACTTGTGCTCTGTCTCTCTGTTTCTCAAAAATAAATAGATTAACAAAAATGAAAAATAAATTATAAAAAAATTTATCGTCTGGAAAGTAGGCCAGAGACACTGATTTTGTATGAATTCTATCCATGACTTCCAGTGTGACAAAAGTACCATTAAAATAATAGTTTAAGAAAAATATGCCTCTTCAAAATTCTTTCAAGAATGGCTTCAGAGTAGCAGTGTTATTTACGCAAAGCATTATGCCCGGCTAGAACAAACACATTTGTCCTCACGGTCTTCTTCGCTCATTCCTGACGTCCTGAAAGGAGAACCTGGTTTTCTGAGGTGATGATATTTATAGTTTGGCATCATCAAAAAGCAATTCCTTGCTTATTTGGGATTCGAAGCCTCGCCGGGGCTCCCTTGTGACTCATTCTGTATTCACTCAGGGCTCTCTGCCTGCCTGTGCAGTGCTCTCATGAATCCTTAATTCCATTTGAACTCAGCAATGCCACAGTCAGTTTCCATCAACCCGCCCACTCAGCTGAACTGCACCAGCCTCTTCTGTGCAAAGCATCACACTCCTGTTCTGAGATTGATTGGGTGTCGGGCCACTGCCACAAGGACAAAGGAGGTCAAACTCAGCACTTGCGATTTGTCTTAAGATATGATGCCATCCTCATCCCTTCTGACTACTAGAGCTGACGCTGATGACATTCTCTGGGACTTACCTACATAACCCCATGTCTTGTTGAACCAGCCATATCAGCACTTCATCACTGATAATAATCACTGAAATATTAATGATATGTTTGCTCTCACCCCTCTGTCTGCATAGCACACAGTTGAAACCAAAACGACAATGTGAGGGCAGCCACCCCTGTATCATGGCATCTTTCTCACTCTTCTGCTTTGCTCTTCTCCAGGGTGATAGAACAGACATGGCTAGAGTGCTGGCCAGATGTCCAACAGTGGGTGCAGCCCTGGGCTCTGGGAACTGCAATAAGGCAGGCAAAGTAGTGCTCCCAGGGATCAGAAGCAGGGAGAATCAGAGAGCAAGCTCCAACCTTGTCCTTATGTCGACAAGGCAAGTACAGAATGAAAACCTTCTGATCAAGCCACAAGATCACATGTAAGATAAGGATATAGACTAAGCATAAGAGCAAGGGCAGGGAAGCGGGCTCTGAGACAATTACTATGACCTGGGTTGATGCGATGGTAGCTTTTAAAAGTTGGTCACCCACAAAGCTGTGTGTGTTAGCACTGGCCTAGTTTAGAAGCACAAAGTAGAGGGTTGGCAATATGCAAAGTATTGGAAAAGTTGAAAACTTAGAGAGTATTGAATTTTTTGAGCTCTCCCCAGTGGCCTTTTAGTAGCTGTAGCTAGAGATAAGTCAGATGTAGTCCCCGCCTTGAAAAGTTCACCATCTGCAACAGGAGACAGGAATGTAAATAAAAATTTACAACACTCACAGGATTGCTGGAAAGAAATGGTCTCATTCTACCAGGAGGATAGTAATAGTAGTCAACATTTATTGAAATTTCACCATATACCAGGTACTACATAAAATTCTTTACAAATATTATCACGATTTTTATCAGTCTCTTTTATAAAACAAACAAATGGAGGCTAAAAAAGTTTAAACAATAATCACCCAGGGTTGCAGAACTAATTAGTGTTTAAGTCTGATTTGATGACTCACAGCTTGACCAGTATACTAGTCTGTTCTGGGAGACATATTTTAAGATAGATGTTGAGAAATATAGAACTTGTCAGAAAAGCGCCAAGAAGAGTGCGCAGACTGGAATTCACGATCTATGAGCAAAGCTCTCCTTATCCCCTACCAATGAGTCTGAGAGGCAATATCAAAAGCTAGAATAGGAGGCATACAGTGTGGTTTCAGGTGTGGATGAAAAGTCGGCTGTGGTGGACTGTTTTGCTTGGAGTGGAAGGAAGAGGGGTTTATGCGTAGATTCCGGAACCACTTATTTTCTGCTCTTGGTGTCAAGTTCCTCTGGCAACACAGACTGAGAATACTGGAGTAGCTGATAGATGCCAAGTAGTCCTGCCAATGAACAACAACAACAAAAAATAAAGCATTTATAAACTGTTAGCTTAGAGAAGATTTTTTAAAGAAACCTTCACACATTTGAAGGGCTGTCATGTGAAAGAGAAAAAATAAAATTTGTTCTCTACAACTTTAATGAATACAACTGGGACCAGTGACTGGAAATTCTGGGAGGCAAATTGCAGCCTGAGAAATACTTTTTTCCCAACCACTAAAGCCAACAAACATAGCAGCTGGCCTGTGGTAACATTAGACCTTCATCGCTACAGGTATTCAAATATAGGTGGGTCACCTTCTGTAGTTTTCAAATTGTAGGCTTCAAGGGATTCATTTGTACTGCTTGCTAAAAAATGTGTATCTTGGCTTGGATTCAGAGGTTCTGATTCAGTAGGTCAGTCATGGATATCAGGAATCTCTTGTCCAAAATAAATGAACTAGAAGATTCTGATGCAAATGAAAAATATTAATCCAAAGACCATAAACAGAATTTCCACATTGAGGGAGGTTAGATTACATGACACAGTTTTCATCCAGTTCTATGTCCTCACCATGTTGATCTATTTCTACCCAGAATTACAATTTTTCATATACTCCGTATATCACATAATTTGATACTTATTCAATCAATTCAGAAAAAAACTACAAAAACTTACATTTTTCTCCTACAAACCAGGCAAATATCACTAGATTTGTGCTTCAAGGTTTTTGTAAACCAGTGGATTTTTGTCTGCATTAGTAGAAAGAGTGTCCGGAAGTGGCACAAACTTCCCAAGTTTGGGGGCATCACAGTCTTGGATAGTGAAAAAATGAAAAGCATCTGGGAAAGAGTAAAGACAATGAAGGGGCTTGACATGTCATGGTGTAGGACAGGGGTCAGCAAACTTTTTGTACATATATAAAAAGGACAAGCTAATTAAATATTTTTGGCTTTGAGGGCCATAAAGTCTCTATCACGACTACTCAATTTGCCATTTCTGTGAAAGAAGCATGGGAGAAGCCACAAACAATCTATAAATAAATGAACATATTCTAATAAGTGCTTATTTACATACATAAGTGGCAGGCTAGAGGGAGGTGCCCTTGGACCACGGTTTGCAGATCCCTGCTGTAGGAGAACCCCTTGAAAGAACTTATAGCTTGAAGAACTCAGAAGAAGAAAACCATATCTATTTTCAAATATTCTAATGAATCTCATATACAAAAGATGTTTAACCTATACTGTATGACCAGAGGATCTATAACCAATACGTGAAATCTTTATGTCAACATATTTTTGCTGAGTAAAACAATAATATCTCAGTAAAATTCTCTAGGGTGGTAATGAGTTTATCATCACCGAAGGTGTTCAAGCAAATGTCAGACTTTTATTTAGTAATGTTCCAAAGCAGACAAAGGACACTGATGAACAATTTGACTAAATGTCCTCTCAAGGTCTTTGTCATCTGGGAGATTCCATAATGAACATGGATTTAATGCACATAGGAGGGCCCAAAATAAGCTCAGGTTGACACAGAGACACAAGTAAATGCACAGGTTAAATCTGATCTATGATAAATTGATTGCTTGGTAAGAAGTCAACTCTGCTAAATATTAGGTACACAGAGAAATAAGCAGGTTTAAAGTGGCCAAAAATTAAGAGCAGGCTAATGTAAATTCTATTCTAGTGATTTTGATTTATAGAAGACTTTGAGATTATATCTGGCAAATGGGTTGGTAATTCGAAAACTAAGTGGATGTCACCCAGTTACACAAATTAAAAAAAAAAGTCCAGAGAATTTCCTTGAATTTTAAAATTCAAGGGATTTTAAATTTCTGAATCTCATTTTGAACTTTTTATAGAATTCGTTTTTGTGTCTCCTGATGTTTTGCATTTATGAAGCTGTAAATGCTAAAAACAACAGCCCTCCCAGATGGAGGTGTAGATCCATAAAATTAATAAACACAATGATTTTTTCAAAACCTATTGTCCCACTGATGAAAATGAAAACCAGACAGTGTCTGACGGATGAACATGACAAGGAGCTAAACGGCTTAAAATTTGTGGCTCTCCTTAACATGCTACCCAAGTGTGCCAAAGAAGCAAATCCTCAATCAGCCTGAGCTCAGTTTCCACCTCCCAGTGGAGGGTCGGAAGGGGTGAGCGATTCCAATCAATATCCAGTTGTTAAAGTAACAGCCATGTCGGTTCTGGATGGCCGACTGGGCGAAAACATGTTTGTTCTACTTAATGTGACAGTGTCCTGTCAAATTAACAGCCACGGTGGCAGGAGCAAGCTTGCTTAATGGGTTGGAGTCAGTTCCACAGAGAATTTATCATCAGCATGCAACCGAGAGGAACCCCAAACCTCATTACCAGGGTTTATTTGTAGATAATAACTGAAGGTATGCCGTGTCCTTACAGCAGGATTTGTTTGCTTTTTGGCAACTCAGTTTCATGTTCTTTAGCAAGTGCTGCCCTTTTAACTCCCACAAACTCTGGAGGATCATGCTTGGTCCGTGTTTAAATCCACCAAGTGAAGTGGAATATGTAAGCAACGGTACCGAGGTGATTTAACAAGATTAAGTGATGATTTGAAAGAAGCGAGTATTTGAAGTTGAGGGCAGCAGAGGAGAGAAGCTACCCAGAGAGCTGCTCCATCCAGCACTTCACTGTCAGTACTTAAACGTTTCCTCTCCAGGTGAGCTGCTGTTCTAAAGCCAGGATCACAAATCATTCGCCAGGTTCTTCCCACAGCTAGATTGTATATGACCCATATAGTGTAAAAAAAATTTAATACCCTCTATCATCTAAGAATAAAAACTTGCACACACAATCTCAGATGTCTTATTTGAATTAAAAACACAGAAAAATTAGCAGCACAAGCCAGCTCTTCACAGGGCAGTGATTGGAACTGTATGGTAACCCATCCTCTTTAGATGGGCTGAGTGTTCTCCAGGCAGCCCACTGGGCCTGCTTTATTCATTTATGTGACCTAGGCAGCCCCTTAAAACATTGAAGTTTTCCATCCCCTCTGTAAAGGCTAAATCTTGATTTTCTTCATCATCATATTCATGGATGGAAGATGAAATATTATGGCATTACCCATCCATGGATATTGTTAAGACCCTCTTTGCTTCTCCCTTTCTCCAGTCCCCCGTCTTCCACCAGTGCTTCTTGGTGGTCTAAACCAGTGGAAGCTCGCTGACAACAGAGTCTGGGAGAGGCCAGCCCTTTCCAGGAGAGTACAAGAATGGCAAGGAGAAGATCTGAGAGGATCAATTGATAAACAACAAATCTGGGAGCCAGAACACATGGTTCTAACCCACTGATTGACTCTCTGATCTTAGAAAAGTGCTTGAACCAACTTGATCTTTAGAGTTTCCATCTGTAAAATTCGAAATTAAACAAGATGATCCCTGAAGGCTGTTAAAGTTCATGATTCTGAGGTGGGAGGGACTAGTGCAACCTTGATTTCATTGTCTTTTTCTACCTATTCAGGTTCTCGGGTAGCATGGCACTGTGCACGTTGAGGCACTGAAGGGCACCTAAGTAGCTTATATTTGTGAGACCCTGAGATATTTTAGGGAAGGCCTAGTGTGTCTGATAATGATAAAACCTCTCTGGGCAACTTTACTTAAAAAAAAAAGACTTGAAGGAAATATACAAATGACCACTTTAACTGGGGAGCTGCTTGGAATAAAAAGGCAGCAGAAAGATCCCTGGCCACGGGACTGGCCAGAGAGGTAAAAGATGTTGCCCTGAGTGACTGTGACCTTCACTGCTTTCAGATTCCTCAGGAATGCAAGGACACCTTTCAAACAAGAAAAGTAAATTAACAGCAATGTACTATTTTAATCATTTAGATCACAAATGATTTTCCCAGAATGACTGGCTCAAATTTCAGAAGGAATCTGGAAACGGATTCAACATGAGGTCCAAACCTGCAAGTTCCTTATGAATCATGAACTCATTTCTGTTTGCTAGGGAACTGCCTGCTGACATTGAAGTATGGACGTTTGATGGCGAACTCATTTCTCTTTGTAGAGCAGCAACTACCTAATGAATCAGGAAAAATGGCAGCAGCTTTTATATCTTTATTTGCTCAAAACAGATAAAAATCTTTTCATTCCACCTTGTGAAATGTCAAATAACCCACTAATAGCAAAAGTCTAAACCAGCATTTTCACAGGATTTTTGAAAAAGTGTATTACATCTGTAAAGGTGCAGCGATATTTTTAAAGTGCACACACTTCAAAATATATCCATTGTGGAGCCAACTGAGACCTCAATAATTTAGTAATTTTTCTCTCTGAAAATGGGGGATTTCAGAAACAGATCTGGAATCTTCCTTTTTTTTTTTTTTTTTTTTTTTTTTACCTCACGTGGAACTGAGGAAAGGAACTGAGGCTGCTTACCAGCAGATAATGATAGCCTGGACACTCACATTTTTCCAGACGTTAAGTCACTTGCAGTTTCTCTTTGACAGGTATATAGCCTTAGAAATTAATTGTGGGAGGTTGTCCGGATTCACCTAAGAGCATGCAGCAGCTGCAAGAACACTTTTTTGTCAAAAGCTTAAAGATGAATCAAGTTTGCTTGTTAAAATGTCCAGCACATAGCAGAATAAACATACTCATATTTTCCAATTTGAATTAAAAAGTACAGCAGACTTTAGAATTATTAATGAAGAAGCAAAAGAGAAACTAAAAATATTAGAGTCTGCAAGAGAACCTGGTTTTAATTTATGGTTTTTGTTTTTTTTTTTCCAGTGAGACCTTGATTAAGCACGGGAATTGAGAAAAAGAGGTATCTAAGCAAGCAAAATTTTGATTTGGCTGGAAAATAAACTATTTTTTCTTATGTGTACAACTGTACTATTGAAAATCTTCCTAGAGAGATGATCCTTTGGGCTTAAATTCAATTGACCTTTCATTGGGCACATAGCACATGCTGGCTCTGATGGCAGGAGGCTAGAGAGATTACTAAGCAAATAATTCTCCTGCTGCCAAGGAATTCGTTGACTCAGTGAATACAGTATATTGAATATAAGTGAATAGGTTTGAAAAATATTTATTCCTGGGGTCTTTTAGATCTATCATGTTGAGTTTCAGTTTCCACTGCTTTGTGATGGAGATGGGAATGGAGAAGAATGGGAGGAGGATCATCACATTTGGATAGAAGAGTCTTGAGGATAAAACGAAATGAAATAATATGTGTGAATACTCTTAGCACAGTGTGTGCTACTTTATAAATGTCAACAACATGCATATATGTTTCTTTATTGTATCAAAGATATATGGAAGACATTATTTTGATTAAATCCTAGACAAGAGCTTGGAGGGGGTAAGGGAGTTGGATGGCACCAATTTTTCTTAGTCAACCAACCAGACAAGTACTGTGTACCTATGAGAATAAGACTGAGCCATATAAACCAGATTGCTCTGAGAATACACAGGGAGAACCCTGAAATCAGATTTGGGATGCCAGGACGTGATTATTTCAGGAGAGTGATATTTGAAGAATGCTGAAGAAGCTACATTTTAAGATAACTTCTGCAATTTCCAGGGACACCTGGTGGCTCAGTTGGTTAAGTGTCTGACTTCAGTTCAGGTCATGATCTTGTGGTTCGTGGGTTCAAGGCCCATGTCGAGCTCTGTGGGGATGGTTTAGAGCCTGGAGCCGGCTTTGGATTCTCTGTCTCCCTCTCTCTCTGCCCCTTCCCTGCTCATGCTCTCTCTTTCTCTCTCTCTCTCTCTCAAAAATAAATAAACTTAAAGAAAGATAATTTTTACAATTTCCAGCAGTTGTTTCTATGAAATAAATGAACTATTGGTTCAGAAATTCAGCAAATTTCTTTTTTATAAGCTTATTTATTTTGAGAGAGAGAGAGTTAGAGATAAAGAGAGAGACAGAGAGAGACAGAGACAGAGAGAGAGGAGGGGCAGAGGGAGAGAGAGCGAGAAGGAGAGAGAATCTCAAGCAGGCTAAGCTGTCAGCACAGAGCCCAACTTGGGCCCAGGAACCCCAGACAGCAGTCAAATTTCTAAGATAAACAGCAAAGTGCAATTATTCAAAAACTAGAAGAGAATCCTTTCTTTATATAAAATTTGTCACAAACTGCTGGAATGAGCTTATGTAGTGTGCATTTTGTATTATATCATTATTGAAAAATGAAATCCTAGCTTCTTTGTCAGTGTTAAGTAGCAATTGAGGAGCCATTAATTTATCAGAAAATGTACTGAGCTTCTGTTATATTGATGGAGCTCTCAGGTGATGAAGTACAAAACAGATTTTGAAGTTGTCTCTCTCAGGAATTTACAATCTATTGGGGAAGACAGACTTCTAAAGACATGACTAAAGCATAAAGCTCAAAATAGAATAAATACAAATAATTGCTATATCAGTGAAATAAAGGAGGGGACAATTATTTTTAATATATGTTTAGGATTTAGAAACAATTTTATGGTTATGAAGCAAACTACGAAAATGAGCAGTGACATTTAATACTTATTTTCTATTTATCTCTGGGTATTTGAAAACTACCTTAAGGCAGAATCGTTTCTGTGCTCAGAAATGTGGATATTGACTTCCCTTTCTCCCTTTCCATTTATCTAAACAAATTTCTTACAATCATAGCTTTTCTGCTCACATCCTTGCCTATGGGCATTTGTAATCCTAAAAAGGATGCATATTTCTCAGCGTTCTGTCAGAATTGGATAGTTTAGGATCTTCAACACTGAGATGTGTGTCCTAGCTCCCCAGAAAGGTTGAGGAAGGCTAGAGAACATGTGAGTTGCTCTTTGACATGGATGATCATGAAAAATCTATGACATCAGAAAGCTATACCTTTCAGAGTACGAATACTGTGATTCTGCCTAAGTGCTGGTTTAAACCTCTACTGTGGTCTACAAAACACTAGATAATCTGACTTTCACCTTCCTTTCTTTCTTCCTTTTTTTTAGCATTTTTTTTTTTTTGAGAGACAGAGAGTGTGAGCTCGGCGGCAGAGAGAGAGAGGGAGAGAGAGAATCCTAAGCAGTTCCATGTTCAGTGTAGAGCCCAACATAGGGCTCAATCTCACAAACTTTAGATCATGACCTGAGCCAAAATCAAGAGTCAGTGGCTTAACTGACTAAACCACCTAGATGTCCCTCTTAACTGCATTTCAATGTAGCCTTTTCCCCTTCTCCCCTTCATTCACTCTTCTCTGACCGCACTGGCTTCCTTTTGTTCCTCAGAAAGCTGACAGTTATTTCTTCACTCCTTAGGGCCTTTATATTGGTTATTTCCAAATCCTCTAGATCTTGGCCAGATGGCTCCTTCTACACATTTAGGTTTCAGTTCAAATGCCACATTTTCAGAGTGGTCTTATCTCACCACCCAGGCTTTTGTGTCATTTGCTTTTAGGTACAAGTGAAAGAAAAAGTGGTTCAAATACACTTAAACAATAGGAAACTTTAACTCACACAAGGAGAAATCCTGAGGTGGGGTGAGTTTCAGGTGATTGGTTCAGCAGGTTCTTTCCTTTTCTTTACTCCAACTTCCACAGCATCATTTCCTTCAAAAGCTGGTTCCCTTCATGATTGTAAAATGGATCCTGGATAATTTGGGTTATAGGTTCCTTGTTAATACACTTAGACTACTCATTGCTCATGGCTATTTCTTAAAGAAGAGAGAGGAAAAAAAAAAACTTTTGCCAAGTGCCTGCAGCAGAATCGTTGTACTTTCATTGCTTAGAGCTGTGTCACACGATTATGCTTGAACCAATCATGAATAAAATGGTTGGGATGTATTCACAATAATAAGAGAATGAGGTCTTTTCCTCAAATCACACTGCTGCTATTTGTCAAGTGAAGATGGATTAAGTGCTAGGGATTCAAAAAAAAAAGTGCTAGGGATTCAGCCCAAATGTCTACCCTCCTCTCAGGCACAATCCCATCATCTTTTTAATTTTTTACACTCACAACAATTTTAGGTTATATATTTATGTTATTGTGTATATGTATAGTATCATTATCTGTTTTCCTTGCCATAATTAAAGTTTCACAAGAGGATGGGCCTTGTATTCAATGATGTATCTTGACTTAGAGAAATAGAATAGCTGGTGCACAATAAAAATTGGTTGAATCAGTGTGACCCTGAGATCCTGCATCACTTTTTCTTAAAGAGCCTTTTGGTTTCATGGGGATGAAAAAGATTGCCAACTTATTATACACTGACTTTTTCTTTCTATTACCCAGAGACTCTTAGGTTCATAGAACTATTGGGTAAAGATTCCTAAGAAAGTGGTGATTTTGTCAGTCTTGGGAATTTTTGAACTAAACTGAAGAATGAATACAATGAAGAGCAAATCAATTATTTAAGAAGAAATAATGGGGAAAGTAAATGGGGAGCAGGAAGAGTAGCAAGGTGGGATAAAATAGCACGGGGGTGTGCTCGGACATGAAGGCTGGGGCTAGGATGTGTCAAGTGACAGGGTCAGGAGACAGGATGGGAAGCAGTGAAATTGACTTTCTCCATATGGTGTTTCTCAATTATTTTCCCTATTGTGATCACCTGGTTACTACCTGATTCACTTCACGTTTATCATTTGTTTTACATTAAGTTATCTTACAAATATTCCTATTTCTCTATACTTGATCCCTTAGGAATATTTTGCTTCTTTGCCTACTTTGTAAACTCACTGATGGCAATGAATAGTTTTACTGTGCGTTAAAATGGAACTGACCTGACCTAGGCTTAAGATAAGCTTCATAAAAGCAAGGACCTTGAGTGACTTTTTCACCACTGTTTCCTCAATGCACATGGAAACCACACATTAATATTGGTAAAATAACTGAATGAAAGAGGGAATGACTCAGAAAATCTGTTTTTTAAATCAGGCTTCCCCTTCACTCATATGATCTTGAAAGAGAGTCAGTGAATCTCTTTTAAGTCTTGATATCCTTATCTGTCAAGTGGGGATACTGCTGCTGCTGCTGATAAAGCATTGCTGGGAGGGTGAAGTGAGATGGTGAAGGCACTTTGGGAAATGAAAATGTTACAAAATTGTATATCACAGTGCCAGGCATTCTTGTGAAATCAGTAGCTGCATTCCAGGAACAGAGATGGGACCAGGAAGAAGATAAATCGTCAATTTGGCCTCCAAATGGGAAACCCTAATTCTTACATTTTTTGGCCTATCTTAAAGATTTCAAGCTGCATGTACACTGTTTTCTAAAAGTTGCACAATTCACTATAAGAAATAGAGACAGATGATCAGCTGAAAAACAGCTATAGAGATCTAAGCCCAAAGACCTTTATAATTTCAAGATATTGTGGTAAATAAATATTCTTGAGTTGGAACGGGCCTCTTGGTGAGCAAGTATCTTTGGGAGTCATAGCCTAAGTCAGATGGTTCTTTTCTTCCTCCTCACATTCTCGCCTCAGAAGGAATGAAGACATTTTCTTGCCTTGATGTAGAAAAATGATTACTGCACCAGGGGTCAGGAAACAAATTATAGTACCAGCTCTCCACTAATAACTTATGTAACCTGATATTAACTCACCTATCAGTTTTTCCTCTCTGAAATGAAGGGATGGTGTGAGATGAACTCTGAGGTTCTTCAATTCTCTAAAATTTTATAATCCCTAAGCATTCAGAGGAAATAACAAATTTGAATCCCAGGCAACTTTTCATGACCACTCAATTTCCCGAGTCCCTTATTCTACCAATATCTGTCCCATTCTGCGCGTATTATTACAGAATACTTTTATTCTGACTTTGACAGGCTTACTTTGGGGAGTCATTTTGCTGGCTAATTTAGGTCACATCCTGTTATCCGGCTGGATGATAACAATAATAGCGACCACTTATATAACCCTACAGGCGAGGCACTATTCTTTTTTTTCTTTTTAAAGTCTATTTATTTACTTGGAGAGAGAGAATGTGAGTGAGGGAGGGGCAGAGAGAGAGGGAGAGAGAATCCCAAGCAGGCACCACACTGTTAGCACAGAGCCTGATGTGGGGTTGATCTCACGACTTGTGAGACCAGACCTGAGACAAAATCAAGAGTCTGATGCTTAACCATCTGAGCCACCCAGGCACACCTCCCCGCCCCCACCCCCGCCCTGCTTTATTTTAGAGGCAAAGCATTATTCTAAGCACTTTCATATATTAACTCATTCATTCCTCATAATAGCTTTATGAGGTAGATGTTATTGTGATTTTTATGAGTAAACTGAGGCAAAAGTAGGTTATGTAATTTGTCCGAAGTCATACTACTATTAATACCAGAGTAACAATTCAGATCCAGACTGTTTTATATCTCCACATATGAGTGCTAAAGTAATAAACTATACTGAATATGGAGGAAACCTGGCAGGAGGAGGTCTACAGCCAGAAAGCACAGAGCTAGTCTTCCAGACCAATGTGTCAGGTACACAGGGCAGGTAAACTATCCAGACAAAGGACAGAGAGCAACCAGAAGTTTGAGTTCTATCCCACAGGCCAGTTTGCCCCCCAGATTTTGTCTTTGGGATTGCCTGCCAAAAATGTGACTTTAAATATAAGACTAACAAAATGAAATCATTTCTTGGAGAACATTGCAGTGGTTCACTATGGAATGCCAAGTTAAGAATATCTGTCTTACATTTTCAAGCACATGTGTTGTAGTAATTTTATGGGGTAATGAGTTGGCTTCCATTAAAGATATTTTATTTTTACAGAGGCTGGGGCTGGAGAAACGTTATGTGGCAAGCAGTGAAATACCTTACTTTTTCAGATTGTTTTAGCTAATCACCTACAGGTGAATTTTCTAGGAAATCTGGTTTTAACCATTTGACTGCTATGCACTTCAGTGACTGAAGACTTTGGACATAATGGCACGAGACTCAGTAGTGACCCTTTGGTCCTACTCCTCCTTTGTGGAGTTCAGGATATGAGGGAAGTGATCAGAGTATAATGGAAGAAATATGAGATTTTCGTCTCAACTTTAAGACTTCATTTTTTTTTCAACTTTAAAACTTTAAATGAGACTTACAGACCATTCATTGGATTCCATAGAAAATAATTCAAAATGTGACAACAGCTAATAAATGGAGACAGACAGAATTTATACAAGCTAGCATAGCTTTCCACTTCCCAGTTTATCACATGGCAGATGTTACTAGTTATCTGCCCAATATGCATTGTCTCCTTCTTCCTGACGAACAGAAGCCAAATTTTGCAACTAAAACATTTTATTCCCCAGATTAGTTCACATCTGGAGGTGGTGGCCATGTGACACTGTTAGGTGACAGAGATAAAAGAGGATGATGGCCCAGAGAATCAGCAGCTATCTTGTAACTGTAAATGAGGCAAGAGAAATGAGTGGTGCAGAAATTATGGTGGTACGGGAAGATGGAAAGACTTAGATCCTTGATTCCGTGTGGAGCTGATGTAGCTACCCTGGGCTGCTTAGGCATGGCATTCTTGTTTTCTGAAAAATAATTACATCTTTTTGATGGGTAAGCAGTTGCCTAATTCTGAGGCTGAAGGAGATACTCCTGCTGTGCTCTTCTCTTACATACTCCCTTCCAGTGCCCCAACTTTTATTTATTAATTTTTATTTATTTTTAATCTTTACTTATTTATTTTGGGGGGCGAGAGAGAGAGAGAGAGAGAGAGAATGGACGTGTGTCCAAGTGGGGGAGGGGCAGAGAAAGAGAGAGAATCTCAACCAGACTCCATACAGTCAGTGCAGAGCCAGATGCGGCGCACAAACCCACCAACTGTGAGATCATGACCTGAGCTGAAGTCAGACATTTAACTGACTGAGCCACCCACGTACCCCATGGTGCCCCAACTTTTAGGACTGACATGTTTGCACCTAGTAATTTGTGGTGGGCCTCGGGGGTGGCAAGATAGCACCTTATGTCATCTCCTCCACCATGACTATCATTCTGGAAGGGAGCAAACTATTCTTGGTGTTCTCTGAGAAATAGAAGGGTTTGACCCAAGATGAGATCAGTTGTAACAATACACTGAATTTCAACATAACATACCTATTAGTTGGTGGAGTAAAATAATCTAATGAACATTCTACCAGGAAGGGCAAGTGAACAGGAAAGAAGTTGGCACCCAGTCTTTGTCCTCATAGTGGGGTACGGGAATGTCACCCAAGAGATCCCAGGCCCTTCTGCTAGAGAAAAAGTGGCAAAAGGCTGGCGGTAACTTTCAGTGTTCTGGGACTGAAATGCAGCCCCATTGGGTAGAATTCCTCTGAGACTAAAAAATAACAGGACATGAGATCAGGTCAGTAAGTGCTGGTAAGGAAATTTCAAAGAACTTTGAGGGGAAGAGTTCAAGAGTTTCCAGAGAGTTAAATGGGTGCTGTTTGTGTAATTTATCTGATGTTTCCAAGAAGAGTCAAGCTTGAGGCTGAAAGTCTGCATGTTAAGGATGGCAGATGAGAAAGGTCTTTGTTGTCATCATTACACTTAAACTAACTGGCCTGGGGCTTCTTTTTGTAGGAGCCAAATAAATCCTTTATTTCTTAAAACTGCTGTTTGTTGGGTTTTCTGTTATTTGTAGCTGAACTTTTTTTACACTGACACATCCCTTTTTTCTTCAGCGGGTAGGGCACCCCACACATATTTAATAAAGCAGAGAAAGATATCTGGTCCTCCAGAATAGAGGACTTCGACTCTGATTATCTAGACCTCCATAATGTGTACTTCATGCTTACATTTGTTTGAGTTTTTTTTTTTTTTTTGGTCCAGAAGTATTGAAGCTCATTATATTTGGATGAGTTCCATGAATATCAGTTTCTTTATAATTTGAGGTGGGTTGAAATCTTCCAAGGAAATGTGGGTATTTTGATTTTCTAAATACAGCTTGAGGAATGAAGGATGGAATGGAGAGAAGAAGGAAAGTGAAGTAAAGAGAAGAAATATATGGGAGGTGAGCACCTAAAATGTGACTGATACGGTCCAAGCCATTACGGTATCTTATTTATTCCTCAGCACTGTTCTTCAGGCATGCTTTGTTGAAACAATTTTACAAAGTCAGAAATCTGAAACTCAGCATGGGCAAAATACCTTAAGAATAAATGGGAAGCCAGATTTCTTCTCCAGATAATCTGACTGAGCATCCAGATTTTTTGTAACCTTTGCCCAGGAAGGAGACAGCTCCTTTGGTATACTAGACAATTATCAAACCTGCCTGTTGCTTGGAATGGAGACACTATCTCTATCTTCCAAGGCTATACAAACATCCTTGAAAAGAAAAGGTGGAACTAGGAGAGGCCTTCAGTACCTCTGCTTGTGAACAGTGCAAAAATAAGAAAGGCCCATGGAGAGTGACCTCCCCAATGCATCTACCTTCATGTTCCTCTTCCCCACTTTCTCTGACACCCTTCGCCACAGCACTACCCAAGTGAACCTTTCTCTTGGGGGTTTTTTGGGTTTTCCAGCTCTTTATTCTATCCTTTCACTAAAGAAAAGTTTTAAAACCACATTTTAGGGAATAAAATATTTAGAATATATTCTAAGGGGTTTTCACAGGACCTTTTCAGGCAACAGAAGCATACATGTTAATTCATTAGCTTATTTATTTATTTAATGTTTATTGTATAACTTACAGCAGGTACTAAGTGCTTTCATTATAAAGAAGACAGGTTTTAATAAGTAAACCAATTAGCCACTCAGATACTGGCAATTTTAAATAAGAAAACATTAACAGGTATGAGTTTCATGGGGTGGGAGGTAGGGTTTGGTGTGTTTTTGGAAGCCCTTTATAAAGAAGTAAAATTGGAGCTAAGAACTCAAGGATAAGGGAGAGCCAGTTATGAAAAGAACTGGAAAAAGAACATTTCATACAAAAGTATTCACAACAGCAAAGACCTGAAGAACAAGTCCCAAGCTCTTCAGTTGAGCCAGGTGTAGCTACTAACATACATGCAAACAGGCAAATCTTGGAAATCTCATGCAGTTTGACCTATGTTAACAGAAAAGTAGTCAAGAATTTTGTACATTTCTGAGTACTCATTTACTTAATGTCATTGAAAATGGGTTTAAAATTCTACATGTTACTAACTTTGAAATTAATTCACAGCATAAAAGTCTAAATACTGTGTGATTTTTGAGAGCCTCTTTATTAATCAATAGGTTAAAAGCTTCAAGAAAAGTGCTGAACAATTTGCAAGAGGCTTGAGAAACCATATGCAATTATTAATGCCAATTTAGAGTGTTGATCAAATAACCTATTAGACACAAATGACTTAAATGAAACTCTACAAGGAGAATAATTTCAAATTAAAAGAAGAGAAAGCAGTAGGAAAAACAAAAGTATTGTATATCAACAAAGTTTTTTTTCAGCACAGAGGAGTTTAACATAGAGAATATGAGTTTTTATGTGGGTTGTATGAGGCAATATATTGGAAATACATAAAATATTTTACTGATGACTGCTAAATTATGCTAAGAATATGTACTTTACCTGTTGGGACATTTATTCCACAATACCTTGGGTGATGATTAATTTTATGTGTAGACTTGACTGGGCCTCCAAGTGACCAGATACTTGGTCAAACAGTATTCTGGATGTGTCTGTGAGGGTGTTTCTAGGTGAGACTAACATTTGAATCTGTAGACCTAACACAAGTTTCCCTTACCAATGCGGGTCAGACTGATCCAATCCTTTGGAGGCCTGAATAGAACAAAAGGGAGGGGTAAGGGAAAATTCTCTCTCTTTACCTGTTTCAGCTGGACATCAGCGTTCTTGTGTACTCAGATCAGACTTTATAACCCCTGACTCCCTGAGAGCCTTCATACTTGAACTGGAACTATGGTGCCAGCTCTCCTGGGTTTCCAGCTTGCAAATGGCAGATCATGGGACTTGTCAGCCTCCATAATTGTGTGATCCAGTTCCTTATAATAAATCTGCATCACTGTGTACACACACACACACACACACCACACACACAATCTCCTATTAGTTCTGCTTCTCTGGAGAATGCTAGTATTTTGTGTTAGTGATGTAACATGTTAACTTTTATCAGGAATATTGGGATTAAAAAATAATGGTGGAATTTTCAAAGACACTATTTTATGGTAGGAATAGCCTTTGTAAGGTAGCCCTTCAATTAGTTTAAAATAAAACTACCACCTTGAGTAATTAAGAGATCAACTTGAATCTGAACCTTAACTCCAGTACATAATTCGTGCTCTATGAGAAAGTAACTTAACCTAGCTTAGCTTAGTTTCTTCATCTGTAAAATTGGAATAACAGTATCTCAAAGAACCATCCATCTCAGGGAACTGTTACAGGGATTAGGCAAACTCATGTATGTGTTTTCTAACATGAGTCTAACAGGTGGCAATCATTAAATAAATGTTAAAATTTATTATTACTGTTGTTATCATCTATATAAAGTTAGCTCTATATGAAGTTATTCTAATAACTGCTAACATGCTCAAAGATGAATAAGATTATAAAAAATGTGGATACAAGAGTAGGAGCTGGTTATGGAGGAGAAATAGCATTATCTTTTAGACAAAATGCAGAAATTAAGAGGTCTCACATTTCCACATCTAGTCAGCGTTGACTGGAGCAAAAGACCCATGGCTCCCACAGCAAATCATGATGGAAGTTGGGAACTCCTGGGCTAGATCATTTAGACTGAGTTCCAAGAGGACAGGGCTAAGATCATTTATTTTTCCATTCTCAGTGTTTACTGGGACATAGGCACTGGCCTGTACACTTTTCCCATTCTCGCTCAGGATAACCTGATGAGGTGCATATTCTTACTGTCCTCATTTTACAGATAAGGAAACTGAAGTGCACTGAAGTGCACATGTTCAAAGTCAAACACAGTAATGGAGGAGAGGGGTCTGGGAACAAAGGCCACATTCTTGACCACCAAGTGGTACTGCTTCTCATTGCCTGTTTACACATGTGGTGTAAAAGAGGCTTCAGAATGGGATCTTATGCTTTTTACAACTTTAAGCTAATCATTTGTTCCAGAATGGAAAAGGAAAGAGATTATTGACATCATTAACACACTCTCAAAAGTTAACATCAAACTTTTATTTATCAAACACCTATGTGTCCTGGGGCACCTGGATGGCTCAGTTGGTTGAGTGTTGCCCGGACTCTTAATTTCCACTTGGGTCATGATCCCAGGGGTGTGGGATGGAGCCCCTCATGAGGCTCTGTGCTAAATTTGGAGCCTGCTTGAAATTCTCTCTTATTCTGCCCCTCCCCACCCCATGTGTGCATGCACTCTCTCTTTCTCAAATAAATTTTTTAAAAATTAAAAAAAACACCTATGTGTCCCATGTCAGTGATTCCTGAGCAGCCAAACTCCTTTGAGAATTTATGAAAACAATAAGCACTCTCTATACAAAAATTCTGTTGCTGTTTTAGGGACTTCACAGTCAAGTTTAAGGCAGTTTAAATATTTCATGTTAAGAACCCCTGTGATATTTCACGTAGTCCTCAGAATAAACCCGAGAAGTAGTTATTCCTGCACCCTTCTACCAATGAAGACATTAAGATTAGAGGTTGAAAATAATTTGCTCAAGGTGACATCATTAATGAGAAGCAACACTGAGACTAAAATCCACATCAATTTGGGTCCAAGTTTGGTCTGCTTAAGTTATATCATACAGCTTAACATCTTGGGGGCTTTTTTTTCTTTTTTAATTTTCTCTATCATTTGCCATCTAATATTTTTCATTTCAGAGAAATTAAACAGGAAAAAGATCCGAGTCCTCTGGTTGTCCTGTGGCAATTAGAATTTGAACTTTGAAACCTGGAGTATAAAAATGAAATGATTAAAAATGTCTGTCTGCTAGGAGGTTTTGACTCTAGAAAATAATGCCTCATTAGTTGACACAGAACGGCATTCTTACTGCATGCCTTACTTTGATTTTGCAAACTGGGCACTGGGCTATGGTTTGATATGGCTCTAGGGTCACAGGGTTTACGGTAAGTGAATTTAGTTCAACATTTGGCCTAAGACAGGAACTGGCTTCAGATGCAAAAGTTTATCCAAATTGTTTGGAATTTTAAGCAACACAGTACATATCAAAAAGTACAATTAAGTTACTAGCATAAAGCTGGAAATGACTTTTGGCTTGGGAAGTGGGTCCAGGTCCAAAGGGATTGGGAAGACTCTGGGCTTTGAGAAGCACCATAGTGACATTAACATTTCCACAGATGCTTGAAAATTTTTAACGGAAATGGGGATATCAATCCAAGAGCGAAGAACATCTCATTGTGTGTTGTTTTTCCCATAAGGGAAAATATCTGGAAGAAAAATTCATAAATGAATGCAGTCATCAACATGCAATTTAAAACTAATTGACATCTTAACCTATAGTATGATTTCTATGTGGCCTTGGTCTTTACTAAAAATGAGAACTGTTTATTGTATTTCGCCCCTAATTGGCTGTTGGGGGAAAAAAAAGAATGCTTAACAATATTCTTTCAAAGTTTTGAAAGAAATTAACTTTGTGGTCTTGAATCAAAATGAAACAGTGCTGAGAAAATATTCCAAATAAAGAATGCTTCCATATTAGAAAGTCACCTCTAACGATGTTTGACTTCTCCTGAGGACCAACATCTTATGACCAACAGCTCATTTCAAAAATTTTTTTTTAATGACCAGAAATACATGTAAAATAAATTTATCATTCCTTTATGGAATGATTGCCAAAAGTTCCCTTGTGCACCTTTGCACTTTAATCCCCAATTCCACTCCCAGCCTCAGGCAACTGTTGATTTATTTTTGCTTTTATAGCTTTGTGTTTTCTGGATATTTTATGTAAATGTAATCACACAAAATGTTTTTCTGTGTGTCTGGCTGCTTTAACTTAACATGATGTGTTTGAGGTTCATCCATGTGGTGGCGGGATCAGTAGTGTGTTCCTTTTCCATTGCTAGGTATTATTCCATTGGATGGATAGATTACATTTTGTTTTTCCCACTCACCAGTTCATGAACATAGGATTGTGTCATGTTTATGGCCATTATGAGTGACACTACTATGAATATTCACATACAAGTCTTTGTGTAAGCATATATTTTCATTTCATTTTCGTAGATAAATAGGGGTGAGATTGTTAGATTGTGTGGTAAATGTTATAGACTTAATTGTGTTCCTTTCAAATTTATCTGTGACTCTACTTGGAGACAGAGCCTTTAAAATTACTTTAAAAAGTAATTTAGGTTCAATGAGATGATAAGGGTGGATCCCTACGCCAATATGACTGGTGTCCTTATAAGAAAAGGAAGAGACCTCAGAAATGCTCATGCGTAGAGGAAAGACCATATGAAGACACAATGAGAAGGCAGCCATTTGTACATCAAGGAGACAGGCCTCAGGAGAAACCAAACCTGCCAACACCTTCATCTTGGACTTCCAGACGCCAGAGCCATAAGACAATATATTTCTGTTGCTTAAGCTTCCCAGTCTGTGGTATTTTTTTTAATGGAGGGCTTAGAAAACGATTTCGGTAAGTTTAACTTTTTAGTAAACAAACGGTTTTCTGTACCAACTGCACCATTTTTACATTCCCACCAGTAATATATGGGAGTTCCATTTTCTCCACATTCTGGCCAACACCTGATGCTGTTCTCCTTTTTGATTTTTAACATTCTGGTGGGTGTAAAGTGGTATGGTGTGGTAGTTTTAATTTATGTTTCCTTAATGACTGGCTATATGGAGCACTTATGCGCATGTTTATTAGCCATTTACCTTCTTTATTTTCTTTCATAAGTATCTATTGATGCCTTTGACCATTTTAAATAGTGTTATGTTTTCATATTGAGTTGAAAGAGTTCTTTATATAGTACAGACAAAACTCTTTTATTAATATATGATTTACAAATATCTGTGTGCAGCAGATGGCGTGTCTTTTCCTTTTTTAATGATATATTTTGAAGCATAAAATAATAAATTTTAATTAAGGCCAATACATACACTTTTAATGGATTTTGCTATTGTTTTCTTACCAAAGTATTTTTTACCTAACCCACAATTTTCTTCTATGTTTTCATCTAGAAGAAAAGAGCTAAAACTAGCTGTCTAGTTTTAGATAGACATTTAGGTCTGTGGTTCATTTTGAGTTATGTTTTGTGTATTCTGTGAGATAAGGTTCTAAATACATCCTATTTCATATAAATACCCAATTGTCCCAGCAGAATATCCTCCATTGAATTGTCTTGTCACTTTTGTTGAACATTAATTTATCATAAATTTAAGGGTTAATTTTTTATATTTTCAACTCTTTCATTGATCTGGATTGCTTATCCTTATGTCTAAATTACACTATCTTAAATACTGCCCCTCTCTAGTATATTTGAAATGGAGTGGAGTCCTCCAAAGTTATACATTTTTAAAAAATTGTTTTGGTTATTCAGGACCATTTGGATTCCCATGTAAGTTTTAGGGCCAGTTTGTCAAGTCTTACAAAATTCCTGCTGGGATTTTGATTGGGATTATTTGAATCTATAGATCAGTTATGGGAATTTTCTTCTTGGCAATACTGAGTCTTTCAATCTACAAGCATGGAATAACTTTTATTTAGATCTATATTTATTTATTTAGATTTATTTAGATAATTTAGAGTTTAATTTCTTTCAGCAAAGTTTGTAATTTTCAGCATGTGTTATACTTTCTTTTTGAAGTTTATTCTTAAGTATTTTGTTTTTTTTGATGTTACTGTAAATAAAATTGTTTTCTAATTTCATTTTCAGCTTATTCATTGTCAGTATGTAGAAATGGAGATAGTACGTGTATACTGATCTTAAATTCTGAAACCTTGCTGAACCAATTTATAAGTTCTTTTTTTAAATTTTTTAAAAAATTTACATTTATTTATTTTTGAGAGACAGAGAGAGACAGAGCACAAGTAAGGGAGGGGGAGAGAGAGAAGGAAACACAGAATCCGAAGCAGGCTCCATGCTCCAAGTGGTCAGCACAGAGCCTGATGTGGGGCTCAAACTCACAAACTGTGAGATCATGACCTAAGCTGAAGTCGGATGCTTAACCGACTAAGCCACCTAGGTGCCCTAATTTATAAGTTCTTATAATTTAAAAGAAATTCCCTTAATATTTTCTATATAAAGAATAATGTCATCTGTTAAGACAGTTACACTTTTTATCCTCCAGTCAGGATGACTTTAATTTCTTCCTCCTTTCCTTTCCTCTCTCTCCTTCCTTCCCCCCCCCCCACCAATCCCGATTCTTGGAAATGACTAGGATACCCACTACAATGCTGACTAGAACTGGCAAGAACAGATTTCTTGCTTTTTATCTCATTTTAAAAGGAAAGCATTCGGTTTCAATGTGTGTGTATTCTGTTTTTTATTCTTTTATTGCATTCATGTCTCTATCTATCCTGTCCCAATGCCACACACTTTTAAAGTTTGAATTACTCTAGTTTTATAAGTAATACTGAAATCTAATAGTCTGATAGAGTGATTCCCATTGCCTTCCTACCTGAATATTGGACTTTGTAATGGTTCATTACTTTTTCGTGTAAAAATGTGATCAATTTTTCAAAAACCTCGTTGGAATTTGACTGAAATAGCATTGAATTCATAGATTGATTTAAAAAAACATACACATTTAGAAAATTGAATCACTAAATACATGCCTTTTTACATATTTTGATCATATTTTGCTTTTATTTTTTATTTAGTTTTTGAAAGAGAGAGAGAGAGAAAGAGAGAGAATGCATGTGAGCACAGAAGGGGCAGAAAGAATCCCAAGCAGGCTCTCCATGCTGTCAGTGCATAGTCCAATGCGGGGCTCCATCTCACAACTGTGAGATCATGACCTGAGCTGAAATCAAGGGTTAGACACTTAACTGACTGAGCCACTCAGACACCCCTTATGTTTTGTTTTTAAATAAAACTTTATGGGGTACCTGGATGTCTTAGTCAGTTGAGCTTCTGACTCTTGATATCTGCTCAGGTTGTGGTCTCAAGGTGCAAGGATGAAACCAGCTTGAGACTCTCTCTCTACCTCTTTCTCTGTGCCCCTCCCCTGCTTGTATTCTCTCTCTCTCTCTCTCTCTCTCTCTCTCTCTCTCTGTCTCTCTCTCTCGCACGCATACAAAATAGACTTTAAAACAAACAAATAAATAAAACTTTACAATTACCTCAACTAAATCTTATATTATATCGATAGACAATTCTTAAGTAACATAGTTTTGAGGCTGTTATAAAGGGATGTTTATCTACCTATCATTTTTTATATCTCATTAGCTATTGGTAATTTTTGAAAAAGCTACTTATTTTTTTCTGTTAATTTATTGGCCAGCTATCCTGATCATTTCTCTCTCTCTCTCTCTCTCTCTCTCTCTCTCTCTCTCTTTCTCTCTCTTTCTCTTTTCTCTCTCTCTCTTTTAAGAGGCTTTATGCCCACCACAGAGCCCAATGTGGGGTTTGAACTCACGACCTTGAGATCAAGACCTGAGTTGAGATCAAGAGTTGGATGCTCAACTGACTGAGCCACCCAGGTGTCCCTGATGATTTCTTCTCTAATTGATTTCTTTTCTTATTTCTGAGAGAATTCTAATTTTCTTTCAGAATTTTTTCATATAAAGCATCATCTTACCTGTAATAACTATTCCTTTAATTTCTTCCTCTCTAATTGTTTTACCTCCTATTTCTTTCCTCTTTTTTTCTTATTGTACTAGATAGAATTAACATTGCAACTTTAGAAGAAACAGCAAAACAACTATCATTTTGGTTACTGACTCTAAAGGGACTTTGAAAGTTTCATCATTAATAAAGATGTATTTTTATTCATAGCTGCTTACTCACTAGGATTAGGCATAATCTTACAAATAAAGTTGGCTTATAATTTTTCTCACATTTTTCAGATTTAGTATCAAGCATATGCAAGTTCATAAAGTGATTAAAATTTTCTTTGTCTTGTTTTGCTTCAATTTTATTCTTTGTAACAGTACAAAATATGAAGTAGTAATTGCCAGTTATTTGGAAGTTTTCTAATATTAACCTCTGTAACCATCTGGGCTTAGTAACTTTCTTGTGAGTGGATTTCTGATTACTGATTTAGTTTCTTTAATAATTTAGAGGTCCATTTGAGTTTGCCATTTCTTTCTGGAGTGAATTTTGATAAGAATTTTCTAAAAATGCCCTTCAATTTTTGAAAAATTTCTTTTAAATTATATTTTATCAATAGTTTTTTTTAAAGTTCATATCATTGCTTATATGTGCCTTTCCACTCATTCTTCTTTTACTTATACTAGGATTACAACTACCACCATGGCCACCACTACTACCACTAGTCTGCCAAAGATTTATCTGCTTTATTAAGTCTTTTCAAGGAAATAGATTTTGGATTTTTTGAAATCTTTTATACCCTTAATAATTTTTTGTTGGACTGATTTAGCAGTTTTGACAGAGGCATCTTAATCTCTCATTTTATTGGGGATATTTTTCCATTGTCTCCTGATTATTTGCCCCTGAAAAATCAAATTATTATTCCTTTTAAGATAATCTGATATTTCTCTTTGGTTGCTTTCTAAGATGTTCTCTTTGAATTCAAGGTCCTGGACTTTTATGACAATATGTCTATGTGGGGACTTATTTGCATTTGCTTTAGTTCTGCCCTGATGTGATTTGTAAATGTAAGGATTCTGTTTCTCATCAGTTATGAAATAATCTTAATCATTATCTGTTTGACTATTAGTGATCTCCAATGCCTTTTATTCACTTATTCAAGGACTTATGTGAGATACATATTGAACCATCACATTTTCTCCTAAATTTCTCTTAACCAAAAATTTTTTTTTCTAGTGGGAGGCTTTCTTTTCCACTCAAAGTCAAACCCCCTTGCCTTTTTCTTGACTGGGACTCTTCTAGTCCCACATACATGAAGAAAGCTGCCATAATCAAGTCATTGCTTTATGCAGGGTCCCTAGTTCCAGCCTACAGCCACCACTCTTATGCTCCTAGGTAAGCAATACACCCTAGGCCCTAGATTATAAGACCTGTTTTCATGGTTTTGTCTTTTGCGGGATGTAACAGGCTAAAGCAGTTGCTTACTTTTCTCAATATCAGTTTCTGTTGTTTTTTTTTTTCTGAACTCTGAGATTTCCATGATTTCTCCTGAGTTCAGTTATTTATTTATTTAGTTACCTCTTTTTATTAAATTTTATCCAGCATGACTATGTCTTTTTAGGGAGGAGAAGAGTCTGCATTAGATCAGTTATTTGTATTGCCCAGATCACAAGTGTCCTCTTACCTATTTTTATATATTTAATTTTGTGCAAAAGTAGCTGCAATCACAAGGGGCTTTCCCCAGAAAAATCACTGGCTACTCAAAGGCTAGTGTTATTACAATCAGCTCGTCTCTCTCACTAAAGCCAGGCTCTCCAACCATTTGCCATTTAGAAGCATATTATCGAGGAATCCCTTCTTTAAAAAGTTAAAGAAATAACAATTCCTTCAGGAACAAGCCAGAATTTTTTAAACAAATGAAGAGTCTAAATTAGATTTAAATCAGCTCAAGGAATGTGGCAGAAATAATTGCTGCTTTTTGGAAACCATTATTGTATTTATGTCTTCTTAGGCAATTTCATCAGCTTCCACTAAATTGTAGTCATTTGCTCCCAGGTCTCTGAACGCTGCTAATAAGAAGAGAAAAAGTAAAGAGTGAATATAAGAAGGAAACTCAAGTCATAAATATGCCAACTGCATATAAGTGCTATTAATTATAGGCACTTGTGAATGAAAGAAAATTAAAATACCCTTCTACAAGTTGCTTGAGTTTTAAACCTCCACTTGCTCTCATATTAAAATACTTCACTGTGTACTTTGGCAAGAGCTGCATGACATTACTCTGAAGGTACCTAGAGTTGGAACCCCAGACTCGGGAGTCTAACTCTCCACTTTCTTATATACTGTGTTCTGTTGGGAGACTGCCATTTCTCTTATTGTCTTTATTGAGACCAAATGGCAGGAGAGAGTTATGCTGAAATTTTCTTAAGCTTTTATGTTCTGCTGGAAATGGTCATTATGGGTTTATATTATACCACACGTTTGCCTAAATACATACAAAATAAATGATTTATTTAACTTAAGGCAAACTTTAGGCAGGGTAATCCTCATCGTAGAAGACTTCTTGAGAGTGAGAGAATTATGTGTGGTGGAACAGAAGGAATATGTGGTGTAGTAAGAAAGACAGGAGCTTTGTCATTCATCACTGGATGACCTTTGTTAGGCAAGTTATAGAATACCAGCTACCTCACTTGGAGAACAGAGACAGTCTTCCTCACACGGTTGTTGTTAGAATTTAAAAATAAAAGAAATACGCAGCATTGAGCCCAGCCTTGGGTGCTCAATAAATGTCAACTTCCTTTCGTGTCTTCCTAAAATTTTGGATTAGGTGTTTCGGTTAGAAGGCAAAGATTTTTTTAGATGGAATTTAAGAACTACCCATTGTAGGCTGTTTACAAGAAAAAGATTGGAAACATAAGGTTTCAAGAGGTTGAAAGTAAAAGAATAAAAAAGATATCCCATGGAAATAGAAAATTGGTGGAGTTTTTATGAGACAAGTAGACTTTCATATAGAAAGCATTGTATTAGAGTGGGTCACTTCATGATAAAAGGTTCAAATCACTAGAAAGGATAATACTTCTAAAATTGTAGTTCCTGTAAGCATTTACAAATTTGTAAATTGTGTGATTTCTTATCTCATTCTAATATAAACTTATTTTCATACCTGAAAATGTTTTAATTAATTCATAAAATTTTGCAAATACAAATCCAAAAAGAATCTTGGAGGTGTTTTTTCTAACACTTGCTACTGGTGTCGAGGCTAGAAGATAAGGAGTAGGTCAAGTTCACACAGAAGTTACATCATAGACCCACTTCTGATTCCGTATTGAACATGTCACCAAAGCTAATGGCTGTGCATTTTTTCTGTTGTTGTTTAATATAAAGGAAACTTGTGTTACCCCTGTGATATCAGAGGATTGCCTTTTTCTGTGGGATTTAAAATAGTATCATTTGTCCTTTATGATAATCCTAGTCTCTTGTCTACACTTTCTCCATCTCCATGATCTGCTTTGTTGTGCTGCTTGCTACCTCAGAGATTTGCCTCCATTCCCTTACCTCAGCTCAGGTACAAAGGATTCTGTGAAAGTTCAACCCCTCCCTGACACACAGGCGATACACAACCTTCTGCTCCAGGGAAACAGCCAGAACAATAGACTCCAAGGGATAGATAAAATAAGAAAATAAAAAACAAAAGGGGAGAAGGTTTTGTAAAAGGTCAGACTTCCACAGACTCTTAAGGAGAAAATGTCTTTCCTTCTCTATGGGGACATGAATGAGCTTTTTATCTAAACCAAGCTCTGGAGATGCAATAGCTGGAAAATGAAGAGCATTAATAATGTCTTCTTTTAGAGGTGCGACTATAAAATTAAAGAATGAGTCATATTCTACTGTTTAGTCTATGAAACTAAGAACTGGTTTTTCCTTTGTTTCTTTTTCTCTTCCCCTCCTCAAAGGAACACACAGATGATTTAAACAGACTTGAGTTACAACATACCTAAAATAATAAAGCAATTGAGGGGGGAAAATCAGCTGAAGGTGTAAACCCCCTCCAGGCTAAATGGCTACGGCATATTTCATCCCCTCATTCTAAATCAATGCTAAGCAAAGCACAGAAATGTTTACCTTTGTCTGATCTCTAATTCCCTAAATTTATGTGGAATCATGCACAGATGCGCTGGAAACCAGCCTGGAAAAGCCTGGCATTTTAATTGATCCCAGAGCTTCTTGCCTCATGGCTCCTGCTGTGATGAAGACTCCTACTTGCTCCAAAGATTCTCCGCCCGGTTGCCTAGCCACCGGCAGCTGGCCAATCAAGGTGTCCACAGGCAGCGGAGGAAGTAACCAATCAATTTTTTAATTTCCTTCTGTAAACGGGAGTGAATCAGGATGGATTTGAAATCTCATTAGTCAAAAGTAAGACGTTTAGAGTGCATTTTAACATATGTATTAGTTGAATACATTTGGCATTTAGTCATAAATTCTGATGAGTATTTGAAAGTCCATTTCAGACGACTTTGAATCTTGAATTATTTATTTTTTTAATGTTTATTTATTTATTTTGAGAGAGAGAGAAAGAGCATGCATGCTCACACAGGGGCAGAGAAAGGGAGAGGGAGAATCCTAAGCAGGCTCTGTGCTGTCCACACAGAGCCCGAATGGGGGCTCAATACAACTAACCATGAGATCATGACCTGTGCTGAAATCTAGAGTCGGTACTGACTGAGCCAGCCAGGCACTCCTAACTTATATTTTAAAATCAGTTTTATATTCTTACTAGCTCAATCTATGTAGAAAGTTTCAATTGGCTTTTCTTTTCCTAATTAACGCTTGCCACTTTGATAACTAGTTTCTCATCAAAATTTCCTTCTAGAGACAACAGCATCTTTTATTTCCAAATCTTCCGAATTCACTATATTACAGCCATAGTTAACCAACTTTTTGCCTTCATTCCCCAATGCACCCAGTCGTCTGTTTTTGCTTTTGATTCCCCCCTTCCTATTCTGACCCTATGTCTCCATTCTCATGACCAATAGTCTGGTCTATGGCCCAGATTTCTTCACACTTGGATTCAGAAACTGCCCTTGGCTCTAGTTCCTTCAATGCATTCTATAAGCCATCCTCAGCTGTCATCACTTCA
>CM053575.1:35124868-35212074 GCA_028646485.1 Cryptoprocta ferox | reverse complement strand
TTTCAAAAGGCCATGTTCATTGACTTTGGGAGACTTATCTCAGTTTGTAATAATATATTACTAGTACAGCTATTTAATTAATATTTGCCTCTGTTACTATTCAGATTTCTGTGAAAACAGGAATAGTGTAAAGTTATTGTTTACCACTCTATTCCTATTGTCTAATATGATAACTTTGGTATAAATATATGTATGAGAAAGTTGTTGAATTCTTACTAACTGAAATGGCCTCTCTTCTTTCTTTTCCTTCAGATCTTAAAAATCTTATCTTTTGAAACCTTATATGAATTCCATTACAGGGGATCAATATTCAAATAAACATTAATTGTAAACATTCTGTATGCCCTATATTATGATGGGCAATATAGTGGGATTATTTTCCCAGACTTCATGAGGAAATCCAATATGGTACAGGGAAGGTGACTAGAAGGAAAGAGTAGAATGAGGCCATGTAATCTAGTAGAAAAAGAACAAGAGGCTGAGAAATAAGAATCCTGCCATTTGATATTTGATCCTAGATAAACATGAATAACTCATTTCTCTATGCCTCATTCCTTGTCTGTACGATAAACAAGTTGGACCAGTATTCTTTAAAATGTCTTCACACTTTATGAGTTGAAACAAAACACATGATGGTATTAAGAAATCAACTGTTTTCTTTTTCTTGTAATTCCTTTTAGTCTGAGTTTATATAGATGAATACATGTATTTAATAATCTGTACTTACGATGTTATGATTTTCTCCTGAATAGAGTAACAAACATTTCTCATGGTGCTACCATAGATTCTACTACCTTTATTTTTGTTTTTTTAATTATCCAATTAATATATATTGAACAAGAGCTTTGTGATAGGCACCGTGTGAGGTACCAGAGGTAAAACGCAGAATGGGAGCGATGTGGTCTTAGTCCTTAGGGAGCTGCTGGTATGGGCTTTATCTAAAACAGTACTCACCCTGTTTTAGAGTTTCAATTTTACACATGTCAATATGTGATTATTCATATGTTTCTCTTATCTTTTTTTGTTGTTACTTATGTGCCAGTGTTGCTTTCCCATCCAAATTATAAATTTCTTAGAAGCTATATTGTGTGTTCTTTTTTTTTTTTTTTTAATTTTTGAGAGACAGAGACAGAGTGCAAGTAAGGGAGGGACAGAGAGAGAGGGAGACACAGAATCTGAAACAGGCTCCACCCTCCAAGCTGTCAGCACAGAGCCTGAGGTGGGGCTCGAACTCACAAACCACGAGATCATGACCTGAGCTGAAGTAGGCCACTTAACTGACTGAGCCACCCAGGCACCCCTATTGTGTGTATGTTCTTAAACCACAGAACTTCCATGTCAATTTTAGATTAAATATTTTATTTTGTTACTATAAACGCACATAAAAATTGTCAATGTATCCTATATATCTTTAGAAAATTTTGTCCTAACTTGTAACTGTATGCGACAACTAATGTATGTGAAATGCTTCTTATAAGCCAGCACTTGCCATGGATTATTTTATCTAATCCTCACAATTAATTCATGTGATGAATACTATTATTAAACCCATTAATGGATGGGAAAACTGAGGCCTACAGTAATTAAAACACTCACCGGAACTCACGTAGATAGCACATGGCATGTGGGATCCCAAGCCAGATTCTGACCACTATGTCATCCTAAACCTTTCCCGTGCTACGCTTTTCGTATACTCCTGTTTCTTTCACACCACTGAGCAAAATACAGTTACTCTTGTAACATAACACATGCCCAATAAATTCTTATACTTTTAGTATAATCACAAAAGCTTATTTCGTAACCACGTATATTGTGTTTTTTTCTGATAAGCCGTATCAGATTCCATGGAACGGTATGCAGGAGAGAAAGGAGACAAGTCAGAAACAAAAGATCCTGAAGATATTTTATACTAACTGTGACTTGCGATTATTTTAAATATTTGGGAAATTTTCTAGAGGCATCTACTTTCCAAGCACCAGCCTTCAGTACCTTGGGTGCATGATATGATATAAGCTTGAAAACAACCCTGTGAGGTAGATGCTGTAATCATTCCCTTCTTAAGGATGGGGAAATTAAAACTTTATATTAAGATACTGGTATAAATTAAAATACCAACTTGCTGGGGTGTCTGGGTGGCTCAGTTGGTTAAGCAATTGACTTTTTTTTTTTAAATTTTTTTTTTATTTTAATGTTTTTTATTTCTTTTTGAGAGACAGCATGAGCAGGGGAGGGTCAGAGAGAGAGGGAGACACAGAATCTGAAGACAGACTCCAGGCTCTGAGCTGTCAGCACAGAGCCTGACGCGGGGCTCGAGCCCACGAACCGTGAGATCATGACCTGAGCCGAAGCCGGACGCTTAACCGACTGAGCCACCCAGGCGCCCCCAATTGACTCTTGATTTTGGCTCAGGTCATGACCTCCTGGTTTGTGGGTTCGAGCCCCACATCAGGCTCTGCCTTCACAGCATGGAGCCTGTTTGGGATTCTCTCTCTCTCCCTCTGCCTCTGTCCCTCCCTCTGTTTCTCAAATAAATAAATAAACTTAAAAAATACCAATTTGCCTTTACCCATATTAGAATAAATAGTAGGCTACCTGGCTTTCTTTTCTTCTCATTCCATTTCTCTGCTTCCTTACTGAATTTGTAATCTCCAGCACTTGTGGCTTATTGGTGTTCTATTATTATTCCTTGGTGCAAGAAATAATAGTATGAACAAGAACAATTATTCAACATTTACTATGTGCCAGGCACTGTTCCAAGCATTTTATTTGTATTAATTTAATTCTTCTAATATTCCATTAAGATACTACTATAATTATGCCAACTACATGAGATAATGTATTACATGTCTTAAACACATCTGGTATAGTTTAGAGGTCCAATTAATATTAGCTAAAATGATTATAAATATTATAATCATTATTTAGGCTTGCATTTTGGGCCCACATAGTTTTAAGCTTGTTTTTGTACCTTGCCACCATTAGGACTTCCTATATATGTGTACACGTGTGTGTATGTCTGTCTATCTGTGCTTGGTAAATAATCACAACATTTAGACGAGGGAAATCTATAACCTAGCATTCCAACAAACCGAGTAATTTACTTTCCTCTGAGCTCTGGTTGCATTTTCTTAGTGAATTCACTAAGTTTGAAGTTTTGAAGTTTGAAGACATTTATTTACTCGATAGCCTTAACTTTTAGAAAGTCTTGCTTCATATTGAGTTAAAATCAGCCTCCTGGAATGGTAGGTGATCGTATGGAAAAACTGGTGCACCCATAGATCTTGAAATCAACTAGGTCTGACCTTAAAATCTGACTCTATCATTTATTAGCAGTGGATCTAACTAAAGTTACTCAGTATCTCTGTACCTCATTTTCCTTCTCTGTAATCAGGGCATCATAATCCGTACTGCAGAGGGTTACTGTGATGTTTGAGGTATGTTTACACTGTTTTGAAGTCCACTCACAAAGTGTTTCGTACTCATTCATTCTGTCCCTGTTCTTTTCACATCTGGCAGGCGGTGCCCTCTCTTCTGAGCCACATTAGGCTAGCAGGAGGCACCGTAGTTCAAATAGATGGAGAACAGGGGCTAAGGTGCTTGCCAGGGAAATATGTGCTGGCTTCATTAGCTTCTATTAGATCCAGTTTGCCAGGTTGCTCATAAGCTGGCCTTTCACAATATCAAAGAGCAGAAACTCTCACAGCACTATTGACCTTACCTTCAAATGGCTACAGGGGGTTCACTCAGTGACAAATCAAATCTGGAAATAAGTTCCCTAGAGAATTCAGCTACTAAGCTGTACAGTAGCAATAGTCACCAGGGTAAAGGGGGCATGGAGAAAGCTATTCGTGACTGTGGACCAGGAGACTGAACACTCACAATGTCAGAGATGGCCTGGAGGAGGGTAGTGGGTACTGAATTTCTGAAAATAATCAGCCCTCTCAATTCTATAATGTAAAAATATTTCTAGAAGAAAATACTGTCTAATGATATAAACAATACTTCAATACATATATTGTGGCTAACTGAATGCATCCATGATTGAATGAATTAATGAGTGACTAGAAAGTCCATAAGAGTGATTCAAAGGTACAATTCATTATCCATCTTTCAAAGCATCCATTTATCAGTCTGGCATCTAATGATGCCAGAAATTATGGTGGATATTAGGGATTCAAATGTCAATATGACAAAATGGTTATCAAATAATTCTTTCCTTTCTTTTTTTTCAGCATTTATTTATTTTTGAGAGACGGAGAAGGAGTGAAAGAGGGGCAAAGAGAGAGGGAGACAAAGAATCTGAAGCAGGCTCTAGGATCTGATCTGTCAGCACAGAGCCCAGCCCTGGGCTCGAACTCACAAACTGTGAAATCATGACCTGAGCCGAAGTTGCATGCTTAACCAACTGAGCCACCCAGCCACCCCATTAAATAATTCTTAATCAAGTAGGAAAAGATGTGAATATATAATCCTGAAAAAACATGGTTAAAGTAGTAACATGATAGTGGGAACTATATTAGAGAAAAAAAGTTATTTCTGCTAGAGGATCATAAAGAGAAATGCAAGTCACATTGAAGAAGACATTTCAGTTGGGACCTAAGAAATGAGCAGGAATTTCCCAGGTGGGTTAAGAAGGGTGAGAAGTACATTCCAGGAAGAAGGAATAGCATTTACATTTATATGCAGTTTGGGGAAAGAACAAATATCTAGGGTAATCAGAGAAAAAGTTGTAGGACGTGAAGCTTAAAAGAAAGGTGGAAATATGACTTGGATGGACTCTAATTTGAGAAGGGAATTGCACATTGTAGATACTTGCAACATTTGTCCATGTCTTCTAGCTTTTGTTCACTTTCCACCCAAGTTCATCCTTTTGATCTGCTGCATCTACTGGTCACTCTGCCTACAGTGTTGTGCAATATTCACAGCTTTGCCACCTCTGGCCCAGAAAAGTGCCGTCCTGATTAGGAATCTCTAAATTCTTCCTAACGCTGTAAAACCCTTGAAGTGGCCAAATAACATTACTGTTATGACTTTGTTAAATTACCATTTATTAAGTAGAGCCCAGGATGCTAAATGGTGAGCCATGGTTGAAGAAAAGAACACAAGAGAAATTGAAATAAAGTAGCTTACTACTCACCAGTTCTGGATCTGGTATGGGACATGCCTCGAGGGGCCGCATGGGGAGTCAGAGCAGAGTGCAGGCAGAGAAAGCCAGGACTTGGGGCCCCTGCCTTTATTAAGGTCTGTGAGTGGAGTGCTTTAGGGTTCCTAGGCTAAAAGTGGATTGGTCAGTTCAAACCAAAAAGAGGAGGGTTTGGGGAGCTCCAGGTGCTCTTATCTAAGGCACACAAAGGGAAAGTCGTCTGAGCTGGGGAGACTGTTAATCACAACAGTTGTTGGAGGAATTGTTTCAGGAATGCTTCCATTTGCATGTGACTTTGCAGGCTTCGATCAAGGGCATGCACTTGCATGTGAGGGGCTTCTGTCAGTTTAAGGTCGCTACAGGCCAAACAAAATGGACCACCAGCAGCAATACCATGGAATAGTTTAGCTAACCTCTTGACAGTTACATTCTCCTGGTCATAAAGTCTCTCTGTCTTGTTCCTTTTCTTTAAATTTTCCTTCAAGCTTTTCCTTAAAGTTTCCTTCTTTCACCTTTCCTTACCCAGTTTGAGAAGGCGTCATTCATTCATTCATGTATTTATTAATTCGATAGGGATGTAGAAATACCTGTGAAGGACCAGGCACTTTAGTAATCCCTGGACATCACCACATCTACATCGTGTTCTTCATATCTGCCTTATTCTTTCCCAGATAACTCTTACTCAATCGTTTCGGTGTTTCTGGGATACAAACAAAAGATTTCTCATGCATATTTGTCCTCTGAGTTGTTTATCTGCTTTGGAAATTGACAAGCTCTCAATCCCAGGATTTACCTGCCAGATCAGATCCCTTTAGCAAAGAAGTTTACCATAGGGAAAAAACTCACTTTTAAGATTGCAAGACCCAGCTGGACTTTCAGAATCCATTGTGAAGGGTACTGTTGATTCATCAGAGATTACAAAAACAGCCCAGAATATATAGTATTTATTGTGCATAGGCCACTTTCCAAGAAATCCCAATTCTCTGCTCACTCCAAACTGTAATTATGTGCCTCTTCTTTTGGCTTACAGTTTATTTATCAAGAAGTATATTTTGCATATCTAGCATTATCTTTCCATGAAAATGAAATTTAATGCTGGAAAATAGGTAAAAATTTAAATGGCTAAAAAAAAAAGCCCAAACATTCCAATGAACATCGAATAATTCACGAGCATTACAAAATGTAAGTTTTTTACTGTGGAGAATAATTTAAAAAACAAAATTGCTTCTAGTATGTAAAAATCTTGTAAACCTTATCTTTTCTGAAAATACTTCAAATGTTGTTTATCACTGTTTTGCAAACATGGAGAATGTGTGACCAAATTTATGTTCCTTTGTGCAAGATGCTCATTGAAATATTTAAGGTGATACTCATGCCTTTTACTTTTTCAAGGTAGATATACAGTTGGTCACTCAGTTCACCAACTGAATTCACCAGACTGCTCCAGCTGGAATGTGGCTAGCTTGGAGAACAGCAATACCTCCTTATTATGTTAGAACACACTATTACTATTCAATACTGCAACTTAAAATCTTTTAATTAATTTGCTGAGAGAGAGAGAATGGGGGTGGCAGGTGCAGAGTGAGAGGAAGAGAGAGAATCCCAAGGAGGGCTCCATCTCATAAACCGGGAGATCATGACCTGAGCCGAATTCAAGAATCAGACACTTAACAGACTGAGCCACCTAGGTGCCCACAAGAGGTTTTTATAACTGTTTCTATATGGCATGGGTTGGTGAAGATGTCAAATGCCTAATTCATGGCAAAATTTTTGGGTAAAAATTCAGAACACAAGTCGTTTAATAGACTGACAATACATCATTAATTGAGCAGAAGTAGGGTTTTATGGTATCTTTTAGATTTTTATTTTGTATTATTTCATTTATTTTTTTCCTTTGGCTAAGTTTTTATTTCTTTGAGTTTCATATATTTTACTTAGAATTACCATCCCCTCCCTAATAGAATTGCAGTGACAATCATATGAGGCAGCACATACAAATGTATGTTAGGGATTATAAAACCCTATGGGTTATAGAATTGTGATTTTTCATCACTCACCAACATTCAGTAAATATATCCAATTTGTTAATGAGCCCTATGTCTGTGTCTCTTCAGCACCAAAGGAGAGTAGACATTACTGTAAAGTATACATTTAGTTTCTTTGAAATAATTCAGTTTATAAACCTGGTATTCACAAAGTAAGAACTGATGAGCAAAACATATTTAAAGAGAAGGAGTTTTAAAAATCGTAATTGTAATAATCTGTTATTCTCTATTTTTGGTCTTTATTATGAGAATATTTTTAAAAGCACCAGTAAAAGGAGTTTTGTAGTTTTTGGCCTGAAAGGAACAAGTCCCTTAGTGATCACAACGTGCTCGAGCCCTTCCTGCTCTGTGAGTTTTACAATCTTGAGTTCAACAGAATACAGATGTCTGCAGATGAAAAGAAAACATATGAAATTCTCACTCTCAAGCCAGGAGAATTCAAGCCAATCCAAGTGTGAAGGCTAATGTCACAGCTGAAATAGAAGTCAAGAGGGTAGCTTTGAATATAATTAAGATATGACAGTTTCGCTCAGATCCAAAACCCAGGCACCTAAAAGCAGAATTTTCTCAAAAGGTGTGAAGGTGGAAATAAAATGTTTCTGGGAATTGGGTTGTGATCCAAAACTAATGATTTTCCCATTGAGTTACTAATCATCTAGAGCCACAGTCATCAGACAAGAGGCCAGGGAGATGACAATCCTCATTTTAGAGTTATTTGGCTCTCTCCTCTCTTTGAGGTCTGCAGAAACTTTCTTCTGGTAGAGAGAAAAAAACAAGAGTGTCGAAAAGAACAGAATTCAGGTCTTGTCACTATAATTCGATCCCTATCATCTAGATAAACTGTTTGTGTCAACTGTTTGCTAAGATTGCCAATCATCATCAGGAGAATACTATCACAGTTAGTTTAATATTCAAATTGTATAACCAGGATATGGATCCTTTGTTCTACCATGAGCTACTCTGTCCCAGAAGATTTCAACTTTATTCAGAATTGCACAGAAAAAAAAAGCAAAACTAAATCAAATAAAATGAAAATCTTTATTTAGTTGTGTTCATTTTTACACACACACACTATAAAATGTTGGTTTTTATCTTCTCTTAAGGACAGGAAAGACTAATTATTCAACAAAAGTCAGTCCATACAAAAAGATATTAGAAAAATAGATAACAGAATGGGAAAGGACATGGAAGAAAACAGTGGGGAAGTGACAGAAACAAAGGGACATATAAAGGAAAGAAAGCAGAAGGAAGAGAAGTGGAAAAAGAGAAAAGGCTGAAACTTGATTTTTTTAAACCTGATCCTTAAAGTTAATTACATCAAACCAATGAACAGATTAGCCTCCAACTATGTGGCAAAAACTAGACCTGGTGCCTGTCTCAAAGGGTTTACCATCTACTGAAATGTTGAGCTGTAAAGTAACGAGAACCAGTATTTAAAAAACCAAGCATGTCCAGGCACAATGATAGGTACTATAAATAAGTTGTTTTATTTGTACATGGTCAGCATTGTATTCCACTTTTACAAATGCAGAAATTGAGACTCAAAGATCCCCTGTTACATGATGGAAGCAAGAATAAAAGCCAGAGAGATTTGATGAGAAAGCCCATGTTTTTTCCACTGTATCTTACTTACAAAATCATAAGTACTATAATCGAGCTGTGACCACAATGTTTTTGGAGAGCAGAGAACAATTTATCTTATCTTGAAAATGTCAGTAATCATTGTTTTCAACTTTAATTTCTCCAATGTTCACAACTTGAATGTAAAACAGTGTTTACTAAAGTATATTTTTGCAAAATTCTAACTCTTCAAGTTACTGGCCAATAAGAGGTTCAGTGGTCAAAAATGTCTGAGAACTCTGCAATTAAAACACTTCTTTTGAAAATTCTCAGTGTCTATTGGTCTATTAAGCCTATAAGATCACTTGTTAAATATTATTGATTGATTGAAGATCCAAGATAAATGTAGTCATGGAATCTTCTCTTGGAAATACTGGTTTAGAGGCTACATCATGAATGAGATAATTTGAACATCTCTCAACAATGTGCTTTGACCAGAATTATAATACAAGTGCTCATCTTCTCTTTTTCCTTTGAATTAGTCTTTACGCAGAAATAATAGATTACTAGAATATTAAGCCAAAAATTGATGAACATTATTATGGTAAATGATTGACTTGCCACATATCAATGATCACCATTCTTGCTTTTGCATCATCCAGGAGTGTTTCCAATTGTGTAGGAGCGTTTCTAAATCATAGAAATCATAATTCATTCTCATGAAAATAAAAATAGTTCATATTAATGATTATCAAATATTTCTGTTGGGACAATCTCTATTTCACACTCTCCAACTCAGTCCCTATGTCCTGATTTTTAATTAAAAACTATGGCCTTAATATTCAAACTAGTCACTTATTGTTCATTTTTCTTTTCTTTAATGTTTATTTTGAGAGAGAGCATGTGCATGAGAGGGGAAATTGTAGAGACAGAGGGAGAGAGAGAATTCCATTGGCATTGTCAGTGCAGAGCTCACCCATTGTGGAACTTGATCCCCTGACCTTGGGATCATGCCCTGAGCCAAAATCCAAAAACCTAAGTTCCGAATTTAGTAATAAAAACCTAATCAAAAATCTAAAATCCAAATTCCTAAGTATTTTATATACCGAAGAATAAACCTAACGAAAGAGGTGAAAAATCTATACCCTGAAAATTATAGAAAGCTTATGAAAGAAATTGAAGAAGACATTAAAACATGGAAAAACATTCCATGCTCATGGAGTAGAAGAACAAGTATTGTTAAAATGTTGATACTACCCAAAACAATCTACACAGTCAATGCAATGTTTATCAAAATAACACCAGCATTCTTTACAGAGCTAGAACAAACAACCTAAAATTTTTATGGAACCAGAAAAGACCCTGAATAGCCAAAGCAATCTTGAAAAAGCAAACCAAAGCAGAAGGCATCAAAATCCTGGACTTCAAGCTGTATTACAAAGCTGTAATCATCAAGACAGTATAGTACTGTGACAATAACAGACACTCAGATCAATGGAACAGAATAGAGAACCCAGAAATGGACCCACAATCATATGGCCAACTAATCTTTGACAAAGCAGGAAAGAATATCCAATGGAAAAAAGAGCCTCTTCAGCAAGTCGTGCTGGGAAAACTGGACAGCAACATGCAAAAGAATGAACCTGGACTACTTTCTTACACCATACACAAGAATAAATTAAAAATGGATAAAAGACCTAAACACATGACAGGAAGCCGTCAAAATTCTAGAGAAGAAAACAGGCAACAACCTCTTTGACCTCAGCCTCAGCAACTTCTTACTTGACATGTCTCCAGAGGCAAGGGAATCAAAAGCAAAATGAATTATTGCGACCTCATCAAGATAAAAAGCTTCTGTACGGTGAAGGAAACAATCAACAAAACTAAAAGACAACCAATGGAATGGGAGAAGATGCTTGCAAATGACATATCAGATAAAAGATTAGTATCCAAAATCTATAAAAAAAAAACTTATCAAATTCAACACCCAAAGAACAAATTATCCAGTGAAGAAATGGGCAAAAAGAATGAATAGATATTTTTCCAAAGAAGACATCCAGATAGATGGCTAACAGACACATGAAAAGATGCTCAACGTCACTCATCATAAGGGAAATACAAATCAAAACCACAACAAGTTACCACCTCACACTGTCAGAATGGCTAAAATTAACAACTCAGGCAACAACAGATGTTGGTGAGGATGTGGGGAAAGAGGAACCCTTTTGCACTGCTGGTGAGAATGCAAACTGGTGCAGCCACTCTGGAAAACAGTATGGAGATTCCTCAAAAAATTAAAAATAGTACTACCCGATGACCCAGTAATTGCACTACTAGGTATTTATCCAAGGGGTACAGGAATGCTGTTTCAAATGGGCACATGCACCCCAATGTTTATAGCACCACTATCGACAATAGCCAAAGTATGGAAAGAGCCCAAATATACACTGATGAATGGATAAAGAAGATGTGGTGTGTATGTACATGTGTGTGTGTGTGTGTGTGTGTGTGTGTATACACACCACATCTTCTTTACCCACTTATTAGTGGGTATGTGTATATATATATATATATGTGTATATATATATGCGTGTGTATATATATATATATATACACACACAATGGAATATTACTTGATGATCAAAAAGAATGAAATCTTGCCATTTACAACAATGTGGATGGAATCACGAGTGTATTATGTATGCTAAGCAAAATAAGTCAGAGAAAGACAAATATCATTTGATTTCACTAATATGTGGAATTTAAGATACAAAATAGATGAACAAAAGGGAAGGGAAGCAAAAATGATATAAAAACAGAGAGGGAGACAAATGATAAGAGACTCTTAAATATAGAGAATAAACTGTGGGTTGATGGAGGGTGTTGGATGGGGAGATGGGCTAAATGGGCAAGGGGCATTAAGAAAGACACTTGTTGGGGTGAGCACTGGGTAAGTTAATGATGAATCACTAAATTCTACTCCTAAAATCATTATTATACCATATGTTAACTAACTTGTATTTAAATTTTTAAAAAAGTCAACAGTTAACTGACTGAGCCACTCAGATGACCTTGTTGATTTTTCATTAATTTATCCTTTTATTATTAAAGTAAAGCATGTTTATGGTAAAAATAAATTTAATAAGTACAGAAAAGACTGAGATGAAAAAATTTAAAGGGCCCTTTCCCTACCCTCAAACACTACTTCCTTGCCCTAGAATTTAACTACCTATTACTTTTCATACTTTTAGAAAGCCACATGCATATGCATGTAGTTGTTTAAATAAATAAATCATTTTATACATACTTTTCCATAATTATTTTGACATTTAATTCTGTATCTTGATTATCTTCCTATAATCAAAACATATTAATTTATTTTATTTTAAAATCAGCTTTGTTGAGGTATAATTTATAATAAAATTCACCAATTTTAAGTGCACATTTTGATGGAATTTGACAAATGTGCACAGTTAATGGAGTCACTGACACAATCATATTTACATTACTATTGAAGTTTCCCTTATATAAATTTGCACCCTAGCTCCTTCTTGTCTTTTAAAAATCGCTGATCTGATTTTCTATTTCTATTGGTTTTACCTTTTTTAGCAATTCAAATAAATGAAGTCATACAGCTTGTAATCTTCTTTGGATAGTTTTTTTTTCTACTCAGAAAGATGCCCTTGAGGTTCGCCCAAGTTGTTGTATGTATTAATAGCTAATTTTCTCTCAGGGCCAAATATTATTACATTGTATGGATACACCACATTTGTCTATTCATTCATCATCTGATGGACATTTGGATGCTGCCCAACTTTTGGCTATTATAAACAAAGCTACTGTGATTATTCAAGCACAAATCTTGTGTGGATATATGGTTTCATTTTTCTTGGGAAAACATGTAGAAGTAGAATTGCTGGTTTATATAGTAAATGTGTGTCAATGAGAAACTGCCAAACTGTCTTCCATCAAACTGTATTCTCCCAGCTGTATGTGAGGGGTCCAGTTAGTCGACATCCTTGCCAAACCTGGTATTGTCAATCTTGATGATGTTAGTTATTTTAGTGGCTAGGTAGTGATATCTCATTGTGGTGGTTTTAGTTTGCATTCCTCTAATGACTAATGACTTGGAGCATCTTTTATATGCTTATTTGCCATTTGTATATCTTCTTGGTGAAATGTTTATTCAAAATTTTTGCCCATGTTTAATTGGCTCCTTTTTATTCTTGTTATTGATTTATAAGAATTATTTATATATTCTAAAGATAAATTCTTTATCAATAGATATGGTTATTGCAAATATTACTCCCAGTCTGTGGCTTGCCTTTTGATTCTTGTAACAATGTCTTTTGAAAAGCAAATTATTTTTATTCTAACGAGATCTAATTTATATATATTTTTTCTTTATTATCTATTGTTTCTTGTGTTCTAGATAAGGCATCTTTGCTCAACCCAGGATCACCAAGATTTTTTCCAGTATTTTCTTCTACAAATTTTATGTGTGTGTTTCTTACATTTAGGTTTATTATCCATTTTAAATACATTTTTCTATGTTTCATGAGGTAAGAGTGAGGGTTCATTTCTCATGAGGTAATAGTGAAGAGTGTGTGGTTATCAATTGTCCCAGCACAATTTGTTGAAAAGATTCCATTTTGAATTACTTTGGTGACTTTGTTGAAAATCAATGGATAATATAAAAGAGGGCCTATTTCTGGACTATCTACTCTGTCCTACATATGTATATTCTATTTTTACTTAGTACTAACTACACTGTCTTGATTATTGCAGATTTATATGAAATCTTGAAATCAAGTAATGAAGTTTACTTAACTTTATTCTTATTTTTAAACTTATTTTTGTTCTCTATGTTCTTCACATTTTCATATAAATTTCAAATTTACCTTATTAACTTCTACCAAAAAAAGGCTGCTGAAATTTTAAAGCGATGAAAAAATATTTTTTAATGTTAATTTTTGAGAGAAAGAGACAGAGACAGAGTGTGAGCAGGGGAGGGGCAGAGTGAGAGGGAGACACAGAATCCAAATAGGCTCCAGGCTCTGAGCTGTCACCACAGAGCCTGATGCGTGGCTCAAGAAGCAAGGTACCGCGAGATCATGACCTGAGCCGAAGTTGGTTGCTTAACCGACTGAGCCACCCAGGTGCCCCTCAAACTTATTTTTGTTACTCCGTGTTTTTCACATTTTCATATCAATTTCAAATTTAGCTTATTAATTTTTCTCAAAAAAAGGCTGCTGAAATTTTAATTGGTATTGTATAGGTCAATTTGGAGGAAACAGACTTCTTAGAGATATTGAATAGTCTGGTTCTTGAGCATAGTGTTTCTTCATTTATTTAGATCTTTAGTTTCTATCAGCAATATTTAGTAGGTTTAAGGGTATAGCTTCTGCACATATTTTATTAATGTATTTCTAAATATTTCATAATTTTTCTATTCTTTTAAATGTCAATTTCTGCTTTTTGCTAATAAAGAGAAATGCAATTGATTTTTGTATGTATACCTTATATCCAGTAACATTAAACTCGTTTATTAATTCTGATAACTTTTTTCTTTTAGGTTTCATAGAGTTTTCTACATAGACATTGATGTCAAGTGGATATAACACAATTTTATGTGTTCCTCTTGTCTTACCTTAGACTTCCAATGCAATGTTGGATAAAAGTTGAGAGAGAGAGAACATCCTTGTATTATTTACAATCTTAGAGAATAAAAATTCAGTCTTTCACCATTAATTATGATGTTAATTATGGATTTTCATAGATATCTTTCAGCAGATTGAGGAAGTTCCTTTTTATTCCTAGCTTGCTGAGAGATTGTTTGTTTGTTTATTTGTTTGTTGTTTTGCCATCAATTTGAGTTTTGTTAAATACTATATCTAAATTTATTAAGATTATCATACAGTTTTTACTTTTCAATTTGTTACTATGATGGTTAGAGTGGTTTACATATGCATATACTATAGCAGTGTTTAATATAATTCATATACTTTATATAGTTTTTCTGTAACTTGTTTCTGACATTTGTGCAGATAATTATTTCTTAAACAACATATGTAGAACTAGAATTCCTGGGTTCGGGTGTATATGCATTTACTGTTTTGGCAGATATTGCCAGCTATCCTCCAAAAAAAGTTTCAGTAAACATTGCTACCTATAATTATTAAAAATATTTTTAGTGTCACTAGTACTGCATTCTAACAAATATTTAAATCCTTGCCACTATGACAGGCATGGTAGTTCCCTGTTTTAAGTTTGAATTCACTTTTCTTTAGGCAGTAGGGAATGGCACAGAATGATGTCGTGACATCAGACGAGTGCTGAGATGCTATTCCAGCTCCAGAAGGTGCGGCATGAGGGCTGTATGCACAAGAATAACACCAGCCATCACTTGAGAAGAATTTAGCATGTGCCAGACACTGCCCTCAGCACTTTTCTCATATCATGCCATTTAATTGCCGCAGCAACACTAGGACATAGGTAATGGGTGGAGGAAATAAGATATCTGCCTAATTTCCCAGCATTAGGAGACTGCTTGTGTTTCCCGCATGGTGAAACCAACCAACCAACAACCAAAGTAAGATGCCAGTCCTAGCTAATGGAGTAGGAATCGAAATTCCAGCTTCAAATCTTCCTAAAGACAAATTAAGGAGCCAGCCAAACCATGTCTTTAACAATACATTGTTTATTAGGGCAAGCACATCGTGCTTATGTTTCTTTCCTAAATATAGGAGATAAAACCTCCAATGACTGATTTCTATGCTTTATTCCAAAGCTTTCAAAACGAGTGCTGGATCAAATATTGAGTAAGAGTGTTGCAGTGATAAACGGTTTCATTTACAGGCCTCAGTTCTTCCCAAACCCAACTCATTAGGTTTGAAGTGGTACAATTAGAGCAGCATGGGGGATGGTCTGGTAATGGGAAGACCTGAGGGCTTGCGGGAATTACAATTTTAATTTAAATTTGTGGTCCTTCACTTCCGATTTCTTCTCTTTTCGCTTTCAATCAGAGCTGTAAACTACTTCTTACATGCTTTCTGCAGGCTTTTCTGGCTTCCCGGAGGAACTTACACTTGTTTTCCTCTCCATTAATGTGAGATTTCTCCTCTAGTTTCATTGTGCACAGCTACAGAGGTGAAGTAATTGAACGCGCCCCTTTCTTTTCACTCTGGTAAATAAGGAGATCTTTTTTCATGCTGACAGTGGGGTCTCAGAGGCCAGATTCTGTTTGTACCAGAAACTTGTTTTTCCAAACCTCAAAACACTTCACCATATGTTCAGCTCACATGTTCTCCTGGCTGGTTAATTTAACCCATGCAAAGTTCCTCCCTGCTTGGGGTGAGCACTGGAGACATAGCCTGCTTGTGAATTATTATTTATGGGGATGTCAATTCACAGGTCACTTGCAGTGACCTCTGGGTGCTTCACTGAACTGTGAAAGACACCTATGAGGAGTGATTACAGATGCAAGATATCTGGAATTTTAAGATGAAACATAATACCCAGGTCTGACACCTAGAGTTTTATTTAGTTCATATTCAGTTCATAAATTGAAAGTAAAACATACTTTAAAAATCATCAATTTATTGTATACTTTGGTGACATCTAACTTGCTCCAAAATGTCAGTTTACATACATACATCTAATGCCACTGGGTAAAATAAATATGAGACAAAGGAATAGGGGTGACAGAAAAATTAAAGAATAAAAATGACTTGTTCCCCAAAGGTATGCTATATGACCCTACAATGTTGCTTCAAATAAGTAATATATTTGACTCTACATTTCCTAGCAGCCAAAGCAAAAACTTAAACAAAGTAAGTTTCAAAATTCACTGTAGACATAAGATATAAACTGCCATTTTCTCAGCAGTATATTTTAGCCAGTTCCAAGATTTAAGGTACATTTCTCCTGGAGCTACACATTAAGGGGTCTCTGTAAGGGGGTTTTCAGTAAGATTATAGTGATCAGCATCCTCATTCATAGTCCTAGAATCAATATTATAAATGATTCCTTAATATGCTTCAATGAAGTTTAATCTCTTTAATACCAATCACAGTTTTATAAAAGCCATTTTATTAAGAGGGGCTAAGACACAACAGTGCAGGTGCTCATCTCACAGGTATTTTGTTCATTTCAAGAAGAAAATGTCGACTATCCAGAGGGGAAAGTGAGCGAAATATTACTAAGGTAGTCCTCTACACATACCACCTCTTACAGATAAGGTCTGATTATAGCTAGTAAACAAAGAAGTCCAGATTATATTCTCCAGTGAGAACCCAGAGTGCAAATCCGTTTTGGTAATCAATTAAATAGGGAGTAGAGCTGATATTTTAAAAGACTGTCATTAAGAACTGTGTTGTTTATTTTGGTCTTCATTTATTGCTTCCAGGCCCGAAGCTACAGTGGAGCATGAGCGAGCCTACATGCTGCTCAAGCTGTGAAAAGCCAGGTTGCAGAGGAGGTTGAAGAAATATGGCGAGGGTCCAAACAGGGGCTGCTGGAGTTATAATAGCCCTGAGGCCCTAAATTATGCTTGTGCACACCCCACCCACCTCTCTGCTGGGCCCGTCAAGACTGAGATTGGCAGAATGCCACTACCTCATCGTCTCTACTCTTTATTATGAACTTGGAACATTCTAGGATGCTTAAAGAGATTAAAGCAATACTCTCCACTCCAAACTTCTTTTGAACATAGTCTCCCCAAGAAACCATAGGGTGGAAAATAAATCATATTTTGTCAGTCCTTTTCTTAAGTCATGGAGACTTTGAGATCCCGAAGAAAGCTATGAGCTTTCTTTCCTTCTCCCATAAGCGACCCTGATCAGGACTCTAACACCCTTATGCAGTATTTTGTGCAATTTTGGAGGGTGTACACAATCTTAGATAACTAGATCAAGAACTCAGGTTTTTAAAGACTTTGCAATTTACAAGAAAGTCCAGACTCTTCCCAAATGGGCCGTGCTTCTATACCTGTCTCTCTCAAGGCTCATCTTCTGCCATGTCTCCTACCCCAAGTTCCTGAATACTTCAGTTTCGTAAAGCATGTCATGCTCATTCCTGGCTCAGAGTGTTGGATGATGTCCTTCTCTTTTCCATCTTCCTGGTGAATTCTCATAGAGCCTTCCAGAAACAACTCTGAAAACTAAGTTGTCCATAGTGCTTCTCCTCATTCTTCCATAATTGCTCTCTTGACTCTTTGCCCACAGCAAATTCTGCCCATTGTGTGCAGACTTCCATAAGGCATTAGTCATTCTCTGTTGTAGGCATTTGTTGACATGTTTGTGTCCATATTAGAAAATGACTTCTAAGAGCATTAATCATTGTTTAGTCACCTCTGCATCCCTAGAATATAGTATAATTCCTAAAACACAGTGGTTTCAGAAGCTTTTCAGTTTCTTAGAAAACTATCCAGAGCCTTAAAACCTTCCTGTTAGTTATGGATGTAGAGGCTCAGAAGCATTTGTGGAATCAAATGCTATTAGAGATTCCAGGACTGAGAAGATTTATGGTATTTTGGAGTATGTTCCTGTGCACAAAATTGGTTTGGCCAAACATCTCAATGTGTTAAAGAGAAGTATTTACAAGGAATCTGATTTAATTAAGGTACATTCCCTGTGATTAACTGCTAGACACTGTAATTACTGAGTTGGAAGTGTTACAGGAATGTCTAATACCATAAAATTTTGTAGAATAGCTTTTCCCCTTCATTTTCAAAATACACAATCATCAGTTAAATTAGTTGGAATATTTTACAAGTGGTTCATAGACTGATACCTTCCTATTCTCCCAGACTTGAAGAATGAGAATCTTTGTTGAAAATGTTGCATTGTGGTTCCTGATACAACAGAAAGAGAAGGGAGTAATCCCAGCTTTTTACCCAGTGGGTGTTTTTAACCTGTTGGGGACCTCAGATATGAAATGGGTTCAGATACAATGTGAGGATTAAATGAGATAAGAGACAGAGAGAGGAATGGGGTATTTGGCAGGACCAGTCCGTGGAGGGCAGAGCTGCTCATGCTGAATGCATGGAGCATGCTGGGAGCAGGCGTTACTGGTTGTGCGGCAAGAATACAGTGGCCCCGCAGGAGGATGAAACCTGATGATGGCCTTTGAAAGTAGAACAGCCTCTAATTATTTTTGCAAAATTCTTCCATTGTTTTAAAATCTTCCTGGAATAAACAATTAGAGGGACTCAATGGTGCAGAGTGACTAGAACATTGCTTTGGATTAATGCTTGACTCTGCCTCACATTACTATCTACCATTTTAAACCTTTAATAAGATGATAAACACAGTGTACACATGTATATAGTTTTATTTCATTCTTAGAACAACCCCATGGAAGCAAAGAAATTGTTTTGTTATTATTATTTCCCTTCCATACACAGCTCTGTAGACTGTCTTAGAAAGGTTAAGTAACTTGTTCAAAGTAAGGCCACCTGGATGGATGCAAATCACATCACTTTACTGTCACTTGAGCTTGTTGAGCTTTTGATCCTTCCCAGTGCAATGTAGGTCATAATTTCTCCCCCCCCACTATCTTTATTTTTTAATGTTTTTATTTATTTTTGAGAGAGAGAGAGAGAGAAAGAGAGAGAGAGAGGGAGGGAGGGAGAGACAGAGAGGGAGAGAGAGAGAGCAGCACAAGCAAGAGAGGAGCAGAGAAAGAGAGGGACACAGAATATCTGAAGCTGATGACAGCTTCAGCGCTGACAGCAGGGAGCCTGATGCAGAATTCAAACTCAAGAACTGTGAGATCATGACCTGATCATGATCTTGATCATGATCTTGAGGTTGGACGCTCAACCAGGTGCTGTTTGCTATAAGATATAAATGAGATAATATATGAAAAGTGCCTCGTGATAACTTCAGGATCTGTGTACCTTGTTAAAAATAAAGATAGATCTCAGAAGAGTGTGTGTGTGTGTGTGTGTGTGTGTGCTTGTTTCAGCCTGAGGAGTGGGATGTATTTTACCTGCTCATATGGAGGTGCCATGGGAAATTGGCTACCAGGCAGCATGCAGTCTAGGGTTTATGACCCTGGCTTGGGGCTCCAGAGCTGGCCAGTGTGCAAAGCAGTCAGACTCTGAAGTGGGTAGGAGGGATCCAAGGTCAGGTTGGCTATGTGACAAGATAGTTTGCACCCAGGGCATGTACTGTTTAAGAAACTTATAATGAGAGAAACAACCTCATACCCATTGTCTGAATTTACACAGTGGGGACCTGAGAGTTGGGACACAGGAGCTGGGCTGGAATAAAGGATTTCTTTCTTTTTTTCTCCTTCTTCACGAGCAGCCAAAGCCAAGGTGTTTTTGCAGCTTCTCCTCCTCCCCACCAAAAACAGTTGTTTGGAAAGACAGCAAAGGTAGTAAAGCAACTGTAATTCTATTATCTAGGCATAAGTACTTCAAGGATTCTTTCTAAATAGTGGACTAGTGAGTTATACACACAAATGGATTGCTACAGAATAATTAGGAAACAAATTCCACCCTGTCTCAGACATAATAAGAGTTTAATTAGCCTTTAGCATTACATAGTTGGAAGCTTATAGATTAGTGATCAGACAGACCTAGTGTTAAATCCCACTTCTACCACATGTGACATTTGGTCCATTCCCTAATCTCATCTAGCCTTGATTTTGCACATCTATAAAATAGGACTAAAAATATTGGCCTTGCAGAGATCGTTCATGAATAACAAACACGGAAAATATAATGACATGGAAAATATAATGCAACCAAAACAGTGCCTGGATCAGCAAATGTTAGTTGCTTTCCTTACAATAGGTATCTCCAATAGATTCTGTGACAATTTTGACCATACTGACCATCACTACTACTCCCTCACCCCACCACCAACTATTCTGCAATTTTTTTTCAGGATGTAGAATTTGTCCTCTTCCCCTAGAAGAAAGAAATGCTTTTTCTGCTTTTTTACTTTACCGCCCGCCCCCCCGTAATATCCATTCGATGATCTCAATTTGACTGATGAAGAAAGAAAATGGGCTGTGTGCATGACAGAGAATTGGTGTCTTTTGAACGCCCTTCTCCCTGCAACAGAAATCCTGCTCAGTATGAAATAGATTACCTGCTGCATGTGCAGTATTTGGATATTTGATTCCCTGAATCCCTAACTTGACTATTCCATGTTGTACTGCTCACTCCCATTTTCTTAACTTCTCTGGTTACCAATCTTTCATTTTTCTATCATTTCATTCTTGTTTTGTTCTTTGGCTCCAAATATGTTACCATCTCACCGAGCTGTCAATTTTGAATACCCTTCTGATTAAATAGCATCTTTTAGTTTGGACTTGACGTGCTCGTGGATTAATAGATTATCACTCAAGATGAAGGGAAGCAAGGTGCCATGTATAGGACCTGGGGTCAAGCTCTGAAGTTGAAGCAGTCTGAGAGGCTGCTTTTCAGTCAAATGACATAGCAAGTGGGACATTCCATATCAGTCAGCATGCCAAGGAGGATGGGCACATGCAGCTAAGCATTGCAGGGTCTCTGGAGACTTATCAAGAATGGAGACTAAAGATTTGTTGCAGAGAATGAGAAGTGCAAACCAGAGCAATCCCTTCCCAAAGGGAGCAGTGCTTTTTCTAGGGTTCCTGTAGCCTTCAAATGGTTAGGAATGAAACCGTTAAAGAAATAATGTGTGTAGTAGACATCCATGGGTTTTCCTATCAATACTACATTTCTAGGAATCACTTCTCCTCCTAAACGTGTATTTGCAGTGGCAGCAGCTAGGTTTTTATTTTTTCCTGTCCATTGGCCACTATTATTTGACCCATGGGAGAGAACCTGATACACAGGGCCAAAGAACTTCTTCTCCAGGACTCTTGGACTTGGAGTCTAAGTATTAAAAAAAAAAATGCTCAGGGTCCATCTTGGACACATACAAGAAGAAAGAAGCCAGTCGTTTGAGAAAGAGAAGAATGGATGTACAAAATGGTGAAATTGAGAAAGATAGAGATCAGACAAAATTGGAATCTTGAGACATCCCATGTATTTATAATACATTCTTTTTATTTAAGGTAGTGATGTTCACTTTGGTCACTAAAATATAAAATTATCCAACTAAAGACGCCAAGAAAAGTGTCATCATTAAGCTTTTGCTGAAGCCATTCTCCTGTCTGGGAGTGCTTCCTTTCGTTTTTGATTTTCTCTGTATCTATCGTAATCTTCTCATTAAGTATCCTCCTCTGAGAAGCCCTCCCTGACCAGATCTAGTGCAAGTTTTCTGGGATGTCTGGGATATTTTATGGGCAGCTTGATGAAACTATTCATGGATTTAAAATAAAAAGGCTTTTTGTATTCCGTGTTTTCGTTACTTTGAGTTTGGTCAATCCATCATCTTCCCTAAGTAAGTTTTACACCTTTAACTTGAAGACAGATTAGTTATGTATTAAAGCCAAAGAATTCTGTATCAGAAAAAACACTTTTCAATGTCGTATAGTAGGGATGTCTATTACTGAAGTATAAAGAAGTAGAACATTCTATTAGAAAAAATTCCACTGGCCACATGAAGTAATATTATCTGACATTCTGCTTTTGGCCAAGTGTGGGTATAGGTTTGTGCTTTTGGAAAATAAGAGTGTACAAAGAGAACACAAATAATCTGCTTGGTCTGAGTATTTAAATAAAGCTCAGAGAAATGTATTTGGATTTTCAGTTCTCTATATAGTAGTGTTCAGGATAGCCCTATTGTCTCTACCTAGATTTTAAAATGGAAAACCAAACACCTCAACATTGGCCCAAGAAAAGAAAAGACTCATGCATGCACATCTGTGCTCGCGCGCACGCACACACGTGCACACACACAGGCACACATGCATGTGTGGTCGCCTTCAGCTGTGACTGTGTCTGTGGCAGCATTACGCAATGCAGCTGCTGGACCCAGAGATGAGTATTGACAATAGGAGAGGCGACACAGCAGACGGTCAGCACATTCACCCAAATGTCAGGCAGTCGCATCATTAACATAGTGCAGTGTCCAATAACTCTGAGCTCCCCACAGTGTGGACTCTGCAGGAATAATTACTTGGACATCACATGCACTTCATCACTTCCAAATTAGATTTTACTAATCCACCGCTTTATTTTCAGCGTAATCTCATTACTACATTGGTGTTCCTTTTTTTTTTTTTTCAATGCCTTGGAAGATTTATTGCTTTAAACCAGTAACGAGATTTAGCGATTGCCAGAGGACATATTATTTTAAGATTTAGACTGATGTGAGTGGGGCTGTGGAAATCCATTCCTCCTTCTCTTCCATCCCCCACACTCTAAGACAAATTTTAGGGTGAAAAACAAATTATAGCTCCATGCCTTGATGTTCCTTTTCGCAGTGATACAAGTAAAATTATATTAAAGAATGCAGGTGATTATCTAGAAAAAAGGATAAGGGTTAAATGATTATTGCACTCAGTCTTTTTTTGTAAAAATGCACCTAGGAAACAATGTCATATGTTCTTCGTGGAAATTCTGTCATGTATGTTTTATTTTTCTCCATTAATAAATGGATAAAATGAATGGCCTTGAAATTTTTTTCCATTCATGTGAAACTTGAGAAGGTGAAGTTAGATAACGCTGAGTGATTTCTTCCTCCAAGATACCTTGTGTCTCAGGAACTGCAAATTTCAGATGATGCCAGACGGGAATCCCTTTGTTCTTTCACAGGATTAATCCCACATAGCCTAGTTATTTTAATTGACAAAAATATATTTCAAAATATTATGGAAAATAAATCATGATGAAAAATTACCAAAAACCAATGTCCTACTCTGAGATTGATTTTATTAATTGCCTTCAGGATATTTTCCTAATTATACACATACTTATACATACCTTATATAATTTCATACATCATCTAATTTCCATATTAGAAAATCAAAAAATAGTGATTAATGATCAACTGAATGAATGAATACTAATATATACAATTATAACAATTAGTTGTATTCCCTTTACAGGAAGATTTTTCACCACAGAAACATTTAAATTATCAGCAAAATCTCAAATAAAATGTTGGCCACTGATATGGGACAGACATTGTACTAGGCATTGGCATTAGGAAAAGAATCAAGATTAGCATATTTTCTGCACCACCCCTCCCCACCCTGCCCAGGTCACATAAAAATTAATGGGGAAACCAGATAATTAGAAGCACTGTAATTTTTTAACATGATGAGTGAAGTACAGGGTGCAATGGACAGATTCTCCTTCATTGTATGAGCAGGAGTGAAGGTGAAGGAGGAAGGCAAGGAGGAAGAGGAGACTGGGTACTTGATATCTTCGTAATTCTCCTTTCAATGATCCAGTCTTGTCATTTCGACCATGTCCTTAGGAGTTTGTTGACTGATTTCCATCATATGCCCTATATTCAGGGTGTTAGCTAGTAACTTTTCTGCTAAAGAAAGAAATAGAAAGCGTTTGAAAACCCAGTTTTTGGTCCTGAGTTGGACAGTAAACAATGCTCCATTTTGGGAAGAGCTTGCAGTGTATCTTGGCTTCAGTTTCCATGTCTATATGGTGAAGATTTGAACTAAAGAATCCCTGAGAATGTTTAGGGTTCTGAAAACTCATGCAATTAGTCATCTTTCCAGATAATTTCCCCTGCATCTTTATAGAGTATATTTGAAGACCATCAAGACCCATTAAAAGAAGAAAGAGAGGAAGAGGAGAATTAATAATAACTGAGTACCTGTCATGTGGTGTGGCATTGATACTTCGTTAAAAAAATTTTTGAAAGTAGAGATTACATCCCAGGAGTACTCTGCAAGATTTACCAACCTGCACACAGTACACACACACACACACACACACACACACACAGTAAGCTGAAATTCAAACACAAACGCAATACCTAAACACTAGTGAAGACATTATGCCAGGTACCTAAACATAGAATTAGGAACAGCAACTGAAGACAGAGAAAGCTTCCTGGAATCTGTGGACAGGCAATTTTTTAAGGCTAACACTCTACATGTTTGAGAAGACAAGGACAAATAGAAAAACAAACAAAAACCGAGGAATGCCTTTGGATGAGGCTGCCCCCTTCTGGAAGGTGATCTTTTTACCTCTAAAGTATACTTCTAAAGTAAACTTACTCTTCCTATCTCTAAGGGTAATACTATCCTCCACCTGGAAAACATGTCACATTGACATGGTACACAGTCAGAGCACTGGCTGGAGTCTGGAGGGCAAGGAGGACCATTCCAAATGGTTCAAGGATCCCACACTTTTCTCATACTCTGTAGTCCCAGCAAATAAGTTGACTACATGTTTTCACTTTTATCTGGTTGCTATGGTAATACAGCTCAGCTCTTATCTAAATTTCTACCCTTAGGAAAATGTGTTACATAAAAAAGAGTGGTTTCTGCCCGACCTTGTGGGAGGTGGCGGCAACTATTCTAGCTGTCAGCACTGAAGGGGGAGTGGTAAAACCAGAACTAGGGAAGAGGTGGAGGTCAGAGATTCTTGAGAAGTGGGAGGGATATCAAGTCCTAGCTACTTGGTCTTGGTATCTGACTGAGGTGTCAGAACTGGGGTAGACTGAACAAGGGTCTGGACCAAAAAGTAACGTCCATGAGCAGGAAGCCCAAACATCCTAGAGTTCAGTATGCTGTTAAGTTGGGGAATACTTTGAGTGACTATAACTCTCTAAATACACCGTGACTTTTCTTAAAGGCACAGTAGTTCTATTTAAAAATAAAAGTTTGGGCGCCTGGGTGGCTCAGTCAGTTGGACGGGGGACTTCGGCTCAGGTCATGATCTCACAGTTCGGGGGTTTGAGCCCCGCATCGGGCTCTGTGCTGACAGCTCAGAGCCTGGAGCCTGCTTTCTGATTCTGTGTCTCCCTCTCTCTCTGACCCTCCCCCACTCACACTCTGTCTCTCTCTCTCTCAAAAATAAATAATAAAACGTTTAAAAAAATTAAAAAATAAATAAATAAAAATAAAAGTTTGCAGGTGTCTGGGTGGCTCAGTCAGTTAAGTATCCGACTCTTGATTTTGGCTCGGGTGATGATCACAGGGTCATGGGACTGAATCCATGCTCAGCGTGGAGCCTGCTTAAGATTCTTTCTCTCTCCCTCTGCCCCTCCCCCACTCAAGTTCTCACCCTCCCTCTGTAAAAATAAATAAAAGAAAAGAAAAGAAAAGAAAAATAAATAAATAAAATATTTACTTTGGAATGATATCAGAATTATAGAACACTTGCAAAGATAGTCCAGAGAGCTTTTGTATACCTTTCATATTAGTTTTCTGTAGCTATTATAACAAATTACCACAAACTAGTTGGCTTAAAACAACACAATTTACAATTCTGGAGGTCAGAAGTCCAAAATGGAGTTCCCTGGGTAAAATAAAGGCACTGACAAGGTGGTGTTCCTTATGCGAGCTCTAGAGAAGAAACCATCTACTTGCCTTTTCCAGTTCTTAGAGGCTTCTCATATATCTTTGATGTGTGGTCTCCTTCCATCTTCAAAGCCAGTAATGGTCAATCAAGTCTTTCTCCTACCACATCAGCCTGACATTAATTTTTCTATCTCCATTTTCCTCATTTAAGGACCCTTGCAATTAGATTGTGTCCACCTGGGTACTCCAGGATTATCTCCCTATTATAAAATCAACTGATGAGCAACCTTAATTCCATATGCTGCCTTAATTCTCCTTTGCCATAAAATTTAACATATTCACAGGTTCCAGAGCTTTGGACATGGGAATTTCTGGAAAGCCATTATTCTGCCCATCACAACCTTTAATCCAATTCCCCCTCATTGTTAACATCTTATATTACCTTCCCTGGTACATTTTTCAAATCTGGGAAATTGGCATTGATTCATAACTAAAGATTAAACCTATAATTCATTTGGATTTCACCCATTTTTCCATTAATATCCTATTCCTATTCCAAGATCTGATCCAGTGTACCACACTATATTTAGTTGTCCTGTGTCTCCAGTCTCCTCTAGTCCTGTGACAATTTTTCAGTCTCTCTTGATTACCACTGCTTTAGGAATGCCAAACGACAGTGTTTTGACTGTTTGCCACTACTCTGTATACATCACATTTATTATTACAGTCCATTAACAAACTCAGAGAAGCAAAATCTTTCTGTAATTTGCAATAGCATCATATTCCAACTCTGCAGGCAGTCCAGAGAAAATGCACTGCTATGAATGGGCTCTTTCAAAGCAGTGTTCAATGCTGGCTCTAGTAGAGAAACAGAGCTTAGCGGCCAAAGCCAAGCTTTCATGGGTTTTTCTCCATTCGTTATAAAAAATACATAGGTTTACCATCAATGATGTAGCATGGTATAATGCAAAGAGAAGAGGGATTGGGATCAGAACGTATAAGATGTTTTATTCTTGTTATTTTTGCTGCTGTTCACATTACTATGTTTTTAAAGTTTATGAAAGAAAATGGGAAAATGCAAGTAAGAAAAAAATATTTAAAACCAAATGCAAACCATGTAGAAACAACCTTGTAAATACTCTGCTGTATACTGTTTCTGAAAATAATTTGAAAATTATGATTATATAATACTTAAAGTTTGATCTTTATCACTTACTGTCATCTTGAATTTCTGGATGTACTTAGATGTACTATAATTTATTTGAAAGTTCGGTTTAGCTCCAAGTTCACTGTCATGAAGATAAAGTTAGCTAAAATTTTGTGAACATACTTAACTATTTTTGTAGGATAAATTCTCAATGGAAAAATTTCTGGGGCTCTTGAGTAGCTCAGTCTGTTGAGTGACCGACCTCGGCTCAGGTCATGATCTCCTGATTCTTGAGTTCGAGCTCACAATCGGGCTCACTGCTATCAACGCAGAGCCTGCTTCTGATTCTCTCTCCCCCTCTTTCTGCCCCACTCCCTTGCATGCTCTCTCTCTTAAAAATAAACATTAAGCATTTTTCTGATATGTTACATTATATTGAGTTAACAGCAACTCAGTGTCAGAGGCTTACGGCCATGGTTCTTGACAGTGGGTCATCAGCAGCTACTTTAGCTCTGGACCATGTCACCTTCAGTCTGAACCAGGCCATGAGAGCATGAAAAATTTCTTTATCCTCCTAAATTATGTTCCTCTCTGAGCATGTTTCCTCATCAGAGAAATGGGAATATTAACATCAAACCCATAGAATTGTGCTAGAGTAACTTTTCTTTAATGTCTCCCCTTTTGGAGTCTCATAGTTGTGCATCTGCTCCTTTCTTTCATCCCTGTAGCTTTTATTTTCTATAGTTTAATGAGTGCTTAATTTATTCCTTCTGGCTACATAGCTAATTTTTCAGGAATCATAAAGTACCTAGGGATGGGACCGTGCCTCATTTTTCTTTGTATCCCCAGCCCCTAACTCTCTGCCCAGCACTAACTAGGTGCTTAATAAATTCTTGAAGTGTTAATTTGGCTTGATTAGTTCCCCAACACAGGCTGCCTTCTCAGCATTTAGTCCTCAGCCATTGAGCATTGCTGGAGAAGTTACACACATTGGAGGAGTCTGGGGGCTGAGGACATCCATCCTTCCTACAGCCCTGTGGCTTTCTATCCATCCCTAGGCAGCTACTTTCATCACAGTAGCTATTAAACCCTCTCAGCTCTTTTCAAGCTCCCTGCTTCTCTATCTTCTCCCTCCCTTTATCCATCACCTGTGATGTATACCATGCCCTCCCATATCACAACGAAAATAGAAACTCTCAGTTTTCTGCAACCTCACTCACCCATTTATTTCTATTCCCCTGACAACACTGCCCTGTTTCCCCTGCCTCTTTCTTACTTCCATTTTTTCTCTCCCAATGGACTATTCACTCCTTCGATGTAAGGTTAATTTCTTCAACTGTGTTCTTGAATTCAAAACTTGCCCACCTCTGCAGGTGTTCCTCTACTACTTATTTTCCTTCTCTTTCTCTTCTCCACTGACTCCTTTATGAAAACACTTGAACATACTTAAATACTTAGTGGTCTCCAACCTCAAAAAAAAAAACCTAGCATCCATCGATGCTAAAGATTTCTCAGGCACCACAACATCATGCCGCTCTCTTTCTTGAGTCAGCTACATTTATTGCTTCTTCTCTAGTGTACCCCACAACCTACCTACCTGGAGTCTCTCTTTTGCCACTACCACTCAAATTAAAATGTCCAGCGAGAATGCCAGTGGTTTCTTGACTGGCAAATCTGACAGATTCTCTGTCCTCCGTGGCCCCCACATTATTCTCCCGTCACTCTACTGCCACCTTCATGCTCTCTTTGACCTCAGCCTGTTCTACAAATCTCTGTGTGCCACAGATCCTCAGCCCTCTTCTTTCCCTTCTCTTCAAGGGATCCCATCCTCTCCCTATATAATGACTCTAAGTCCTGTAATTCTAGACCTGGTCTCTTTTCCCACCTCTGGACCTGCATCCTCAACCCAGCCATGACACATACCCACAGTGTGCCTAACCATGAGGTCCGAACATTCCTCTTGCCTCTTTATAGCTCTTCCTCCTCCTCCTCCTCCTCTTAGGGAAAAGCACCACCATCAATCCAGGGGACCAGATCAGAATCTATAGGTTCACCAATGGTAACTCCTTTCCCTCACCCTCTTTCTCAGCACACTGAATCACTCACCACTTTGTGTCAACCCTGTCTGGTTACTAAATCTCAACCCTGTGCACTCTTTCTATCCCAAAGCCACAACTGTGTTTCAAGCCATCATGCATTTTTATTTGTATTGCTTATACACCAGATTTCTAGGGATGCCATAACAAAATACCATAGAGCAGATGACTTCAACAATGGAATTTTATTTATTTGCAGTCCTGGAGGCTAGAAGTTCAAGATCAAGGTGTCGGCAAGTTTGATTTCTCCTGAGTCTTCTTTCCTTGGCTTGCAGATGGCTGGCTTTTCACTGTGTCCTTACATGGTCTTTCCTCTGTGTGTACACATGCCTCTGGTGTCTCTTTTCTTGTCCAAATTTCTTCTTATAAGGGCCCCAGGAAGATTGGATCAGGGCCCACTCTAGACCTCACTTTAATTTAATAATCTCTTTACAGGTCCTTCCCACAAATACAGTCACATTCTTAGGTACTGTGGGCTTCAACATATGAATTAAGGAGGGCTTACGATGCTTAACACCATAATTGATTCTGGTGATAGCATTAGTTTCCTATGGCTGCCATTAAAAAATTACCATAAACTGGCTCATAATAACAGAAATTTATTTTCTCACAGTTCTGGAAGCCAGAAATCTGAAATCCAGGTATTGGCTGGGCCATGAGCTCTCTAATGGCTCTAGGAATGATTCTTCTTTACCTTTTCTAGCCGCTGTTGGTTGCCAGCAATCTTTGACATTCCTTGGCTTGTAAATAGATCACTCCAATCTCTGCCTATGTAGTCACATGATATTTTTCTTTGTATAAATTTCTTTCATTTTATAAGGACACTAGTCATGGGATTAGAGCCCAAATGAATCCAGTATGATCTCATTCTAACTTATTTGTATCTCAAAGAATTTTTTAAAATTTTTATTTATTTTGAGACAGAGATAGAGAGCAAGCAGGGGAGGGGCAGAGAGAGGGAGACAGACAGAATCCCAAACAGGCTCCACACTGTCAGCGCAGAGCTCAATGTGGGGCTTGAACCCACGAACCGTGGGATCATGACATGATCCTAAATTAAGAGTGAGATGCTTAACTGACTGAGCCACCCAGGGGCCCCTCAAAGACCTTTTTATTATCAGAGAAGTTCACATTAACAAGTACCAGGGGTTAAGACTTCAACACATTTTTGGGGAGGGACACATTTCAACTCACAAAAGTTTCTGAACGGGCTTAACTGTCTCCCCAGATCAGCTTCACTCCTTTCTTCCTGGTACAGTTTACCAATGATGAACCTACATTGACACAATCCCTTGAAGTATGTGGTTTACCTTAGGGTTCAACATTTGACATTGTATATTCCTTGGGCTTGGACAAATGTATAATGACATATATTCATCACACCAATATCATAAAGTGTATTCTCGAACCACTGGGTGACTCAGTCGGTTGAGTGTCTGACTTTGGCTCGGGTCATGATCTCTTGGTTCGTGAGTTCGAGCCTCGTGTTGGGCTCTGTACTGACAGCTCAGAGCCTGGAGCTTGCTTCAGATTCTGTCTCCCTCTCTCTGCCTCTCCCCTGTTCATGCCCTGTCTCTCTCTCTTTCAAAAATAAATAAACATTAAAAAAATTTTTTTAAAGGAGTATTCTCACTGTCCTAAAAATCCTCCATGTTCTGTCTATTCATTCCTCTCTCATCTAGCCCTGATGCAACTACTTATCTTTTTATTGTCTTTGTAGCTCTGCCTTTTCCCAAAAGTCATATAGTTGGAATCATACAGTATATAGCCTTTCACATTGGCTTCTTTCACTGAATAATATACACTTAAGTTTCATACATGGTTTTCCATGGCTTGGTAGCTCATTTCTTTATTGCATGGAATAATATTTCTTTGTCTATGTGTAGCATAGACAGTTTATTTTTCCATTAACCTAGTGAAGGATGTTTTTGTTTTTTCCAAGTTTTGGCAATTATGAATAAAGGCAAATTTTTGTGTACAGATTATTGTGTGAAAGTAATTTTTCAACTCTTCTGGGTTAATACCAAGAAGTATAATTGCTGGATCATATGGTAAAAGTATGTTAAATTTTGTAAGAAACAGACACACTTTCTTCCAAAGTGACTATACCATTTTGCATTCCCACTGGTAATGTATGAGACATTCCTGGTGATCCACATCCTTGTCAGGATTTGGTGTTGCCACTGTTTCGGGTTTTGGCCATTTTAATAAGTTTGTGTTGGTATCTCATTTGTCGTTTTAATGTGCATTTGTCTGATGACATAAGATATGGGGAATCTTTTCATTTGTTTGTTGGCCATTTTTTATCTTCTTTGGTGAAATGTCTGTTAAATTTTTTGGTCCATTTTAAAATCAGGTTGTTTGTTTTCTTATTGTTGAGTTTCAAGAGTTTCTTGGTACATTTGGATAATAGTCTTTTATTACAAGGGCTTTGGATGTGTTTTCTCCTAATTTAAACCTTGTCTTCTCATGCTCTTATACTTCTTTTGTTGAGCAAAACTTTTTAGTTTCATGAGGTAAATCTTATCAATTATTTCTTCCACGGGTTGTGTTTTTGGTGGTGTATCTAAAAAGGCATGAATGATTATATTTTTTAAGTCATTCAAAAATGTTTCCAAAAATGATTTCAAGTTGAAAAGTTGAGGAAAAGATTTGTGTTGGGAAATCTCAAAACAAAATTTTGCCTATGAGTTTCAATGACTTAGTCTGTGCATTCCTTTTACCCAGTATTCTTGTCTTGATAAGTTCTTCATCTAGTTTTATAATCATAGAAAGTGTTAATATTTAAAATCTTGGTTATTTGTAGTAAGGAGAATCAGGGAAATGAAATGTAATGGCATTAGGCTCTCATTTTCCTTCTGCAGAACACATCCATCTTTAGGAAATATAATTATTCTCCTTTATATTAGTCCTTTCCTTAACAAAAATTAATGACCCTATAATCCAAAACCTTTTCCTTTGACTTCGATGAGGACATCACGAAGATTCAAATAACCTTCTGACTTTTAGTCAGATGTATAGAAAGGAAAAAGGGTGGCATTTTAATAGGTCAGATCACATTAAGAAGCTCTAAAAAACCATACACATTCTTTTATAGAAATGCAGTTGATCTTGGTATATTCACTTAATGGACGACTTTCTTGACTCCTATGAATTTTAACTGTTCAATGTGGGATCTTTTGACTTAATTATGAAGCAAATACTTGTTATTTGTTACTAATGGCAAGTTTTTTCTTTCCACTTTTAAATTTCTATTTTGTTTTTCAATCATTAGCACACTGTCTAGAACAGTGATAGTGGACAAATTTGTTTTGTGTGTAAATTTAAAAAGAAAGCTTCTAAACCTTCATTATTAAAATTAATGTTGGCTGAAAATTTATTGAGCATGCCCTTTATCAGATTAAGGAAATTACTTTCTATTCCTTGTCTTCTAACACTCTTTATCATAAATGGGCACTCGATTTTATCAAAGGCTTTTTCTTCCTCTGTTGAGCATGATCACATGTTTTATATCAGTCAATGTTGTGGGTAATATATTTTTTTCTATTAATAAAGTTTGTGAATATGTTTTTTTCTGTTAACACTTACTTCAACTCTTTTGGTTTGTTTCTGCCTAGTGTGCCATTTATTATATTTGGAATCTTAGCCTTTTTGTGTCCTGAATTTTAGATGTGTTCCTTATAAATAGAATTTTTAGCAGTCATTTATTGAATGTCCCCTGGAAGCCACATTTATGTGTCATGGAAAATTCATGACCTGGAGAAGTAAAATAAAAATGTACACAAATAATAAACAACTAGATGGTTGTAAATTGTGATCAGTATTATGAGGTACAGAAGTGAGTGCTAAGGTAGGATAAGGAATAATGGGTGCAGACTATTTTAGGTAGTATGGGCAGGAAGATAGCTAAAAGAAGGCAATGTGTAAGCTGAGACCTGAAAGAGGAGGAGAAGCCAACCCTGAGAGGAGCTAGGAAATCAAACATATCTGAGGGGAAAATGCATACATCCCATGCCAGTATCAATATAGCATGCTTTAGGAAACTGCAGAATAGCACTCTACCTTGAACTGTGTGAGCAAGAGATTGGAGGGTCCTAAGAGAATATTCAAAAGAAAGCAAAGGGAGAGAAGATACAGAACATTTGTGTTATAATAAAGAATTTGTATTTAAGTACAATGGGAAAACAAAAGTCTTTACAGAGGGGTGCAACATTTCTGACTCATGTTTGTAAAAGTTCACAATGTTTCCTATGTAGAAACTGGATTTAATGGATGGAGAGATAGGGAGAGAAAACACAGACACAAGATAGGATACAATTGCAGTGGTGGCTTGGATTAAGTTGGGGAGAGTGGACAGATTTGGAATACATTTTGGATATAAAGCTAATAGGTCTTGTAGGTATTTTGGACTTGGGGGGTGAGAAACCAGAAAGTCAGGCATGTTTCTCATGGTCATGTCTCCAAATGGTAACTTTAATTGAAATGAAAGACATAACAGGGCTATGGAGAGAACAGAATATTTGTCTTGGGGTATATCTATGTGACCTCTGGGGAATGGTTGTAGAAATAAGAGATCAATTTTGGACATATTATCACTGAGGTGCCTTTGAGACATCCAAGTGAAAATGTCAAGTTAACAGTTATATATACACACATCTTCAACTAGAGGGAGATGGATAAACTAGAGATACAAATTTGGGAATTGCCATCATATATGATAGTGATTAAAAGTATGGGTTTGAAGCTAGACTGCCTGAATTTATCCGGTCTTGCTAGCTGTGTAACCTTGGACAAGTTATTTAACCTAACTGTATCTCAGATTTGTTGTCTATAAAACCATGATAATAGTGCTAGCAACTACCTTATGTAAATAAATTAATACATGCATAGAATCTAGAAAATTTTCTGCTTGTGTTAAGTCTAAATAAATGTTAGTTGCTAGCATCCTCATCATGTTACCACCATCATACTCACCATTATCATCATCATCATCATCATCATCATCATCATCATCATCAGTAACTCTATGGGTTATCTTTCTTGGGCAAATTTTTCTTCTTTTTTTATTTTTTTTATTTTTTATTTATTTTTTAAACTTTATAGTTTATTGTCAGGTTGGTTTCCATATAACACCCAGTGCTCTTCCCCACAAATGACCTCCACCAAGACCATCACCCCCCATAACCTTACCCCCTTCCCCTTCCCCCCTCAGTTTGTTGGGCAAATTTTTCTTCTTAACTAACGTATCCTGGAAATACTACTTTATTCCAAAGATAATGACACTCTAATATTAAAATTTAAGATGAAGGCAAACATTGATGAAAAATTATGCTAGAAGAAATACTCTTGGAAACAACATATTTTGTAGCCTTCAATCCGAATGGTAAATTAATAACCTATGCCACTTTCTGTATGAAATCCATCCTAGAATGCACTTTTATCCAGTGCCTAGCATGTAGTAGGTGCTACGAGAGTGTTTGTGGACTGAATAACATTGAAATGTAATGATAATAGTCTGGATTTTTTAGACTATATATTCCCTAGAGTGTTCTAGGAATTTGCAGAACACTGCTGGCTCACTGACATGTCAAAAGGATCTTTTGCCAAATTTTATACCAGGATTGCATGTATTTCAAACTGTCTGTTACATTTGCCAAACAGACTGCTGTCTCCACTTCCAGTACAAACTTATAATTCAAAATACACACACCAAGAAGAGTGATGCATTACAATTTTGGCCACTGAATGAAGTCACAATCTTTGTTTGATTCAGATGACTGGATTTTTTTTTTATAAGCTAGGGGTCCTTGTCTATGTACAATCTCTCATAGACATGTAAATGTTTATGTGATAGAATTGTTAAATAGGAAGAAAGGATGAGAATCTATAGTTGAACCATAGTCACTGAGCTCTCCATGTTGGTAGTAAATATTCTGGTGCACTCTAGTGGTGGAAGGAGATAGGCTGAAGGACTTGGAGGTGCACGAGGATTAACAGTCGTGATTGTTATTTTTGAAAAATGTGCCATCAATTTTGGGCTTCAAAATATGACCAAGGTAATGTTTCATGTAAAAACTAGAATTCACACATGAATCTTGCTCTTCTCCAACCCTAAAATATCTGGAAGAAAATAACTACATGGCTTTAATAATAAAATATCGCAGTTTAAATAGAAATAAAATGTGTGTTGCTGAAGGAGTCCTATATTTTGTGATCATTTTATTTTGAACAAGAGTGAAGTTCATTGTTATCTTTCCATAGGTAAAGTAAGAAGTATTTTTTTGTTTTGTTTTGTTTTATTTTAGAGAGAGCAAGAGACAGAGAGAGAGAGAGAGAGAGCATGTACGGCATGGGGATGGGGGACAGAGAGAATTTTAAGTAGGCTCTACGCCCATCACGGAGCCAGATGCAGGGCCTTGACCTCACGACCCTGGGATTATGACCTGAGTCAAATTCAGGAGTTGGGCGCTTAACCAAATAAGAAACCCCTGTTCACCAAGAAATATTTTTCAATAAAATGCCATCAGAAACTAGAGTACGTGCATGTGAATAAAACAAAAATGGTCATAAATGCAAATTATACTATTGTACATACATTGAAAAATGTTCATTTTTGATGATTTTGTAGTTTCTTCCTCTCTTCCCATCACACTTCTGACTTTTTTTCTCTGTAATCAGCTCTATATCCCAGATCTCTGATCAGTCATTTCTTGGCTCAAAAAAGCCTCTTTTGGGTGCCCCTTATTTTATTTCCTGGCTGCTGTCAATCCCTTTTTCTTTTACTTTGTATCTCCACAGTCATACATTTCTGGAAGGCTCAGCTGGCCTGATCATCCCTGCCATCTCCCCAACACCCTGTACAGTGCTTGGTGCATAATGGCCATTTGGAAATTTCTGATGAGTGAACAAATTTATGAACATCCTGACCTGCTGTTTTAGAGACTCATTATAATGATGGATTATATTCATAAGTCTGCATCCTCTGAAGTCCCCAGCTCAGTCCCCGAAGCTAGATAGCAGGGAGTTTGGACCTCTTCAGAGCTGTTGCCCTTTGAGAAACTGTGTGCCACACCAACAATAGCTGATTTCACACTTATTTCTTTCCTTCAAAGGAACCATCATGATCTTCTCACTTGGAATACCCTAAGGGGGGAGGGAAAATGCGCTCAAACAACTGGGTGTCCAAATTACCTTACCATATTAAAAAGTGTGTGTGTGTGCATAATCAGGGATGAAAGTGGGACAAAAGCCAACTCTAATGTGGTCCAGTAGAACGACCCTGGGTTTAGGAATTTAGAGAACTGATATGGATGCTCTAAAATCAACTCAATGCGTGACCTAAAACAAGCAGTTCATCCATAGATCCAAGATACCTTATTTATCATATAGAACCATAATACACAGACTCTAATGAAACAATAGATGTGAAGTGTTTGGCAAAAATAACTGCTCTAAAAGCTAAATTTTTGGTTTAAGCACCTGGCCTTTGGAAGTATCATGCATAATACAGCTTTAGAGGAAACATTTGAGTTCATTCATTCACTTGTTTATTTGTTTAAGGTTTATTTATTTAGTTTGAGAGAGTGCACGAGTAGGGGAGGGGCAGAGAGAGAGAGAGAGAGGGGGAGAGAGAGAGAGAGAGAGAGAGAGAGAGAGTCCCAGTGCAGAGCCCACAAACCATGAGATCATGACCTGAACTGAAACCAAGTGTTGGGGCTCAGCCAATTGAGCCACTCAGGTGCCCCCATTCCTTTGTTTAACAACTATTTTGTGGAGACTCTATTATGTGCTGAGTACTTTTCTTGGAGCAGGAAATAAATATAACGTGAGCAAAGCATACACACCTCTGTCTTTATGGAACTTGTATTTAGTGAGAGAGAACAACAATGAATAAACAAATAACATGTAATACAATATGAACATGACAAATTCAGTGTTGACGATAGAGAATGACAGAGGATACAATTTTATGAAGGGTGGCCAGGTAAATACTCTGCAGAGGTGACATTTAAACCAAAACCTAAGCGATGAAAGAGAATGAGCTGTAGGAATATCTAGGGGAAGAACATCTGAGACAAAGGACACAGAACATAAGCCTTGAGATAGGAGAATGCTTGTATAGGCTCAAGAAATATCAAGAATGTCATTGTAGCTGAAGTGAGTTAGCAAAAGATACAGCATAAGGAGATAAGATATAGAGAGGTAGCCAGGGGGTCAGTCATTTTATGCAATATCTTGCAGGCCATGAATAACTTTTTAAAATAATTTTTACAATAGCTTTAGAATTATAGAAAAGATGAAAAGATAGTACAAATATAGTTTCCCATATACCCCATACCTAGTTTCCCATATGCCCTATAACTAATTTCCCTTATTATTAACATCTTACATTATTATGTGCCTTTGTCACAACTAATATAGCAATATTAATATATTACTACTAACTAGAGTCCATACTTTATTCATATTTCCTTAATTTTTACATAACAATCATTTCCTCTATCTCAAAATCTTATTCAAGATACACTGCATTACACTTAGGCGTTGTGTCTCTTTGAGATCCTCTTGGATTCTGACCATTTCTTAGACTTTCTCTGTTTTTGAGGATTTTAAGAATTTGGGTAAGTACCAGTGAGATGTTGTATATAATGTCCCTCAATCTGGGTTTGTTCTGTTTCATCTGGGGTTATGGATTCTTGAGTGGGAGGCCACAGAAGTAAAGGGGCCCTTTCATCCTCTCATATCAGGTGTACATGTTACTAACATGACTTATCACTGATGTTACTAATCTTTCACCTGACTAAGGTAGTTTTACCAAATTTCTGTAGTTATTTTTCCCCCGTTTTCATACAGTACTCTTCTTCAGAAGGGCATCAATATCAGCATCCCACACTTAAGTGGTGGAGGTTATGCTCCACCTCCTTCATGGGAGAATATCTACATAACCCATTTGAAATGCCTCTGCACAGGAGATTTGTCTATTCTTTTATATTTTAATTAATTAATTAATTATTCATTCCTTCCTTCATTCATATATTTATATCAGTGTGGATTCATGGATACTGATTTCATACTTCGGGTTATAATCCAACACTACAAAATTATTTATCAGTTGCTCACATTCTTCCAGGTGTAGCCATTGGGAGTTCTTTCAGTGGGTTCCCATGTTCCTTTGACACAACCCATCATTTTGTTCTGGAGCTACAGAGAGACTTTGGTATGCAAACTAATCATACTGGAAGCCATTGAAGAGTTTTGGGAAGGAGAATGCTGTGATCCCATTTACTTTTAGGACTCCCATGGCTGCAATGACAAAAATAAATTATATGGTGGCAAGTATGGAAGGAAGGAGGTGGTAGGCCAGCTCTTACTCTAGTGTGGGTGAGTGATGATGGTGGCTTGGAAAAAAGGTACAACAGTAAAGATAAAAAGGGACAGGATTTGGGATATAATTTGTACATTGAATTATAGTATTTCCTGATGGATTGAATGTGGAGTATGACATAAAGAAGAGTCAAATCCAAGGTTTTTGTTCTGAGCAATTGAATAACAGGTGGGATTATTTACTCCTATAGTGAACGCTGGAGTGGGAGCAATTTTGGAACTCTAATGCATACAATATATATCTATCTACCAATACATATAATGCATACAATATATATGTATTTATCAGAGCCACATTAAATAAAGCTCTACTTAAAAGAGCAGTTGCTTCGAAAACCTTGTTTTGACTGGCTTTTCTGAGGGAAATCAGCAGCATGATTCAAACACAGGCTCTTGGGCCAAGAGAGGCAGATGGTAGCTGTTCCTCAGGCTTAGGCATAAGGGAAGGGTTTCCATTTATTTTTCTGGATAAAGTTCCCAGTATCTTAGTTTATAAATATTTCTCTCAGACTGTGAATCTGGGCTTGTTTTGTCTGTGTACACTCAACTCTCATAGCCCTGGGCGACATTCGTCATTTGGAAATCAGAGAGCTCACCAAGAAAAGCAAATCGAGGCACCCCTCAAAAAGGTAAAATTGCTCCTTCCAAGAAGTGAGAATACTGAAAAAGAGACTTGATTTGAGAGACTTGGGTTTTGGATTAAGATATTATATAAATTTTCTGAAAGAATTATGGGTAATTCTGCCAGCCAACAGATATCTGCTCTGGGACTGCTGTATAGAACCCCTGCTTATGGTACCAGGGAAAGAGTTGAAGTTCTTTAATCACCCAGGGGATTAGAGATACTGTGTAGAAGGAATCTAGCCTCGGGCAGGGTATCCCATCAATGCGGTAAATGATTATCCTCTGTATCATGTACTTTTACCACTTTGGACCACTGTACATGCTGCTTTCTCCATCTGGATGATACTTCCCTTCCTTCTCTGCCACTGATACCAATATTAACTGTTTGATTTGCATTATATTGACTCATTTTTATTTAATTCAGTTTTACTTATGCAGTTTTACTTACAAAATCAAATAAAAAATTCCAGGTACCTATCGTATTATTCAACACATGAAAATAAATATATAGTATTAACATAAAGACACCGGTTTTTGTTTCAAACACAATCAAAAATCATTTCTCATACCACCATTAAAATGTATATGTTCAAGGGCGCCTGGGTGCTCAGTTGGTCAAGCGTCTGACTTCGGTTCAGGTCATGATCTCACAGTTGGTGAGTTCGAGCCCCATGTCGGGCTCTCTGCTAACAACTAAGAGCCTGGAGCCTACTTCAGATTCTGTGTCCCCACCCCCGCCCCTCCCTTGCTCATGCTCTGTCTCTCTCCCTTTCAAAAATAAACATAAAGGATTTTTTTTTAATGTATACATTGAAACACGGGCTCTTGGGCCAAGAGAGGCAGATGGCAACTGTTCGAGACCCACTGGATTATGTTTTATTAGGATGAATTGTTAGTAGATTGCCAATTCTCAAGTCTTAATTGTGTACCCTCCCTTTATCCATACCCTTTGCTATGCATCTTTGTGGTGTTCCCCCAACTGTGGACAAGGTACAAATCCCTCTCTTGGCCTTGGGGCATGGCCTTGGGATTCTGGCTGATGAGATGTTAACAGAGTGCAAGTGAAGGATTTCAAGCCAGGACTAAGGTGTTTCCAGTGAGGTACCTGGGGTACAAAACTGAAGGGAGCAATCACTTTCAGGGTGGTGTCTCTGGCTTGGAGGTTTGGAAAAACTATTGGACTTCTCTCTTGCATATATCCCAAGACCATGAAAACAATGTACCAACTGGTCACAGGAGAAATATGAGAGACATATGGAGCAGAGCTGCCCCACCCTAGCTACCTGACTCAAGTCCAGGCTAAGGCAGGGTGCAGCCAGCCAAGATCGGCCAACCCTCAGGCAGCTTCCAGCGAACTGACCATTGACTCATGAACTTCAACAGCAAATAATTATGATGTTTAGCTACTGAAATTGGGGATGTCTACAGTGCATAAATTAAAATGTATGTGTTTTCAATTCTGTATTTTGAGCCCATCAAGGGGAAAGACTATTTTAAACATATGCTCAGCTGGGGCCTAGTACTCAGGAGATGCTACCAAAAACATGTTAAGTAATGATTGATGCTATTACCATGAATGTGATTGTTACCGAAAGCCATCCAAGTTCCTGCTCCAACGTATTTGCACTTGCCACTCCCTTTCCTTGGCAAACTTTTCCTTCAATATCCACACAGCTCCCTCTCTTACATCCTTCAGTATTCTGTTAAAATACTATTTTACCAGAAGCCTTCCCTGTGATAGGCACTCTATCTGATTTATCACCACCCAGGCTCTGTCATCCCTCTGCCTGTGGTTATTATCCTAGGGTACAAGGTCCCTCCAGAGGGGTTCTGAGCAGGGGCGGCCAATCTTGTGACATTATATATAAAATGGTGAATGTGGTACAAAGGTTCATTTTTCTTGTGAAAAAATTTCATCACTTTCAACAATGTTTAACAGCACCAGTGCCTCCAAAGAGGTTAAGGACCACTGTGAGTTTACTGAGTTTTGTTTTTTGTCAGAGCCCGATCACCTTCTCACATAAGGCTGATTTGGTTAGTCTCTGTCTCCTTGCAGACATGGTAGCGGGGATATCACACTGGCCAATTTGTTCCTAATTGCGTTTAAGATTTTGGTTATTCAATTCCATAATTAATCACTACAAAATTGGGTAATCTTTATGATAAGCCTGCAGTGCAGTGGAAGTCATTTTACCTGGGAGACGTTTGTAACTTCCTTTTCTGCCAAGGTAATGAAGCATCTCCCTACAAACTCTGCATCCCAAGCAGAAAGAAACCCTATGGAACAAACATCTTTCTTGGTCATTCATAAACAACCCACTTTTTAAATTGCCTTTTTTTCAAAGAAAGGCACTATATTTGTAGCTGTCAAAATGTGCTATGATTCAGACTCCTTTTTGAATGTCAGTTCTCCGTGTTCGTGGGATAAGTGGCTTGATTTAAATTCTGGCTCTGGTATCTGACTAGTGGCAAAACCGGAGATAAGGTGCTTACTTTCTATTTGTCTCAGTTCCTCTTCTGAAGTTACAATACAAATAGTATTCAGATCATGGAATTACTCTGAGTTTTATGTGACTTAATGGTTACAAAATGATTCAATAGTTCATAGCATGTAATAAGCATTCAGTAAATGTTCAGTCACAGTTATTGCTAGTGATTATACCTATGGTGAGTTTCTCAGCCTGACACAGAAAGGACTCTATTAATTACTACCTCTTAGGATTGAACAGGATTGTGTATGGGGAGGGATGTGTATTTCCACTTTGGGGACACCACCAGAGCTTTTGATACAACTGCATTTATGAAAGTGTCTAACCAAAGTGTTAATTTTTATTAAGTTTATTTTGTCAGGTAGGGGCAGAGACAGAGAGAGAGAGAGAGAGAGAGAGAGAGAATCTCAAGTAAGTTCTTCCCTGCCAGTGCAGAGCCCAAGCTGAGGCCCAAACTCACGAAATGAGACATCATGACCTGAGCCCAAGTCAGATGCTTAACTGACTGAGCCACCCAGGCCCTCTTAACCAAAGAAGAAGCTCCTTTAATGAGTCATGAGTGTTCTTATTAGACTTTTACATATTGTTGGGTACCAGGACTGCCAGAAATAACATGATGATAGTTTTTGGTTTTGGAATATTCATTAAAGACTTTACATGCATTATGTCATTTAATGCTGACAACTTTATGAAGTAAGGGTAACCTCATTTTTCCAAAGGAGAAAAATGAGACTATGAGAAGTTAGTTTTATAAGATAGCATATCTAACAAATACTAGCCCCATCGTGATCTATTTCCTTCTCTAGTAGCAGGTTTCCTCTTTGATATCACCTATAATTCCACTACTCCAACACAACAACCATTTTTCTGTTTCTGTGCTCTTTTGTCATGTGTATATTTTCTTATATTGGCATAAATATAGTTTCATATCCCACCTTTCACCAAATATTATATTATTAATAATATTACTAAATTAAAATTGTTACTAATTATTATGCTTCTTGGCTGACAAAACATTGGGTGACTTTTGCACTGTTTTTAGATGACAATGTTGTCTCTAATTTCTTTGTACTAATGGATAATTACAAAATAAGCATGTTTCTGTGTATTTTACTTCCTTTGAAAAATTTCATTGGAAAAATTAACACAAGATTAGTTAGCTAAGTTATAGAAAATATTTTACAGTCTTGATAGATATGGATGAATTATTTTTAAAATATGTTATGTCAATTTATTCTATGACCAGTAGTGAATGTACAGGTTTCCCACAATTTTGTGGCATTAAATATCACTATTTTTTGTTCAGTTAATGGATGTAAAGTACCTTGCTTTGTTTTTCTTTTTTTTAAGTTTTTTTTTTAACATTTATTTATTTCTGAGAGACAGAGAGACAGAGCACAATTGGGGGAGGGACAGAGAGAGAATGAGACACAGAATACAAGGCAGGCTTCAGGCTCCAAGCTGTCAGCACAGAGCCTGACACAGGGCTCAAATTCACAAACCGTGAGATCATGACCTGAGCCGAAGTCGGACGCCTAACCGACTGAGCCACCCAGGCACTCCATTGCTTTGTTTTTCAATTTGCAGTTTTTGATTACTTGTTTACTAAGGGTGTTTACACATTCTTGTTTAATATTTTCACGTTTTTGAATTATCTGTGTGCAGTTTACTCATCAATCCCTTGCAATCTTGATTTTTCCCTATTGTTTTGTGTTTTTCCAATAAAATACTTTTTCTGATTTGAGTTTGTGTAAACAATTCCATAAGTTGTTACCTTGTCTCTGTTTTTCAATTGCAATTTTTAAAGGATTATGTTACAAATTAAATTATTCAATAGGAGATAAAGGTGACTGTAATTCTGTCTAGGGGATAATATTTTCCAGACAAAATATTTTACATACACAGAAGTTGTACCCTGGTTATGGGGCAGATCATCTAAATATGCATCACTGAATCCTCTGTGCCATATTTTGGTCAAGGGGACTAGTTATTTACCAAATTCTCTGAAATTCATTAATAAAATGAAATATACTGGCACCTAAGCATCCGGTATGAATATTGCTTCAAAAGAACATAAAATAATTTTAAATCCATAGATATTTTTAGAAAGCTATTCACTTATTGGATTGAGTAAACGTCACTGAATTATAAATTTCATGGTTAGGTATTCTTTTTCTAGAAGAGGAATACTAACTTGTGAGTTATTATTCATAGTTTTTAAAAACCTGTGATTTTTCATTTTACCTCAAGCTAGACCCATCTCCCACGAATCTCTTTATAGAAACTATATGACAGCTTCAAAGGTGTCATGGCAGCAATTAACCACCTCATAACTTATAATAATACCAACCCTTTCCTAAACCTTGGATGTGAATGTTAATTAAGCAATTAGAGGCACAGGGGACAATCACCAGATGATGCCTCCTGATAGAGTTTTAGTCAGCAGACAAAAATGATGAATTCTATGGAGATTGTGTTCAAAATTAAAACAAAGAAATCTCAAGCAGCCTAAAATAAAAACCAAAATAACAATCATAAAAGCAATCTGAGAAATAAGAGGCTACTTTGTTGTGGGGGGCTTTTTTCATTTTTATGAGAGTGTTGGCAAATTCCATTAATAAAACATGAACGGGAGCTCTTCATCCAAGCTTCTCTCCTGTGAATCATTTTTGAACTGCTGATTTGAGCAAATCCTTCAAAATGGAGCACCATATTAAAACCAAATCCAGAGGTACAGATGGAAAGGCAAGCTCTTAGCATATGTCTGGATTTTATGGATGAATGGTTCATTTTGATGTGCCCTCCGTATTAGTGAATTTCCCCATCTTCATATAACCCAGACTAGATCAGCAAGTTCAAAGTCCTCCTTTGCTGCAGTTGATCACCTTCCCCTTTACGTATCTCCCTCTTAACACCCACCCTCTGGCCCTACCCTGAGGAAGGGCTCTCCACAATTATGTCACCATGCAGGGCTCCAGATCCCCTTTTGCTGGGCCTGTGGATAAAATCTTTGTCTGGAGGACAGAACTTAAACACAAACTTGTAAAAGGCACCATCTTTTGAGATTAACTAATTCTCAAATTTATGATTTTAGGAAGGTAATGACTCTACCCAAGGTAATTTTGATACCAACCACAAGAGATTGAGAATAGAATTTTTAAAAAATTTTTTAACGTTTATTCATTCTTGAGACACAGAGAGACAGAGCATGAGTGCGGGTGAGGCAGAGAGGGAAAGGGAGACACAGAATCCGAAGCAGGCTCCAGGCTCTGAACTGTCAGCACAGAGCCCTATATGGGGCTAGAACTCACTAACTGCGAGGTCATGACCTGAGCCGAAGTCATTCAGTTAACGGACAGAGCCACCCGGGCGCCCCTAGACTGTTTTTTAGGGGTCCAAATCTCCCTTGTACCTTAGCTACTATTGGACTTTTTGTCCTCCAGCTCACCAAAAAAGTCAATGTGTTTCTGAATCAAACATTTGAACATCGATCAAGCTTTGCATTTCCACAGATGAGGACCATGAAACTCAATATATGCAAATAAATAGAGCAGCAATCGGGGAGAGCGCCTAAATACTGCTTATAGTGGTTATAAAATCAACTCCACCAGACAAGAACACAACATAACAGAAATGAATATGGTAAAATAAAAGTGTCACAGTGCATCTCATGTAGTAAGAGTAGGCATTGTATTGAGATTTTTTTTCATTTATATATCTTAAGCGAACTTAAGATTCTGCCAAACTGAGATCCCAAGTGTGCATTGTTGTATACTGTACATATAGATGTACAGTTCATGTACAATAGTTCATTAACACTTATGAGATGCCATATCCTAGACACTATGCTAGAGTCTGGGCACAGAAAGATAATAAGGCATGAGTTTGCTTATTAAATGGGTGAATCAATGATAGGACACATTGAATCCTATAAGAAAGGGTGTGGGCTCTTGATGCACCTGAAGTGAGGATAAGGGGAGACAAGAGGATTTCCATAATAATAAGATAATAATAATAATAATAATAGTAAACCACACCCAGAGAATATATAATCTGAGCCAGACCCTAAAGACTTTGCATGTATTAAGTCATTTAGTCCTCAAAAAAATCCAATACGCTTGAATTACTCCTACTTTATGGTTGAGAAAAATAAGGTGTAAAGAGGTGAAATAATATGTTCCAGGTCACACAGCTCGTAGGGTAGAGCAGAGATTGGAACCTACCTAGCACTCTAGCTTGAGAGTAAATTCTTTATCACCATGCCATCCTTTTTCTCACAAGAGATGGAGGAGAGAAAGTGGCAAGACAGTTTTCTAGTGTTTTCTCTCCTCTCTCACCTCCCCAAGGCTGAGGCAGAAACCCATCCACTTTCTTCTAGAGGAGCTGTGAACATGAATTTGGCTCCCTTGATCACCAACACTCTCCGCCCCATGGGGCCTTAGTATCAGCTGTGTCTTATGAATAATGAGTGAGGAAGAATTGGAAGCAAGTCCTGAAATCTTCCCTTATTCTCTGACTTCCCAAGAAGATGTTAACAAGTCCATTTCTCACAGCTAATTTGTGTGCTGGTTGACTCCTATTTCATCTGATTTCTGTATGCTGAGCATGTCACTGTTTTGAAGTTGGCAATCTATCTGAAAACTTAAAAAAAAATCAGTCACTGTCCATTTTCTTTTCTTCCATATTTTGTGATTTCTTTCCCTTCCCTGGAAACTTGCCTTCAAGATTCTAATGTTTAGAAAAAATATTCAGAGAGAATGAAGAACAATGGAAATCCTACATACATGAACCAAGAAAATGAAGTGTGAGTTTGGGAGAATTGAGTGTTATTGCCTGGGAGCATTCCAGTGGGACAGGGCCTGGCTTCTAAATCAACAGACCAATCATGCCTTCTTCTTTTCTCCTCGTATACAGGTTTTCCTGAGTACTTGGCTCTGAAATCAAACAGCTGCCCCATTAATACTTTAGACCTCTAGTGTTAGTTGTTAAAATACCTCCCTGGAAGGAGTACTGCCCTCACTCATTAGTAATGGGCAAAAGACAATTTCTTGTGTTCTGTGATTTTGTGGAAATTAGAAAGCCAACACCTCAGCCGACTCACAGGTACTAAAACAAATATCTCTGCCCTGGCAGACCTAGTTTTCTCTGTCTCTACCAGCACAGTGCTATGTCTGCTGAGGCTTCTTTGACTCCCTTTCCAGAAGCAATCCCTCAATTTCTGAGCCAGTACCAGGGAGATTAGGAGGAAAGTAGAATGACCAAACAATAACTAAATTTGAGCATCTACACTGTGTCAATGGTGTGTTAAACACCATTCATAAGGTAAATATGATTCATTCTCTTTTTGCAGATGAGAACTATAAAGCAGGAAACAGTTAAACAGTTTTGGAAGCTGATGGGACAGAGAATTAATCCATCACTAGGATGACCATATATTCTGGTATACCCAAACACAGCCCCCCTGACACTCAATGTCTTCACATTATTCTTAGTAATACCCCTTTCCTGCACTCTCAAATTTTAGTTATATGGTCACCCTGGTGATCAACCTTGTTTGAACTGGAGTTCTGTGGCCCCAGCAATTCTTCTGAGTTCCAATGCCCTTTTTTATCTCCCATCCAGAGTCTTATGTCCAATGAGGCAGGAAATCAGTACAAAAAAAATGGTATAGGGCATAGATGTTACCTTTAGACACTAAATTGTGGTTTTTCATAATTCTGGCTTAGGCCAACTTTGAAACCTGAGTTTTGACTAGTTTGTCCCTCTGCCAGTTAGCCTATCTAGTATTCAAACCTTCTACAGGGCTAAGGATCTGCTTTTAAGTAGTTAGAATTCTCATAGAGCTAATTAATATTCTGACCAAACCCTGGAAGGAGGAACCAAATCAGTTTCCCATTGTTCTGAAACAATTTGGGAAACACTTCCCATATGCACAAGATATGACCCTTGATGCTTTTGGTTACAGTCTGGTTGCTGTCATTTCCTATGCTTGGATTAAAAAAAATGGGGGGAAGGTAAAAGTGAAAATATAACAGCACCGCTTGAGGAAAAAGCCATTCTATGGATCAATGAGGCCACGCAGTGTGTTGTGGTTACCAAAACACTAATGGGATCTTAGACCACATTAAAATTATTATAACATCTAAGTAAGGGATACAACAGATCCATTCCATGATTTGTTGATCAAAACAATCCTGGGAAACTCTCTTAAAGCGAAAAGATTCTTGGTTGTTAAGATGATAATGCCCATGACATAAGAGGAATTCTTTCATTCATTCAACTACTATTTATTGAATACCTACTATGTACTTGCACTGTGCCACTGTTGGGGATCCAGAGTTCTCTACCCTGTAGATCATAGAGTCTACTGGATGACACAGACATTTATCTAACAGTCACATATCTAATAGATATAAAAGTAGTAGATATAAAAGTAGATATATAATAGTCATATATCTAATAGATATAAAAGTACTGACAGTAATAAAAACAATGAAGATGTTCAGTGTGTTCTAAATAGAGCATAACTGGGGACTCTATGGGCAGTGCATGACACTGTTTCTCTTGAGGAAGTGACAGCTGGACTAAGCTCTGAAGGTTGCATTAACGGTAATCAGGGTAAAGGATGAGGGAACATTCAGGGCTAGGAAAGGGCATTCATTATGGTCTTGAATCAGGAAGGAGGAGTCCATTCACGGACTAAAAGAAATGCGGAGCCAGGGAAGTTTCCTACTTAATCTAAAGAGCAGATTGCAGTGGTGAGAGGAAAGTGGGGTGGGCTAGCTGAGGTGAGAGCTTTCCAGATAACCTGTCCTCTGGAAGGGAAGCTGGCTTGCTACAGCCTCACTTGGTGGAAGCTATAGAAAACCATTTTAGTTTAAAGTAAGGAACAACTTCCTGAGTCAATATTTTGAAGGCAGTTGAGTTTCTGTCTTCAGAGCTGTTTAAGCGTAAGCTAGATCACGACTTGGATAAATCTCATAGAGATGATAAAAGGGTGTTGGGCCTGGTGAATGTTTAAATCCATCTCAATAAGAAGGTTTTGCGAATCACATACCTTCAATTAAAAACAAACAAACAACAACAAAGCAAACTAGTCCTCCACAGGGACAAACTTCTGATGAAAGGCTGCCATTACAAATTCCCCAAGGACAAAGTGAAGCCTTGGAGATTCTTTTCTGATAACATCATGGCAAGATTTTCAGAAATCTCAGTCCTGGCTAAAGTTGTAGAGTCCTGGGAATACATTTACCTTTTAAGAAAGCTGTTTTTTATCTTGCTTTCCCTTTCCTCATCAATTCCCCACCACCCCTAGAATATCAAAATGTCGAAAATGCCAACTCTTTATTGCTGATTGTGTGTGACTAGTGTCAATAACCTGCATGCAGCTGAAGTGTGACAAGAAAACAAGACTGTTCCTTACAAAACTGTAAACTTTGATTCAACTATTGAATAAAAACTGTAGATGGTCAAAGGTGCTTGTAAGGTAGCTCTCTTCTGATAAACCAATTCCTTTCTTCTAATTCCTTTTAATTTTATATTTTGGAATGATCTGGAATTTCTAGAATTTTCTTTGTGCACAACATACTGTACATAGTCACCCTTGCTAGATTGCCCACTCAGTCATTTTTGTGTAAGAGAGAGAGTTCTTTCTCTTGCAAAACAACAAGGAAAGCAAAGCAATAATATTCTTTATAGTAAAGCACAGCTGTTTTTTTTTATCATAAACTAGAATTGATATGAAATATCTTAATCAGTGGTTATAGACAATTATGAAGAATCCTTTTTTAAATACATACATGCTTTTTTTAACCCATGCAAAAGTTTTGTGTGCCTTTTATAGACTCTCATAAAAATTTCTTCAAGCCAGATGTTGAGTTTTACAGAAACATAACACTTTCTAGTTGCCTCCCAGCCACACACAGCTGAAGTACACACACACACACACACACACACACACAGTAGGCTGAGGATATACCTAGTTTCCAATGTCCTTTTTAACTGATAACCCAATGATCTCAAAATGACTGTGGAATGTTTTCCCCCCTGACTTTCACATCATAGAAGGCAAAGGTCCAGATTCTGTTGAGAAGGAAAGAAAGTGCCATCATCCCTTTCAATGCCAATGTTTTTCATCTACAAATTATTTTTCTATTTCTCTTTCACTAGGAGAACTTTAAATTCTCAGATACCTTGTGTAATAGGCCAACTTATAAAATATCAGAAAGCTTACTGTATATAAGTTCATCTTAAACTCACATTTCATAAATAATTGATAAAAGCTTATGTAGTTCCCTATTAGAGTAATTAGAAATTACTGCCTCATCTCGCTTCTGTAACTTCGCCCGCTTGCTAAATAGATAACTTGTTGCAATACGCTCCTAGTTACTAAGATCCGGCCAAGGCCAAGCCTACAAAAAAATTCACTTAGTCACTGCCCCGCGGTAGCCTAACTATGATTGGTCATTTTAAAAGAACAAAGAACTTTAAATTGATAGGCTCCCGCCAAAACTAACGTCTGTGTATTACAATGTAATTGGTACCATGGAATGCTGTGAATTGTAATTGGTTAACTAAATAATGATGTGTTCTGTCCATATAATCTCACTGCTGCCTTTGTTTGTGGCCATTCTCTGCTCCTTAAGACCAGGAGACCAGGTTTGGCCCTGCCGTAAATAAAATCTTGCCTCACTTCTGTTCGGCGTTTGGTGGTCCTTTCGACTTCACTCTGTTACACCTTGAAATTCTTTAGGCTTTTCCCCTAAATGTGCAACAGCATCTAGAGCCCCTAAGAGGGCCTTCCAGTGACTTGAATCTTTCCTATAAGCCAGCATTTGCTTCAAGCTCCATATAAAAGATAAACTTTCATTTAGTAAAAGAAAATCTATTTTTAAAACTATTATATTTTCAGCTCTGTGGTAGGTACTAAAGATATAATGATGAATGCAATTTTGTAATTTTGAGGTGACTTATATCAAAGGGAACCTGACAAGCAAATAATGATACACAGTGATGAACACTAAGAGAAATATGAACATTATGCATGCCAGGATTCTTATTCCTTTTTGGGTCATGGACCCTTCTGAGAACAAAATGGTCTGTATTAGTTACCTGTTGTTAGATAATACATTTTTACCTGAATGCTTAGCAGCTTAAACATTTATTATCTGACACAATTACTAAAGTTCAAAAATTCAGCAGTAGCTTAGCTGGATTCTTCTGGTTTAGGGTCTCTCATGACATTGTAATCAAGCTTTCTGTTCGGGCTGCTGTCAGCTGAAAGCTTGACTGGGGCTGGAGGACCTGCTTTCAATATGGCTCATTCTACATGCCCATTGGAAGGAGGCATCAAGGAGTCCCCTACAGGCTGTGTTAGAAAAACTTCATTCCTAGCCACATGAGCCTCTTCACAAGATTGATCATGACATGGTAATTGGCTTTCCTCAGAGCAAGTGATCCATGAAAGTGACAGAAAAGAAAACTGTGATACGTTTTATGACCTAGTATCAAAAGTGACAGACCACCCCTTATGCAGCATTCAATTGGTCTATAGACTAATCTTTTTCTTTTTCTTTTAATTTTTCTTTTTCAGAGAGAGAGCATGCAAGTAAGGAGAGGGTCAGAAGGAGAAAGAGAGAGAGAATCGTAAGCAGGCTCCACACTCAGTGCAGAGTGACACAGGGCTCAATCCCATGACCCTCAGATCATGCCCCGAGCTGAAATCAAGAGTTGGATGCTCAACCAACTGAGCCACTCAGGCCCTGCATCCACTGGTCTGTAGTCCAATCTTGATAAAATTTGGAAGAAGACTACAAAAGGGCATGAATACCAGGAGGCAGAGAACTTTGGGGGCCATCTGTAGAGTTGATTACCACTTCCCAGAAAATACATCATAAACCTTGGGCTAAGAAATGCTATACTAATAGATGGCCAAATGTGCCAGGATAAGCCAGAAAGCTTTTGCAAAAGGTTGAGCTTTAATCATAGCCTTACAAAGTGATAATTTCATCAGTGGGTGGGATCAACAGGCAGGTGGATATTACAGGCAAATTAAACAGGAAAAACACACATGTGTGACAAAAGTCACCCTATATTTGGGAAACTACAAGACACCCAAAGTGCCTAAAGAAAAGGAAATGTGAGAGTCCTAAGCCTGGGTCAGGTCACAGAAGACTTTAAAAGCCATGCCAGTGAGGATGACTTTTATTGTTCACCGTGGAGAACCTGTGAAGTCATGTAATGACCTGATTTACAAAACCCAATTTATATTTTAGAAAGATTGTTCTGTCCATTAATTAAAGATGGAAAGTAAAGAGCTCAGTTGGGAAGCTCTTATACCGGTATGGAGACAAAACACAATAATGACACAAGCTGGGCCATGAACAGTGGGAATGGCATGGAGAGTTCATTTCCAAGGGTTTGTTAGGAGGTAAAATGTATAGCAATTGGCAATCAACTGATGTGGGAAATGAAAGAAAATAAGACATGACTGAAGTTTATGAGCTTTCCCTCTGGACAACTGTCAGAAGAGGCTCTATCTGGGGAGGTGATATAGCATAAATATGAGCTTTTGAGATATCTGATAAGTATTATCCAATGCATATCCACTGGAAAAACCATACAGGTGAAAACTTCAAAAAATAAGTTTCCACAGAAAAGTAGGTTTAAAAGAATACTGTGAGTCTTCTGCCATTGGAGATTTACAATGCATAATCACTATATTGAAGATGAAAGTTTTTGTTGTTTTTTTTCCAATAAAGAGATCCATATATTCAAGGTAATGTTTCAAAAAACATTTGACAAGGGAACTTTTTGCTCTACCTCTATTAACATACTGCAAATCTAGCATTCTGGGTAACAATTTATACTTCATAACAATTTACAGTTTGCTCAACTCAGAAAATGGCCAACAAAAATTGCCAAAAATGGCATTGCAACAAAGTAGTTACAATTTTTTGAGCCTCACATTAGTCATGGTAAAGTCTTTAGGAACTAATTTTGATTTTAATTTATAAAGAAAATCAAATTGAGTTTTGTTCTTTTAGCTATTTCAGTATTTGCAGTTCCCTCTTTCCGAACTAATACCCAATAAGGTTTTCAAAACCGTGCAAAGAAAAAAATTGTATTTCGTGGAATAAAAGTATTTCCCAACTGAAAAATATACCGTTTTCAGTCCAATACAATAGTTACCTGTTGCTATATAACAAATGTTTGCCCCCCAAAGTGCTGTCCCATGTTGAGGTTTTGAAAAGAAAAAGACTTCATGGCCCTGATGATCAGTGGTGTGTCAGCCGATGTGTTTTAAGTGAGTGCTGCTTATAAGAAACTGACAACAGGCTGACATCACAGAATCATGATTGGTCCGAATCCCCACTCCTAAAGTGAGGAAAGTTTGTAGCAAAGCTCACTGCAGAGCTGGAAATCCACAATGGTTCCTGAAGGTGTTTCTGCACCTATAAATAAATGCAGACACTGAATATTACCCAAGGGAAAATAATTTGCTTCCAACGTATAGTGTTTTTTAAGCTTCAAATTTCCAATTATAATCCCAAAGAGCCCAGTATGTTACCTGGAGATGGAATAGTGTAGCAATTGAGAGAAAGGTTTAAACTGGGTGAGTCTTGATCCTGCTCTTTATTGCTATGGAACTGAGCAAGTTACATAAACTTGTTTTTCTTGTTTTCTCAACTATAACTTGGAGGTAGTAATGCCTCAATCTAGGGTTTTGTGAAAATTAAAAGAGTAACTCACAGGATCCTCAATTAAGATGAGCTATTATTATCAGCTAAAAGGCAATTTTCGCATATAATTTGGATCACCCTAATTCAGAAAAAAAATTAGATTTCACAGTGGTAGCAAAATAATGACAATCCCCTAGCTTTTAACAGTGTTTCAGAGTATATGAGTGATTCCATGTCGCTAAGCTCATTTGATAATAAAGCACGCTTCTCAATAGAATCCTGTTAGCAAAGCTGTGTCCAGCCACTGGTGGAAAACGGATAAGCCTAGTGAGCCAGGCAAGCACAGGACCGACAGCCATTAGTGAGAAATAACAGATGGTGTCTCATTTTTTGCTATAGGCAAAGATCCAAATGACATGACTAAATAGAAAGACAGCCCCATAGGACTGCATTCCGGCTCCTACTGAGCACGGAGCCTGAAAGGCAGGGACATTTTTAATAACCTTTCTTTGACAAGCTTAAAGCCATTTAATGTCTAAACCTGTCATACACATCCAGCCAGGAGAAGAGACCTCCAGAGAAAACCCCCGAGCATGCAGTCTCACCTCCCTGTGAAAAAATAAAAATTCCATGCACACATTACAAAAAAAAATTATTCAGCAAGGTCACAAAATGCTTACTTTCTATTTAAATAAAAACAATAATTGTCCTTCTCAATGGCAACCTTCTAGACGTGCTTCCCATTCTGGATTGGATGAAAAGTTGAGTTTCCATCCAGTCATTATTAAATAAAATAATAGAGAACTCACGCCTGCTTTAGCTGAAATGATAGTTCAGTCTAATTAGAAGGAAATGTATTATAAATTATTATGTGTTGCACCAAAAAAAGAAAGAAAATGGACTCATAATTCTTTATATATTGGATTTCACTTTTTCATCAATTCAATTGAAACAATAAATAATTGCTTCTTTTTAAACAGCTTCTGAAGTAGATGGGAAAAAAATCAGTAATCAACATGATTAAAATCTTTATTATTTTGTCTATTGCTATAATATTCAGCAGTGGTGCACCAGTGATCTGCAAAAACATTCACTACAGCAAATTTATCTAATAAATTGTATTTGTTTTGCAACAAGTCAGCTAGTAGGAGCATTAGTGTGGACATGAATTTGATTTTCCCTGGAGTCCATGGCTTCATCTTGCCCCAGCTGTTTCATTTTCTTCTCATCACCAAATCATTTTATTATAATAACTTTCCATGCCTTACTTTCCTATAGTTTTATATGAACACAACCATATAAGAGTTACCTCCATGCTGAGCAGTGGGTCTATGGTTTGCATTTAAAGTCCACCTCAAATGTACATTTGTCAGGAGGAGGAAGGCTGATAGAAAAAAAAGTTTGAAAATTATCATTTTATCATTACTTAACTATATTATGTGAAAACTTATTTACAAAGGTTGTAATGGGAAAAAAATCACCTTAGTAGAAACAGTCATACTAATGCCTGTTTGTTCTACAGATTAATGAATTGAACTCAAGTGAAACAGACTCACTCATTGCTGTTTCTAGGTAGACCCAGCATAATCGTCCATAGTTTCCTTTTAAATCGCTCATGCCAAAACATTATTTCAAACTAGAAATATATGCTTATTTGCAAATTCAATAACCATGTAAATTCCATGAAAGAGGCACTTGTTCTTGTTTACCACTATATTTCCATGCCACCCATGCATGGTAGGGGCTTAATGACTGTTGAATATGTAATGGAATCAGCAGCAGAAAATGGATAGGACTATAAAGGCGCAGTTCAGCAAAGAAGCAAGTTAGAATGCAGTTTATCCTGGCCATACCAGAATACGTTTGCAGTTGAAAAATCTGAGTTGCAATGATGGAAAGGAAAAATAGTCAAGCTCATTCCTTCATCAGGACAATTCCCTAAAGGATGACTAGTGTCTCTCTTCCACACTCCTGCATAACCCAGGGTGTCCATGGTTATCTTGGTACTTCACCCCATGGTGTCCACTCTTCTTACTTTGATGAACCAGGTCCTCAAACCACTTCTTTCTGCTGTGAGCGCTCCTGATGGTTGTGTTTACGTTGTTGCTTCTGGTGGAGGTGACATAGTAAATCCTCAGAAAATGAGTATAGACACAAGTCCCCCCTTATGACAGTTCAACTTAACAATTGTTCAACTTTATGATGGTGCAAAAGCCAAACACATTCAGTAGAAACCATACTTCGAAGTTTGAATTTTGATCTTTTCCTGGGCTGGTGATATGTGGCGGGACATTCTGTGATGCTGGGCAGAGCAGCAAGCACAGCTCCTGGTCAGCCAGACAGTCACAGTGATAAACAATGATACATTTAGAATCACTCTGTACTGATACAACCATTCTGTTTTTCACTTTCAGTACAGTGTTCAATAAATTACATGAGCTATTCAGCACTTTATTATAAAGTAGGCTTTGTGTTAGAAGATTTTGCCCAACTGTGGGCTAACGTAAGTGTTCTGAGCACTTTTAAGGTAAGTGAGGCTAAACTATGATGTTCTTAGGTGTGTTAAGTGCATTTTCCACTTACAATATTTTCATCTTAGGATGGATTTCTCTGGATATAAGCCCATTGTAAGTTGAGGAAGATCTGTAATGAGCAAGTGGGTTTACTGCTTTTATAGACAGAAATACATTTTTTAAAATTCATTCACGTTGTGAATCTTGAGAAAACAATTGTTAAAGAGCTTAACCAAGCTGGGCTATGTACACCTGGTTCATTTTTCTGTACGTAAAAATAAATATCCCAACATTAACTTAAAACATGTTGTTCTAGGAAGATAAAATGACACATCCCACTTCAAGGGGTTTGAAGATATATGTGGCCTCTCAGTGCTAAAAGCCTGGAGGTAGTCTTCTCCATATCAACTCTCAGCATAAACTGCTCAGCACTGACTAAGAATTACTTTACTTAAAATAATGTAACTAGTGATAAGCATAAAAATAAATGCTCTTTCCTTGTCCTTTTTCTGATGTTCAAAATCCTAGTTATTCTGTTGGTTATCTTCAATCCTTTATGTAAAAGTATTCTTCCCCTTGTGAGCCCTATAATATTTGCTTACCATGATCTAACCTGAATTACAGTAATGCTTTCTCTCACACTGGATTTTAAGTTCCCCAAGGGCAGGCAAGGCCTGTGTGCATTCATCTTTGTATCTCTTCATTTAGCACAATGGCTACACGGAGTGTTTAATAAAGGTGTGTTTATTGAGAGTCGAGTAATAACTAGTCCATTGCTTTTCCTAGTTTGTGGATAGGCTCAAGGACTAGCGTGCACGCAGCACGCTCCTCTAGCATTTGCTTAAAATACATCAGGCTTACTAAATGTCCATCAAATGATGAATGGATCAAGAAGATGTGGTTTATCTGTACAATGGAATACTACATGGCAATGAGAAAGAATGAAATCTGGCCATTTGTAGCAACGTGGATGGAACTTGAGGGCATTATGCTAAGTGAAATAAGTCAGGCAGAGAAAGACAGATACCATATGTTTTCACTCGTATGTGGAACAGGAGAAACTTAACAGAGGACCATAGGGGAGGAGAAGGGGAGAAAAAATAGGTAAGGAGAGGGAGGAAAGCAAACCATCAGAGACTCTTAAATACTGAGAACAAACTGAGGATTGATGGTGGTGGGGGAGAAGGGAAAATGGGTGGTGGGCATGGAGGAGGGCACTTGTTGGGGTGAGCACTGGGTGTTATACATACCAACTTGATACATCAGGCTTATAGATCAATTTCCCATACTCATAATATCTCCAATGAATATAACATCACTATGACTGGTAAAACACAATTGGCCTTTATGCATATATCAAATCATCACAATGTACAATTTAAATATGTTACAATTTTCTTTGTCAATTATATGTCAATGAGACAATTAGAAAAATTCTAATAAAAGAATGCTAGTTTTAAAAATAAAAAATGGCTTCATTCATGAAAGATAGTGTTTATCATCTGACTGAGGCTTCTCTGGAGAAGTGCCCAAATCTGTCTCATAAGCCTGGATTAAAGCTTAAGTGATACCTGAATATAATAATGTAAAAAATTACTTGTAACAAAACCTCATGTTTATGTGCATTGTTTTGTAATTCCAAAGCAAATTCATGTCTGTTCTTCAGCATAACCCTTCAAACTTTTTTTATTTAATTAAGTAAATATTTGAAGCCTCACTCTGACAGGTATTGTACCAAGTGCTTTAGATACAAGAATAAAGAGAAAGAAAAATATCTGTAGGGACGCCTGGGTGGCTCAGTTGGTTAAGTATCTGACTTTGGCTCAGGTCATGATCTTGCAGTTCATGAGTTCAAGCCACGCATCTGGCTCTGTGCTAACAGCTCAGAGCCTGAAGCCTGCTTCTGATTCTCTATCTCCCTCTCTCTCTGCCCCTCTCCCACTCATGCTCTGTCTCTCTCTGTCTCTCAAAAGTAAATAAACATTAAAAAAAAATTTTAAGGGAAGAAAAATGTCTGTCCTCACAGTTTATGACACAGTTGGGGAAGCTGAGGGAATGTGGATTAGTTAACAAATTAACAAATATTTATGAAATAGCAAATTGTTATAATTTTGAAATAACACAATGCTAAAGGAGTATATTTAAGAATATTTAATCCAGAAAACAAGAATATCTATCTATACTCATTTTCTTTTCTTTTTTTTTTTTAACTCTTTAAATGTTTATTTATTTTTGAGAGACAGGGAGACAGAGTGTGAGTGAGAGGGGCAGAGAGAAAGGGAGACACAGAATCCAAAACAGGCTCCAGGCTCCAAGCTGCCAGCACAGAACCTCATGCGGAGCTTGAACTCATAAACCATGAGATCATGACCTGAGCCAAAGTCAGACACTCAACTGACTGAGCCACCCAGATGCCCCTATATTCATTTTCTAATGAAATATTCTTGTAGTTACTTTCTGTTACCAATTAGTTTAGGTAAGCTCACTTTTAAATTGTTCTGGCATTATAGATACCTTCCCTTCCATCACCTAGGAGCTTACAAATTGGAGAGCCCAACCTTGTATTAATGATTAAATAAAATCACATGTACAAAGCACTTAGCAGAGTACCTGGCCCACAGTAAATGTTGTTCTTATTGGCCTTCCATGTGCCATGCATTCTCCTAGGTACATTAACAAAGGCCATTTGTTTAGTCCTTACAACTACCCAGTTAGGTGACTATTGTCACTATCATTCCCATTTTAAAGATTAGAACACTAGGGCTCAGAGTTCAAGTAACTGATCTCAGATCACCAAATGATTTGTAGTAGTGCAGTGAATATCTGAACCTTGGTCAGTCTGAATATCAAGTACGTGTCTGCTTCTTCTATTGCACTCTGCTACCTTCCGTATCTCCTTAGCAGCCCAGATATTCCTAAATATTCACTTTTTTAATATATTTTTTTTTTACTTTTTAAAGTCTATTTACTTACTTTTGAGAGGGAGATGGCAGACAGAGGGAGAGAGAATCCCAAGAAGGCTCTGCACTATCAGCGTAGAGCCTGATGGGGGCTTGGAACCACTAACCATGAGATCATGACCTAAGTCGAAATCAGGAGTTGAATGCTCAACTGACTGAGCCACTCAGGCCCCCCTAGATATTCACTTTTATTTCTGTCTGGATATTTCAAGGGCCTGTAGACCTGATCATTATACTTACCATGTTTTCCTTTGCTACATATCTACCTCGATACCTCTCACCCTGCTTGTACTCTCTCTAGCTCTATTACATTTCTTCCAATAATTCTAGTACACCTCAATCTTCCTTTTTATTACTTAAAGCTGGTAACTGGTGACTATTCATCTTTTTTTATGATTATTTGCGAGAGAGAGAGAGACAGAGACGAGAGACAGAGAGAACATGAGCAGGGGAAAGGGGCAGAGGGGAGAGAGAGAGAATCTTAAGCAGGCTTCGTGGTCAGCACAGAGCCTGGCATAGCTGGATCCCACGACCTTGGGATCATGACTTAATCTGAAATCAAGAGTCAGACACTCAACTGACTGAGCCACCCAGGTGCCCCACTATCCATCTTTTGATATTAACTTTATAACTCTTTTCCCATGACTAATGATAGGACACAAAGTTTGGTGATCAGAGTATTTTAGGAACCTAGAAGTTAATAGAACTACTTTTGGATTCAGATCAATATAAATTCAAATGTCACTTCTAGTGCCTTGTGTATCTTCCTGAAATTCTTCTGCTTCTGGCTCTTTACCTGCAAAATGAAGATTACGTAATTACTGTGAGAATTGAATTAGGTAATGCTTCTATGTGCTTGGTATACAACTGGTACATAGTTAAGAGCTCAGTAAATGGTACACCTGGTAAATATCATTATTCTGATAGACTTAGTGAAATAGAATAATAAGCTTCTTAATAATGAAAAATTGTTAAATGAAAATAATGTTATTTCATTTTATCACAATGTGGATAAAAGAATGACAAGATTTGCTGAATATATAAATAAGACCCATGCAACCAATTACAGATCTCTTACACTACATTTTTATAACTCCAAATTTGGCTTGCATTAGTAGTCAAAAATAGATAACAAGCCACTTTTCAAAGTTGTAGAAAGGTTAAAAATCAGGGTAGCTAGACTTTTATGCCTCTGGTGATCCTTACTTCCTTATGTTCGTATCCTTATGTGGTTTTCTTCCGCAGAAATCAAGACTGGTTTGTGTGCTTAATAGAAAATAGAATATGACCAATGTCATGGTGAGTGACTTTCAAGGTTAGGTCATAAAAAGGAGAACTTCTGCCTTGATCTCTTGGAATTCCACTCTGCTGCCATGTTATTACATAGAGCAGTCCTGTGGAAAGGCCTGCAAAGGATACAGAGTGAGACCTCCTGCCAACAAGAGCACTAATTTGCCAGACATTGAATAATCCACCTAGGAAGTAGATCCCTCGACTATCAAATCTTCAGATTCTTCAGCCTCAGCTGACATCTGTCTATAATCTCATGACAGACCCTTAGCCAGAACTGACAAATTGAACTACTCCCAAATATACCACCCACAGTAACTGAAAATAATAAATGATTATTATTGCTTTAAGACACTTAATGGATTAATATGTTATTCCAGCATAGGTAACCAATACAGACATGGGGGACTTAACCTAGCCATAGTCTCTTATCTCAGTCTTCATGTTTCTTATTACTTTCTGCTGAAAGAAACTCTGTTTCTTCAGTATTTTTGAACTCTTAGATTTCTCTCTCTTTCTGAAAGTAGAATATTTCCAATTAATATCACTAGCTGTCGGATCTTGTTGCTAATACTTCTAAGTCACTGTGATTTTTACCTCTGTTCTTTGTTTTTATGCTGATTTAGGTGAATTAAACTTTTAACACCTGTATCTACCTGTATCTTTTTCACTACCCAGCCTTTCTTCGGCCATATTTGCATAGAACATATATCCCAGCCATCATTTTGGTCAGAGTGGCTCTTATGAGCACATTAAAGAAGATGAAGGAGGGAGATATATTACTCCAGGGCTTTCATGAGTTTGATTTGTGGTTATTCTTCCATTCCTTAGGGTCATGAGTTCTCCAGCATGGGCCAGAATAAATAAGCAGTGCTTATTTATTGGTCTCCATTATTTCCTGTTTGTTTTGGATTATATTGACAATCTTCTTAGATTGTACAGCAATTTTTCACTTCTCCTTGTATATCTAGGATGTTCAAAGGTTGACAGTTTCTGGGAAGGCCAATTAGGATTCCTTAGGAGCTCTTTAATCACTAAATTTTACCTGATTGGTCATAAATAGTCACTATCGTACAGAGGGGAAAAAAACCACAGGAGACAAATGATCAGAGTCTTGTGTGACTCTGTGGGGTTGTTTACTCACTTGCAGCTTCAAATCCTCATCCGTAAAATAATACCTACCATTCAACTTTGTAACGAGGACAAGATCTAAAGTTCATCCCGGATACTCTACAAGTGGCAGCAATTATTAAAGAGGATCTTCCCATGATTCAAAGAAGTGTATATTTCCCCTCAATTGCTCTCTCACATGCAAGTGTTTTACCTTTTATTCTTTTCAAAGTGATCAAAGTCTTTTGGAAAACATGAGGGTGATCGTTTCAATGAAAAATTTGGGAATCCCAGGTAAGCCACCTGTAGTGGTCCTAATTTGAGGTCTGTATAAATCACTAAAGGTTATTTGCACATTATTAAGCACTTCAAATGATCTGTCAAACTATATAACATATCCTCCAGCTAAATATGCTACATTTGTTAAAGTCAGTATAGTTTTCTGGTTAAGAGCATGTGTTAGGAAATTTGACTTCCTGGCTTCAAATTCCAGTTTGACCACTTACAAGCTTCACGATAAATTGCTTAACCTCTCTGAATCTCAACTATACATATGCATGTGCGTGTGTGAAATGAAGATATTAATACTGCCTACTTCACAGAGTTTTAAAGGCCATTAAATATGGTAAGACATATTGAACATGTAGCATAAAACCTGGACCAAAGAAAAACTCAATACAATCCCAAGACATGCATTGCTGTGAGGGCAATAGGCTATTATGTCACCTTAACAATTTACCTGGATCCCTTTTGCATAAGTAAAAAAACCAAAGTTCTCTTTTTTCCCTTCCCATTAGATGAATTCTTCCCAAATAATTTCCTGCACCACATAGAGGTCTGAAATACATTTATGGTATAATTTAAGATATGATATTGGGTCTATTTATAGCCCATTTTAAAGTATACCTCAAAGCAAAGAAATACATATAACACTCCAGCAGACTACTCTTCTTAAAGAAGTTAAAACTAGATACATCTTAGGCTTCTTCAATGTTTCTTCCCCATTGAAAATCTGTTCTTGTCAAATGTCTTTAAATGATATATGTCTTCACCTTCGATGACATTGTGCTTTGGAAGTTCTTCCAGATGGTCTCTGGAGTAGATTTATTACAGTTTATGGATTAGTAAATATATTTCAAAGCATTTCTATCCGTAATTCCTATGTCAAATGAGTGAGACCTGGGTTGAGTCCCTGGGTATTTTCTTCATCATCAGCCACCATCACCAGGCCAGATTCCACCACAGAAATTCTGGTATGCTCAATCAATGCGACACAAAGCTTCAAAAGATAAGTTATGTGTCCTGTGAGGAATGCTGTTTCTAACATTCACAAACTTTCTTTTGCGCAAAACTGTAATTAAACTGGGGTCCTTAAGTCCATGGCAAATTAAATTGGCTGTGGTTCCCGTGAGTGAACATGTGATTGTATAATTAGCACAGCTTATCTCCAATTTCATAAGCAGAACTTTGTCAAACCAATGAGAGTTGAGATAATAGGAAACAAGTGTTTTTACACTTTTCATTCCATAATTTAGGACCAGGAAAAGGAAATAAGAAGAGATAGGAAGAGAAGCACCACTTTAATCAGATAAGTTTCTTAAATGTTTCTATTTGTAAACTTCTTTTATTAAGGAAAATAAACAAAACAAAAAAAAAACCCATAATACCACAAAATCCACATAACCTCTGTTATAGTCTGTTTTACAAATAAATTTTAAAGATCTTTACAGATTATATAAAATATTTTAATAATATGAATGACTGACATTTTTGGAATAAAAATAATATATCCACATAGCTTAGAATTCTAAGAGTGTATATATCCACACTCTTAGAAATTGCTCTTATATATGCTCTTATGCATATATGTATGTATATAAATATACACTTAGATTATATATAATTACATATATTTATATTTATCTATGTATATAGATATATACTCCTAAGTATAGATATTTTATTTTATATACCTGAGTGACTAGGACTTCTTGTTAATACAAATGACTGACTCAGGATAGGTAGAAGATAAACGAAATAAGTTTGTAGGGAGAGGTAATTTACGAGTCACTAGTTTATACTAACAAATCTTAAGCTTCTGAGATTAGCCCAAGTTTCAAATATTTACTCTCTTATCCACAGAGCTTGTAATTCATTATAAAGACTTTGGTTATTGCACTTTCACAAGAGATGATAGTCTAGGAGCAGCACTTTCTGAGTACAAGGAGTTATAACACCAATAGCAACAATAGCTAATGTAAGAGATAGTTTATTCTGTTTCAGTTACTGTGTTAATAGTTTCTCATTTAATCTTTACCATCCTTATGAAGTAGATACTATAGTTTTTCTCATTTTACAAATGAGGGTACTCAGAGTTAAGTGATGTGTTCAAAATCTGATTATCAAGTCTAGGGTTTGAAGCCAAGTTGATCCAACTATAAAATCTAAGCTCTTAAAAAATTGCTATGAGATCTGAACTTTCTAAGACCTAGTAGATACCTCTCTCACTTGCCTGCACTGAACCTACACAAGCAATATATAATTTTTAGATTGAGTACTAGATAGGCATTTTATGATTCTCTTAATTCTCACAATATGAGGGGAATGATAGTCTGTTTTACAAATAAATTTTAAAGATCTTTACAGATTATATAAAATATTTTAATAACATGAATGACTTTGAATAAATGTTAAGAATAATTTTTTTCTTCCGTATTGAATCCAGATCTTTAAAATGCTTTGGCTTTGTAAAAAGTAGTTTAGACTAGAAAGTAATAGCATTTTGATTGATCAGACTTTTCTCCTACTTTCTATCATTCTAAAAAGTTAGCTATTCAACCTGTCAGTTGCCCTTTTTCTGAGGTATCATTTAAAAAAATACTTTCATGGAAGTTTCCATGCCATTTCCTTCAGCATCTAAGGTACTTAAATGGGAGTTAATGTTCAGAGTGATGACCTTCAGCACTATAAAATCGCCATTGTCAAAGATTCAACAATATACCCACATTTACCAAGGCAACCTTTGATCAAAAAGAAAATCCAGCCAATGAAAACACCTCATAACTTGGAAAGCATAACTATTCTATTGGAAATTTAATAAAAAGATGAGTAATAAAGACAAACTCTGGAGATGGATAGGCAGAGGAAGCCACGGACGTGGAACTTAAACTCAACAATGGAGAATCAATCGGGGTAAAATGGAATGTTCATTGCTTTGGCCAGAAACATCGTGCAGGAAAAATAATCACTGTTATGAGAAAAGTAGAACCTTGGGAAAGAATTTTCCAAGGCTTATGCCAAGATCTATAATGTTACTATTATTTTCTATATAAATATAGGTTCTACAAAATGGACCTAGAGTGACTTGATATGAAGACCTGATTCATTAGCAATATCCAATAAATCACAGCCATGACACAAACCCTCACAGAGCATCTAATCATGAGGCATATTTTATTTGCAACTTTGGCTCTAACCAGAAGTGTAAAGTTATTAGTTTTCAGATTTTATAGACTGGTTTTAGTGGATTCAATATAGCCAGGGGATATAAGTTGGTATTGGAATGCCCTTATGGAATTTTCCATCGAAGCTTAACTGAGAATAATCCCGGAAATGACATATTATAATTCATGCATATGAAGGTGTATGTATAAAGCTTTCACAGAGAAAGCAAGAGCACCTGGCTAAGGATTCATTTATTCATTCAAGGGATGGGCTTTACTCAACATCTTTTTCAGCCTTCTTTACAGCACTTTCCTGTATATAGAGTCTGGAAAGGGGAAAGTGGAATTTTCCAGACTCCTTTGAAGCTAGGGTTCCAAATGTGATATTGGTTCTGCCAAGCAGGTTAACTCTGAGGAGAAAATCAAGACCTGAGGCAACTTATAGGTGCAGATCAGAGGTAGAGAGCAGATACCTGAAGCCAACCTTTCCTGCAGTTTCCTCCTGATCTCCATATCACTGTTAAGCAATGATTTCCTAGAGACAATGATGGAGTGGGTGTAGCATCTTTCTGAATGGATTGTGGATGAGCTAATGTAGTACCAGGGCCAATAGTTGGTGTCCTGATTTCCTGCTTCCTCAGTTTCCTTGTCGCAGAAGAGATAGCAATTCCCATAATAAGCAATTCTTGTAGTTTATTCTGGGATTCTTTCCTCAGGGACCAAATCTAGAACCAGCTCCTCTAGCCCTTGTAGTAATTTTATAAGCACCTAAGAGACTATTTCAAATATCCTTCTGCTCAGAGATCAAGTAGGGTAAATTTTCAATTTAGATTAAGATGAAAGATGGAAGCTCTATTTAAGTCTGTTAGCACAAATTGAACTCCATATTTCGGAACTTTTAAAGGATGAAAGCAGAGATTCTGTCTTAAAATTGGTAAATGTTGATGACTTTAAGGGTAGAAGAAGGTATTTTTCTCTTTATTTCATTATTTATTATTATTATTTTAATTGTGGGAGGGATCAATTTATAAACTTCATGGTTAAGTTTCTACTCAATATCCTTGATTCAGTTCCTGATTTTGATGGAGTTGATCAATGAAAGTACTTTGGATAGAGATGTCAAAAACTGTACTTGAAAAAGGCTGCTGTGATCCTTGATGGGGAGGGAATTCTCAGCTGTTTTCCATGCCAACAAAAACTCTGCTCTTTCCAAAACAATGTTTTATATACATATACAGATATAGATAAAGATACAGACATAGACATAAACATAAACAGAAATAGATGGATTACAGGTACTAATTGGGCATCATTTACTACTTTATTGGCTACTGGTGGAGTTAAGTGCACCCATATGCATGTTATGCTGAGGAGTAGGTAAACAGAGTCTCAGTTTTTCATAGCAGATTAAACCATCTCACTTTTTGCTCCCCTTTTCTCCCCTAAATGCAACAGTACTGTCATTTATTCTGACTCAGAGAACAGCTGGAGTAAGTTTCCAACTGAACTAAGACAAAAGACAGAGACTCTATTTCGACTTGAATCTAAACTGATTTTCCAACTGAACTTTATCAGTATCCTGCATTAAGTGGTACCAGGCCCTTGACAAGTTAATAAAAAAAAAAAACCCTGTTCTGCTATGATTTGAATGTGGAGGTTTCTGTGAGACTTCTTGGGTCATGAATAGGCAATAGTCAGTTATTTCTGAGTTGGTGGTGATCATATCAAAAACTTCACCGTCAGTCCTAGACTTAGGAGTGGGGAGTAGAGGGGTTTTTTCTTTTTTCATTGCTCTTCTGGTAATCTAGTAGTTTTGTGAACATCTGGCAATCCAAGCCTTAAAACTATAAAATGGAAAGAAATAGCCTAGCGGTGTCCAAAATAAATATTCACACCTAACAAGATTATATTTGCATAAATCCTTGACCTACTTGGGTAAAGATAGTTTTAGAACTGTCAGGTATTCTACTTAAACCACAAGGGAGTTAGTAAAAGCAAGCACAGAAATAACCAGGGCTACATCACTTCTTGGAAAAAGTACTGTTTTATCAAGTTCTCATTTTTTTAATGTTATTCTTCCTCTAAAATAGGTACTGCATTTCCATTTGAAGTGGGTACATCAAAATAAAAACAAGACCCCCCCACCACTTAACTATGTACATACCTGATCAGCCAAGTACATTTTATCAACTGTACACAAATGCCAAAATGCTAACGCCCTTTAAAACATGAGTGATTTGGTCGAAAATCCAAGGTAAGATATATAACTCATTAGCTGTTTTAAAACATTTTATAGATAGTAGCAAGAGAGAGAGAGGTGAAGTGAGGCTAAATCTTCAGTCTAATCTTGCTAAATTACATTTCGCCAACCCCCTGCAGAAATTGATAGCAAATGCAGGAGGCCCAGGATTGAGAGGTAGATCTGAATAAGAAAACAAGACTAATGAAAATCAGGTTTAAATTTCTCTAGATGGTAGACTTCTCCACTCCCCGTGACTGACTCCATACTTTACAGTGCTTTCCACACTGACAATCTGGCTGAAAATCTTGATCTATTTCATTGGTTAGCTCATTTGAATCCCAACTCAGCTATAAACACTTGAAAGACAGGGATCGATTTTAGCACTTCTACCAAATACAAAGCTTTGTTCACCCACAGTATAATTTCAGTGAAAGTTGGTGGAATGAATTAACCATTTGCACGTTTGATTTCCATCTAGGTTGATGGCACCAAGAGCTCTAGCTAAGTGCTTCTCAAAACAAATGTGAATGATAATCCGAATTTTGTTATAAATTAGATTCTGGATTGAGGAGATCTGGGGTGGGGTTGGAGATTCTGCACTTCTGAGAAGCTCCCAAGCACTTAGATGCTGCTGTTCTTCTGACCACACTTTCAGAAACAAGGATCTAACTCATTCCAACAGGGTCAGATTTCTGTGAGGCAACAGTGCACAGTGGTTAAAATCATAAAATGGAGTCAGAAAGACATGAGCTCAAATTTTACTCCTATACTTACTAATTGAGTAAATAGGAAAATTATTAATCTCTCCATGCTTTTATTTCCTTATATATAAAAATTGGACAAATGTATCAAATATTGTGGGTATCATGATATTTTAATGAAATAATGACTGAAAATATTTAGCGGAATACCTAGCACATGGCAAGCACTCAGTAAGTGTAACTTGCATTCTCGTGATTTTTCTCCCTGCCTGTGCCTGAGACTTTCAAAATAATGTCTTTGTAGACTACATGAGATTAAACTTCAAGCCAACCTTGCCAAATTTGATTCCCTTGACCTGCTGCAGAAATTGATAGGAAGTGCAGGAGGCCCAGGGTTGCAAGGTAGGTCTGAGTGAGAAGGCAAGACTAATGAAAAGCAGAGACTTAGAGACATCAGATAGTAATGTGGAGATAGTTACTGAAAAAAAAAAAACAGAGTTTTTACAGTAAAATAAAGAAGAAGGGGCGCCTGGGTGGCTCAGTCAGTTAAGCCTCTGACTTCGTCCTAGGTCATGATCTCATCATTCCTGAATTCGAGCCCCGCATAGGGCTCTTTGTTCTGACAGCTCAGAACCTGGAGCCTGTTTCAGATTCTGTGTCTCCCTCTCTCGCTCTCCACCCCTCCCCGGCTTGTGTTCTGTTTCTTTCTCTCTGTCTCTCTGTCTCTCTCTCTCAAAAATAAATAAACATTAAAATTTTTTTTAAAAAGAAGGAAAGGGGGCTAAAGAAGAATATATAGAGAGATGACCTGTTTCATGGGGAAAGTGGAAAATGTGTACAAAATATAAAAATGGCATTCAGAATGCTTCTATTTCTTATGTCTTAGGTCAGATTGCCCACCGGAAAGATAGTGAAGCAAGGATTCATGGTAAGTGGTTTAGTTAGGAAGTTTTCTCAGGGAAAACCAGTAAGAGTGTGGGAAGCTGACGAGGGAAAGAGAGAATGCCAAACAGAGGTGGACTGTCTCTCAGGCAAAGCCTCAGAAGGAAACTTCAGCCAGACCTTTGGGAAATTCCTGGAGTGTAAATTTGCCTCAAAGATGTCCTGACTTGAGGAAAGAGAGCTTGTGTTTTATTCACTGGTTTCAAGCTACCGCAGAGAAGTTGAAGAGACATAAAGTTAAGTCTCCACACACTTCTTATTCTCCACAAAGCAAAGCAGGCCCCAGTGCCTAAAGCAGTCTTCCAATAAAGAGCCACAGGTCTTCGAGGTGAGAAGACAATCCCTACAGAAAAAAGGAGATGACACAAAATGATAGATGCCAGACTACTGAAAATTAAATTACAAAGGAAACTTTATTGTTTACACCTTCCCAGGACAACTGCTAACAATGAAAGTAGTTATTCATCTTCGTGACTCTTTCAATGCCTACGGCTTCTGATTGTGACACATTAAACAGAAATGCCAATGTTCCCTGCAAGTCAGGTTGATTTTTCAATGTGAGGTCTTGTCTTGTTTTCTTGTTTGTTTCATTGGTTTAAAAAAATTCTCTTCAGTACCAGAACCAGTGAAAATAAGCAAGATGAAAGAAATGTCAGTAAGCACTAACATATATAGAATTGGGATGAAGTGCCTAGGTGTCTTGGTCAGTTAAATGTCAGACTCTTGATTTTGGCTCAGATCATGTTCTCATGGTTCATGGAATGAAGCCCCAATGTGGACTCTGCACTGACAGCACGGAATCTGCTTGGGATTCTCTTTCACCTTCTCTCTCTGCCCCTCCCCCATTGTGACCTCTCTCTCATTCTCTCTCTCCAAATAAATAAATATTTATAAAAAAAAGAAATTGGGATAAACGTATATATCACTCATAAAATTTGGATTGAAGATTAAGTATAGTCAAGTTGCTTAAGACCTAGTGTTGTAGACCAGAAAGGAAAATGTCCAAAAATAATATGTACGAGGAAACAAAATATGGCACCAAAAATGCAGTTAATCTATATGACTTTAAAATTTGGAGGCACCTGGGTGGCTCAGTCTATTAAGCGGCCGGCTTTGGCTCATGTCATGATCTCACGGTTTGTGAGTTCGACCCCCATGGGGCTCTCTGCTGTCAGCATAGAGCCTGGAGCCTGCATCGGATTCTGTGTCTCCCTCTCTCTTTGCCCCTTTGCCGCTCTTGCTTTGTCTCTCTTCCTCTCTCAAAAATAAATAAACATTAAAAAATATTTTAAAAAATTTGTTTCCCTCTTTTGTTTGTCTCCCTTTCTGAGATGAATAAACTATTGTGAAAACTATAGGGCTGAATCAGTGATATAATGAATGATGTCCAAAATAGCTGTGCAGTCTTAAATTTCATAACTTGACTGGCAGAAACTTAGAAGTTGAACATAGAACGAAGTGTCTTAGGGTAAAAATACTCTGAAATGTTCTGTTTATTTAAGCTCCCATATATCCCATTGCACACAAACTGAATCTGAGGTGAAAACTAAAAATACGTGAATGTATTTTTTGCACTTGCTACCAAAAATACTGAAACTGGAAGAAAAAGAGGAATTGTCATTTTCCAAAGACAAGGAATATAGAATATTTTCTTCTTTAGTTAGATAAGGCAAGCTTTAGGTTAACGCTCAAATAACTGAAGTTTAAGAGAACAATAAACCCAAGTATGTGTGTATATGTGTGTGTATATATAATATATATGTTTGTTGTATGTACCTATATAAAAATCATTTCTCAAATAAATGATTTTATATATAGTTATTGAATTAAAATATTGGTTACAAGAAATTACTAGCAAAGTAAATGCCTGTTATTGCAGGTCCTTTCAAGTACTTTAGAAACAAAATGTATTTCAAAAGAGCAGTAAAATCTATAAAACACCTAGGAAGAAACATAATAAGAAATTTCCAAGACCTATCAAGAGTAAACAAAATAAAACAAATGAAAAAAATACAAGTAAAAACCCCAAATAAGATACAATTTTCCCAGATGGTAAGATTCAAAAATTATAGACATTGTCAGCCCAAATAATATATAAATTCTATATAATCTCATGAGAAAGTCATTACATTTTCAGATGGAATTTGGCATGGCAATTCTAAAGTTCACCTGAAGTAGAAAATGTGACAGAATAATGGAGATATTTTTGGTAAAAATAACGGAAGGAAACTTATCAGATCTCAAATCTATAAAGATACAGAATTAAAACAGCACTGTTGTAAAGGAAAAGATAGATCAGTCAAACAGAATAGAGAATTTATAAGTATTTGCATGGGGATTTTAGTATTAAAAAGTTAACATTGTAAATCAGTGGGGAAAATATACACTATTTAATAAGTGGTGTTTGGATAATGGAGTTTCCATTTCTATCTACTAAAGGCAAAAATAAATTCCATATGGAAAAGAGATCAATTTTAAATGAATTAAATATAAAGAAAAAGTACACATAAGAAACACAAAAACCAAAAACTATAAAATTTTAAAAGAAAGTAGAAGATCGTTTTGATAACATTAAGGTAGGGGAAACTCTCCTAAGTGAGCAAATCAGAGACTGTTAAAAAAAAAAAGCAGAAGGGGCTTTTAAATACTTAAAACATCATAATAATTTAAGATGTTATAAAACCAGTTAAATATAAGGGTCAGTTCAGGGAGAGACTATTTGTAACATTTTTAACACAAAACACCAATGTCTCAAACACATAAGGAGGCTAAAAACCTATAGGATAAAAATAGAGGTGAAGTATAAACAGATATTTCACTAAAGAAGAAATACCAATGGCCAATTACCATATAAAAGATACTGAATGTCACTGATGATCAGGGAAATACATTATAAAATGGGAAGTTAGCATGTAAGATAAGAATACATTTACACAAAATTCGATAGGGCTAATTGTAAATTTTTAATTAATATTTGGAAAGATAATATTTCCTGTGGGCCCAAATGCACAAGTACAAAGTAGTATATAATAAAAATCTCCTTCCTACCCAGTTCCTTGCCAGCAGTTTATCTCTTACAGAGAATTAATCTAATTAGTCTTCGATGTATTTTTACAAAAATACTGTATGTATTTATAAGCCAATCCATAATACTTGCACTTTAATTTTCACATAAACATACAAAGAGCTTTCTCATTCTTTTTTACGGCTCTATAGTATTCCGTTTACAGGTGTGACATAATTAATGGATACATAAGCTGATTGCACTGCTTCAATAAAAAACACTACACATAAATTGTATCACATAGATGTGAATACATATGTAGGATAAATCCCTAGGAATATCATTGTGGATCAAATAATACTTGTGTATTTGTAAATAAGTACAACCTTTTGAGGAGGAAATTTGGAGACAGCTTTAAAATTTAAAATATGTATGCCTTGGGACCCAGAGCTTACCCTGGGTCAAAGCACTTTTCACATTATAAAAATGTTCTCTGCAAGGATGCGTATTGCAGTATTTTAATAGCAATAAACTGGAAATCTAAATGTCCTTACTATGGGAATGCCTTTGTATATTTATAAAATATATAATGATCTTCACATCCCAAAATAACATGCAGCTATTAGAAAAAATGAGTTAGGTCCATATGAACAAAGATGGAAATATCTCCAAAAGGTACTTAATTAAGTGAAAAAAACAAGTGACTAAACAATATGTAGCATATGATTTTTTTTAAACCATCTCTTGTGTCTGAAAGGATACACACCAAGTCGTTAAAAGTGATTATCTCTGAAAAAATGAAGAGAGACAGAGTATAAGGGATGGGACAAGGTAAAGAGGTATTTCATTAATTTTGCTGTAGGTCTGGAATTAAATTAGGTTTTAAATTAAAAAATGAAAATGTTAAGAACACTACCTGAGTTGTGAGAGGCAGGGGCATGGGTGAACTCTCTAAGAAAAGTCAGCCTCTAAAGTCCTTCGCACGGCACACTCTGAGATCCTAAAGTGGAGATTACAGACTGTAACAGATAAAAAAGGTGTGTCCACAAGGTTGACAGCCCGCCAACACCAGCACAGGCAGGAAGGCAGACTACCTTTGCCGGTACGTATGGAATTCCCATTATAAAAGTGCCTTTTCAGCTCAAAGTCATAAATCTCACGTTAAACTAAAAAACAAAGAAAACATAGCACAATCTTTGCAATTTTTAAATGATGAAATGTGATAACTTTGGCAATATATATAAAATGCATTTTATGTAAAAAGGAAAATGTGGAACTAATATAAATAAATCATGTTTTACAAGTTATTTGCAACTGACTGCTTTATATGAATCTACCATATGAGCCTATACTTACACCTTATAAACATGAAAAAAAATAACTAAATCAGCAGGAGGGACTTCTTTCCCTCCATAAAAGAACCATATGCCAGGTAGAAAGGAAAATAATCACATCCACGAATGTTGTTTCTGAACCTCTGTCCTTGTTCAGTCACAGTAAACAGCTGAAGCCAACCAACCATTTTACGTAATGACATAGAGTAATCTTTCCTTATGATGTGAATCAGTGGAACAGCTAAGTAGAGAGACTTTCTGTTCCTGATTCAATCACCCGAGAAGTCACACACAGAAATATTTTTACTGAAAAGTTGGATAGAGCCCATGATAAAGCCCTGGTGTAAAAGTTCCTATTCCCCATCCCAGTGGGGTGAGGAGAAGGTAATCAACAAATGCTGTCATCATCAATCGACCAGAATTATCACCAATCCAGGTGAAAGTTGAAAATTTTTGGTTTTCCATTTGAATCTTTCTATTAAAATACTTATTGTTAGTCAAGAGATTTGGTTCTGCTGTTGATTTTGATAGTTTAATACTTTTGATAATTGTGATAATTTATGGGGGTAATAAGAAGACCTGATTCAGGGGCCATGGGTGGCTCAGTCATTAAGCATCTGACTTTGACTCAGGTCATGATCTCATGGTTCGTGGGTTCATGCCCCACGTAGGGCTCTGTGCTAACAGCTTGCTCAGAGCCTGGCACCTGCTTTGGATTCTGTATCTCCTTCTCTCTCTGTCCCTCCCTCACTCACAGTCTGTCTCTCTCTGTCGCTCAAAAATAAATAAATATAAAAAAAGAAGATCTGATTCAATAAAGAAATATGTTCATTGTAATTCTCACAGGATTTTGTCCTTACATCTACTCTATTGTGTGTTAAGTAGCATGTTAAGAAATTAATGATTCACCATGTATTTTTTTAGTAATCTACATTGAAAAAAACTTACACTAATTTCTTTTAAGAAATTTCTTTTAAGTTAATTTCTTTAAAAAATTTTTTTATTTATACTTTCAAAGCCAGAAAGGTCTGTCTTTTCCTCACTATACTGAAACTAATCATTAGTAAATACTTAGCATGGAATATTATCTGCTTTCCAAGGCTCTTGACAGGGAAACATCATTTGCAAATACCTCAGTACAAAAGGCAAAGTTTAATATGAGGCTTCAACTTCTGGATTTTATCATTTCAGAGCCAGACCTTAAGTACCCCCCCTTTTATTCTTTTTTCCTTTGCTCTTATAATAGCATTTATGCTTGCTTTGCCTTAATTCTCAATATTTATGAATAGAAAAAAAATGATAAAGATTTCAGTGCATTCTATCTATTACTTATGCAATAATAAATATGTTAAGTCAAATTTTAAGAAAAGGAATAGATCAAATAAGTAAAACCTTACTTGGTGTCACACTTAAACTTAGCTAATTTAAAACTTAGAGTCCTAGTTACATTTCCATTGTCAAAACTAATTATTTATTAAAATCTGTTAAGTTTAGTTAACAGACGGTTAATTTTAAGAAGGGTCAGGAGTGGACGAAATAGCTTTTTATCATTTTTTGCCACAAGGAACTCTAACTTTCATAATTTTGTATCCGTGTTGGAATTTAGGGTAATTGAAGTGTTAACATAGATTTTGCAAGCGAACAAATCTCAAACTCTACAATGGAAGTGTTTACCTTATGTGTTTGCACATTTCTTATCATGATCGGAGCCTTACCTTGTAGGAGTTACGGTAAGGTGTTAACCAATTGACTGAAGAACTAAATGCGTGAATGGGAAAATAAATAAGGAAGACTTGGTTTTTTGATAAATAGATGCTATGTATTGAGGTATGCATTTATACCTGATGCACTTAACTTAAAGGAAGATTAAGCATATTATGCATATAATATAAAATGTATTGTGTGTACTTAGTATGCATATTGATGATACCTCTCCTTTGTTGCCAACACAGAGACTCAGCAGTTTAGAGAAACTTAACTATTTTATTAGTGAAATAAATACTACAAATAGAGTTAATTATAAATAAATTCTGGGAAGTGCTAACTGTACTTCATTGATTTAAAGTCACATGTTGCCCATGTGTGATGTGATGGTGAACCTTTCAATTCATGGCTTATGTAGGTCAGGAAATAGATTAGCTATACAACCTGTCTCTAACTTATAATACTTCAACATAGTCCTCTTTAGCCACCTCTTTATCTTAGAAACATAAAGATGTGGCCAGAATTCTGTGTAAACAACACTCACACTCAACACTGAATCATAGTGATGAATGGTCTGCACGGCTTTACCAAAGCGCTGTTCCAGCAGTTAAAATATGAAGAAATTTGACAAGGGTCATATATCACTAGAAATTTGGGCCCAAAAAGTTTTCTCATATTCTACACTGTGTATTACTCATATATGCCCAGTAGAAATATATCATTTCTCATGTATGTAATCATTGTTCTTTCCTATAAAAATAGATTAACCAGAAAACCAACTCAAAAGCAAAATATGTGTAGAATAGAAAAACAAGTTTTCTTAATTATATCCTTAAATATTAAGATATATATCCAAACAATCTATTATGTTGGATATATTTTAATAAGCACTCAAGCTTCATTTTTAATGTTATTATTTACAGTGTTAAAGTGGCTTGGTAATCTTTTCCAGACTGATAGGTACATTAGGAACACAATTAAACCAATGCAGTGGAAATTAACTGCCATTAATTTAAGTCAAAATGTTATAAACGGTAAAGTTTAAAAGATAATATATCAATCTACAAAAATGTACTTCATATGTAATCTAGGATATTTATCATATTAAAATAAAAAAAATAGCGGCTTCATTTTAATTAATAAATGTATATACTCCAGGGGGCACTGAAGAATTACTCATCACTTCTTTTGCACATGGTCTATGGAAACATAATTTGATTCAATTATTATTGAGTTAATATGTTGATTATATTGTGTATATTCTGTATAATAAAATATATAATACATGCTAATATATTTTAACAAAATTACACAAAATACTGCATTATTTTATTGTTGGAATTTAAATAAATGACTTCAGCAAAATGCTATTGCATCATAATTGGAAATCAAAAAGGAAAAATCCTTATATTTCAAAATTCTAAGATTCTTTACCACAGAAGAATATCAGAGTAATCAGAACACTAAAATCATTGCCCTAACAAGGAAAAGTTATATTTGAGATGTTACTTATCAGTTACAAAAGGCAACTATTCTGAATCATATAAAGGAAAATGACCAGATTAAGAAATTTGTAATTAAAGTCTACCCAAGCTGTCTCTAATACTACTAGTGCCAAAAAATGCTCTGAGCAAAAAAGGGTCATGTAGTCTTATTTGGGAAAAATACCACATTTTATCTGTGACTCTTTTACTTCTATCAATGTTCACTTACACACGTGTGTGTTTGTGTGCTTATTTCAATCTGTCTTCCCCATGAGTCTACAAATTCTATGACGGTGGGATCCACGGTTATTATATTCAGCCTAACTGACAAAGACTCTCTACTTGACCAAGCTTTAGTCAGACTCCTCTGAACTGGTTTCTTAACTAGACCCTGACTCTTAGGCTTCCTTGTTTGTCTCTGTGGAGTCCAGTTTTAGCAAGAAGCTACTAAGTCAGTTTAACCAGGATCTCCCATTCTCTATCAATATCTGATCACACTCAACTCTGACCTGGTTGCTCATCTCCCACCACCCCTCAGGAGATGTCTGATCACCCTGGCCTGCCTTCAGTAGGAGCCCTGCTTAGTTGGTTAAGCCAGAGTCCCCCTCATTCCCTATGTTTCCTCTTAGTAATTTTCCATCCACTGACCTCGCACCACCCCCAACTCCCCACCTCCGCTCCTTGCCTGTAAAATCCTTACTCTTCCTGTTGTAAGTAGGAGCTGTCCCCAGTCTCTTTCCCTACTACAAAGTCCTTTGCAGTGGTTCTTACACCTATTGTGAGGGCCCTGATTAAAGTTTGCCTTACTGCCTTTAGCAAATGCCATGAGTAAGTTTTTCCTTAACGTGACCAAGAGTATGCACTCAAAAATTTTTTAAATTAAAATAACATTAAAATGTCTCTAAATTGGAAATTAGTAATGTGTACTAGCGTATTAGAAGTTTTAACTGACTCTTCAGTAATGGAAACTATTTCATTTTTAAATTTCTGTTTTGCAACAGAAAAATTCATTTTGGGAAACTGAAATGCTAGGCTAATTGCAGCTTTCCAATTCTGGCAGGTAATGTAGTCAAAATAAATATAAAGGTAAGATAAGAAAAAAATGGCTTTGAGGATAAGTATCCGAACTGAAACGTGTTTAAGGCAGAACTCATTTAGTAAACTGGACATTAAACAAGTTGTGCTACTTATGATTATTATATTCCATGGATTGACCTTGGTTTTTAGTTATTTGAATCCCATACACATTGCTATGTATGCGTGTGCAAGATACTGCCTTAATACTACCTTTACTTGTATATTTTTCCCAAGCATGTGTTAACCTAATGTATATCTATATTCTACCACATGAGCCGTATTAAGTACTGTGCTCTCCTACAATATTAGTAGCATCAATATGGTAACTGATATGTAGGTATGAAAATAACTTTCTTGTATAAAATTAATACATTGGGGCACTTGGATGGCTCAGTTGGTTGAATGTCTGTCTGGCTCTTGATTTTGGCTCAGGTCATGATCTCATGATTTGTGATATCGAGCCACGTTTTGGGTTCTGTGCTGACAGTGAGGAGCCTGCTTGGGATTCTCTCTCTCCCTCTCTCTCTGCCCCTCCCTCACTCTCTCTGTCTCACTCTCAAAATAAATACATAAATATTTTTTAAAAAAGTTAACACATCCATATTAGACTGAAAGTTACACTTTTTAACAGTGTAGAGGCTCCTCAAAAAATTAAAAATAGAATTACCCTATGACCCAGCAATAGCACTACCAGGAATTTATCCAAAGGATACAGGAGTGCTGATTCATAAGGGCACATGCACACTAATGTTTATAGCAGTGCTATCAACAATAGCCAAATTATGGAAGGAGCCCTAATATCCATCAAATGATGAATGGATAAAAAAGATGTAGTTTATATGTACAATGGAATAATATTTGGCAATGAGGAAGAATGAAATCTTGCCATTTGCATCAACATGGATGGAACTGGAGGGTATTAGGTCAGAGAAAGACAGATATCATATGTTTTCACTCATATGTGGAATTTGAGAGGACGGTGGGGGAAGGGAAGGGGAAAAATAGTTTCAGAGAGGGAGGCAAACTATAAGAGATTCTTAAATACAGAGAATAAACTGAGGGTTGATGGGGGTGTCGGGGGAAGGGGAAATGGGTGATGGTCATTGAGGAGGACTCTTGTTGGGACCAGCACTGGGTGTTGCATGTAGGCAATGAATCATGGGAATCTACTCCCAAAGCCAAGAGCACACTGTATACACTCTATGTTAGCTAATTTGACGATAAATTATATTTAAAAAATAAATAAAGTTAATAAAGTTAATCTGTAGTGCAAAAAAATGAACAACTTATTTTTATGTAGATTCAGCCATAGTCTCAATATTCTAGGCTTTGAGATAAAGCCCTTTTAAATAAATTATGCATGCAATTGTATATGAAAATACATATACATAATACATGTAATTTTTGCATTTTAATTTTTTCATACCTGCAGTGTCTTTTACATATTTTTCTATTTTCTAGCCAAAACTACTAATAGTAAAAAAATATATTTATTCGTATTGTTTAAAGTATAAATTCCAGGAGCAAAATTCTGAAATATAATGCACAGTTATTATCATGAATTATTTCAATGTTTCATCAAAATCTATTCAATGAGTATTTAGTGAAATCAGCAAATCCTCCAACGATAAGAATCACCCCCAAAATTTTTAAGTATAAGTTAAGTAAAATTCAATGAGACAATTCTCTGTACCTTTAAGAAATACATTCTTTTCTACTTGTATGAAAAATATTATAGAAATCCAGAAAGTATATACTTTGTATCTTAATAAAAATTAAAGCTTATTTCTGCATTACAAAGTTTCATATAAGAAACTACATTTTTTTATTCTTTTTGCATGAGTCAAAGAAAATGAAAGTTAATGGACTACTAAGTATTCCTTATACATAAGAGTCTCAGCAGATATGAATTCTTATCTTTCCATGTTTATAATTCTATCATGATAATTTGTGCAATATCTACATGGGTCAGGAATATATATTTCTGTTCACCACCTAAAATTTTATCAGGATGTCTCAGATTAATTTTCTCCTCCTCCTTACTTTCTTATATGCCTTTTATTATGCTTCCTTAAAATTACTTTTACTAGTTTGCTCATTTGACTAGGTGTTTCTGGAAGCAAGAAAATCTCAGACATTATAGTTGCATTGACAGGCATATATACCAGGATAGAAATACCTGAATAACTTTTTCTCTGATCCTCACTGTCCCCAAATCTCTCATATCTTACACTGAAGCTGTTTCTTAAACATCAATACATGCCACACAATTAAAAAAATATTATATATGTGTTAATATATGTGTTTTGTGATTATAATGGTTTTATTAATAGTTGTCTCCTTTAATTTAAATCAGAGATTTAGCATTTAAAATTTTTTTTAACATTTATTTATTTTTTGAGAGACAGAGACATAGCATGAGTGGGAGAGGGGCAGAGAGAGGGAGGGAATCACAGATTCTTAGGCAGACTCCAGGCTCTGAGCTGTCAGCACGGAGACCAACATGGGGCTGAAACTCAGGAACTGTGAGATTGTGACCAGAGCTGAAGAAGTTGGAGGTTTAACCAACTGAGCCACGCAGGCGCCCCTCAGAGATTTATTGTTTCAACTTAAACTGGAAATATATGACAGCATTAGTATATGTAACAAAAATGAGTGCCCCTTTGCAAACAAATTGGAATTTTAATCAAATCCTATGGATTATTTTGGCAATTACATATGTAATTTTAGAAAAAAATATGATCTAAAGTTGTCCTGTCCAATACAGTAGCCACTTGTCACATATGACTATTTAAGTTTAACTTAATTAAAATTAACTTTAACAAAATAAAAAATTCAGTTCCTCAGTTGCATTAGCCTACTTCAAGTAGTCAGTAGACCCTTGTGGCTGGCATATCGGACAGCACAGACTATACATGTTAAAATTATCTTTGCCATTATAGAACATTTCATTATCACAAAAGTTCTATTCAGCTCTGTTCTGCTGAGTTGAGATCAAATTAGCTGTAAGAAGCTAGAAGGTATTTTTACTGAAGTCATAATCTTGCATATAAATAATTCAAGATTTCCCTTTTAATATCCTCAATAATTCAATGACAGGGGCAGCCAGTAAGTAATGTTTCCTGTACCTTTCTCACAGATGCGACATGGATGTGATTATTTTTCTGTTTCTTTAGGGCACATCATGCTTGGAGTTCACCATGGTACTATGCCACTAATTCCCAGGATTTCATTACTCTTTTGCACTCAAACATTTTACTGTGACTGAAAATCTAATTTTTCAACTTCGTTGATGTAACGTAATTACTCTTCGCCATCATTTGCTGCCAAAGATCCTGGATTAGTTGAGGCTTACTGATACTGGATGGCTTTATCATAAGGGAAAAAAATAGCATACTCAGTGCTCTCTCCCCTATAATATAATATGAAGTTTTCTTATCAAGGCCTGAAAATTCCTTCTAGTTTTATAAGTTCTCTCTTTCCAAAAGACCCCTCATTATGGCTGTTTCATACCTTCTTTCTTCTTAAAGTCCCACTTCCTTCCCTTTATCTTAACTTGGAGCAAGTGACTATGTAATATTTTCTATCTTTTTAAAATTTAAATTGAAGTTAGTTAACATCCAGTGTAGTCTTGAGATCAAGGCTACCTACTTGTGCCTTTACATGTAAGTTCTCTCATGCATTTTGCTTCCACACACTCTTGTCTACAACTCTGTTCTCTCCCTTCCCTGATGTTTTAATCCTCTGGGAAAGAGAGCCTACCTCTGTTCCAATGTAACTTTTCCATCTATTGTCTTTGAATTCTACCTGCTCTTGTCTTTCCATAATGTCTTAAGTCTCTAACTCCTTCCTGGTTCCTCTTTACATCAGATAGGATTATATGGTCACAAACAACAGAGATTATCCCTGGCCAATCTATGAAAAACAAAATTTATTGGAAACACATACATTCTTCACAGACTTACAGGAATAGTTGGAAAAAACAGGAAAGGGCCAGAAACCAGAGAAGCCCTAAGGATCTAGACGATGATCTCAGGTCAGGCAAGACACCATTATTAAGGTGAATCGACTCCAAACATTTTCCTCATGTTTTGGCCTAGGAGAGAGAAAAGTACCTTAACCAGAGTGCCACTGGGCTGTATACAAAGAGACAGAGTAGTTTCTCTAAAGCAAGAGCAGGGTGTTGTTACTTGAAGAGACATTCATGCTAGAACGCATGAATTACAAATCTGCATTATACTTTCAAACATACACAAAACCACCTTAAATACACATGTATGCACAAATGCATCCCCTAAAATATTATATCACTGGACTCTTACAATTATCATTCCATAATAATATATATCATTCATTGAGCATTTACCATATGCAAACACTGTTCTAAATATTTTCATACACTATATTATTTATTTTTATAAGGACTTTATTGGTAGGTGCTATTATGATTCTCATTTCTTTCAGATGAAGAAATCAAGCCTGTTGCTCAATAGGGTCCAGCTTGCATCTTCCTGATTCCAAATACTGGGTTCTAAGCAAATATGCTGGAATATTTCTATTTGCAATGAGTCAGTGAGGAATCTGTGGTCTGTTTTCTATGTTTTTATTGCATTCATAACTTTCTTTAGTCTTCTAAAAATGTTCTTCTGTTTCTTTCAAGCCCTGAGACACTACTGATTCTCAGTTTATCAAAAATCTTCTCTTAGTCAAATGCAAGATAATTTCAATTCAGCCTCTCAGCCTTCTGTTTTCAGAAGACACCATGGGCCATCCTCTTGTTAAAATATTCTTCAGTTTTGCAGCACCTGAGTAGTTCAGTCGGTTGAATGTCCAGCTCTTGATTTCAGCTCAGGTCATGATCCCAGGGTCAGGGGATGAAGCCCCATGTGGTGCTATGCACTGACAGCTCAGAGCCTGCTTGGGATTTTCTCTCTCCTTCTCTCTTCACCCCTCCCCTGTTCTAGCTCCCTCTTTCTCAAAATGAATAAAACAAACAATCAGACAAAATATCTTCCTCAGTTTTTATGACACCATGTTCCTCTTGTTCTCCTCTCATCTTCCTGTGTGTTGGCTTTGAAGATTGTTCTCCTTGTTCTCCTCCTTTTGTGTCAGAACCTGGGTGACTCCTTCAAAGTATAAGACATACATGGTCAAGGACAAAAAATCCAAGGCCAAAGACAACTCTCATGCCAACATTCTTAGAGAGATAATCGAGTCTCATGGCCATCATTTCTCAGTGCCATTTATGTCAAGTGCTGTATACCAATTTCTAACTCTTGAAGTTCTAATTTCATATTTGCAGCTATCTGTAGACCACTAGCCTTTCCAACTTATTTATAAAATGTTTCTTAATCGGCTATCCTTTGGAACATCTCTATTTCTGTATTAGCACAATTAGGCCACGAAACCCTGCCAACTACTTAAATTATTTTAGGATTTTTGCCTTGATCGCTGAAATAACCTTTTAAATATAATGGAATGATGATTGCCTAATTAATATTAGTCTTAGATTTTCCCCAGTCATTCTGATTTCCAGAACCAAATACATATAAATAGCATACTCCACTCTGTTCACTTCCCCAGCCAATCCTCACCATGGAGCAGAGCTTAGAAGAGATTTTAGTGGTCATAAACCCAGTATCTGCTATGCTTTTTTGAGTCATGAACATCCACCCATGTGCTCACAACAACTTAGCATCTTCAATCCCTTCTATCGAAGATGGTCTTATGCAGCAACCATAGATACATACCTTTGACTGAGCTGTTTAACTTTCTATTCCTCAGTTCCCTTATCTGTAAAATGAAGAGGATAATGTCACCTACCTCACATGATGCTGTGAAGAAATAAATGACTAATCAAATAAATGAACAAGTAATCCCAAATGGGATAAGTGCTATGATGAAAATAAAACAGACTTATGTAATGGAGTAAATCAAGTGCGTAAAGGGTAGGGGGGAGGGAAGGTTACTTCATACACTCAATGTCCCCAACTAACAACCACCCAGCTCCTATTCCTCCATCTGGCACACACAGATAATCATGAAATATTTTGTCAAATGTCTTGCCCAAGTTATGAAAACTTTTTTCTATGGCATTCCCAAGAATATTAGCCTAGCAAACTTCACGTAAATTAATTAATTTTTGATTTCATGACTTATTCTTAGTGAATCCTTGCTGGCTGCCTCCAGTTACTTTCTGCTTTTGTTGGTGCTCACCAAATCATCTATTCAGTGATTGGTTATGAATTTTAAAGTAAAAGGCATAATACTTGTTTCTATGGGGTTTTTTTTTTTTTTTTTGCTTGTTTGTTTTTTACCTATGCACAGATTATATAGAAAACCTTAGAAGGCTACATCTTTAAGTTTGATTTATCTTGGCTATTGTGACTCTGTTAAAGAAAGAAATATTCTGATACTTGTTAAAATAGTAAGAAATACTTTACTCAACACTATCACAATAGGGGAGCTATAAGACTCAATTCTGAATACAAAAAAGACAGACAGTGATCCATAGCCAACCAGTAGGTTGAAGGGGCAGTGGGTAGAAAATTACTAAGAGGAGACATCAAACACAGGGGAATTCTTGCTAAACTGGCTTTACAGGATCCTTGCTAAAGACAAACCAAGAACGTAGACATTTAAAGTAGGAGATGAAGGACTTTATCAGATATCAAGGGTGATCAAATATCAAGGGTGGGATTATGTAGCAGGATTATTTGTTAAAACTGGACTGAGCAAGCCAAAGACAGAACTGGATAGGGGCCAAGTTTGATGGTTGGTTGAAAAGAAGTTTCAGAAGAATCTAAGGTTTAGCTGAGGAGAGAGTGTTTGTCAATTTGAAGTCCCTCATTTTAGTTATTAATTTCTCTATGACATAATATGGGTTGCAAATTAAAAACAACCAGTGATGGTTGGTTATGAACTGAATAAATGGCATGTCTGTCAGTGATTTAAAAAAAATACCCCTTCTTAGCAATTTCTGACCTCAGCGAAATCTTAGCAACATCTTTCTTTGGAATAAGCTGAAGAAACCATTATGGGGACAAACACTCAAATAATATTATGTCTTCAAACTGTTATATGTGCCCATTTTTTGAAAGTTATTCTATAATTGTGTTATCATTTAAATTATTCACCATGCATAATCATATCTCCAAGGAGCCATTGTAAAGCAGATATTTTTCTGATATCAGAATTTCAGAATAGAAAATTTAAAGCATAATAAACAAATTTCTATTAATTCAATTAAAATAAAATAGGACATTTGAGTAATTATTGTACTCTTTTCTTCTTCTAATCTTTAAAAAAATTTTAAACCTTTTTTTTAATTAGAGAGAGGGTGCAAGCAGAGGAGGGGGACAGAGGGAAAGAGAGAGAAACTTAAGCAGGCTCCTTGCTGAGCATGGAGCAGGACTCGATCTCACAACTGTGAGATCATGACCGTGAGTTCACGACCTGAGCTGAAATCAAAAGCTCTATACTCAACTGACTGAGCCACCCAGGTGCTTCTCTTTCTTCTAACCTTAACCCTGTGTATTTTTATGTATTTATTTATAATTAAGATATCAAAAAAGGTAGAGATTTACTTGATAACTAATAAACATTGTTAACCAATATGTTATCTTTTAAAACATGCCAATAGTCTGCAACAGAAAGGTCATAATCATTTCTACCTTTCTACCAATCTTTTCTGACTCAAAAGAAATTTTGAAAGGAACTGGTTTGTACCTCCATCTCAAAGTTACAGACAAATCATTTTCAATTAACAGTTCTAATTACTAACAAAGTATGTCATTCCTCCTTTTTAAAAAGAAAACTTCTAGCAAAATAAATAAAATAATAAATAAATAAGTTTGGTTGTTAATTATATATAATTTTTTTATAGTAGCACACACATTTTGTTTTATAATTTAGACAATTACCTCTTTTCTCTGACTTCTTTCATCCTTGTGCCTTCTGTTGTTATGATACACATTAGCTAAGGGATAAAATGTATCTGATTGCTGCACAACTGCTCTCAAAGAAGACATAAATCAGTTCTATAGGGTCTACAGATTCACATTTAAAATTTACCAAATTCATGGCCCATTGATGAATATAAGATTAACATGGCTAGTCACTTTGGCAGTGGTTACCAAATCAATTAGATGGTGGCTACATTGACATATTTCTTTAATAGCCTTCATAAAGATTATTTTAAGAAAAGTATTTGGTGGAGGGAGGGCAAGATGGCGGAGAAGTAGGGAGCTCTGTAATCTTCGCCTGCACGCATCTATTGAACTGAGAAGGACTGAAGGGACAATACTCTGATTTGCAAGTGGGAGAAGAGAAGGAACAGACTCCAGAAAGAATACAACCTCAAAGATGCCTGAGTGAGTGATTGTGAACTGGGAAATTGGAGGACAGGCTGGGCCCCGGAAGTGCACGGGGTGGGAGCCCCAACTCAACAAAGGGAGAGTGTGCTATGCCCCGGAGAGAAAAGGGGAAGAGAAATAGAGACTGAAAACACTCATAGAACTGTCTCTAAAGAAGAGATAAAAAAAAACTCGCCCCAGGACGGAGAGAGACATTGTCTCCCCATATATAACCACTGGGCGAGGGAAGAGAAATCCATCCCATCTGGCTGGCGAATTCTTCCTTGGGTGTGGTGGCTGTGCCCGTTCCAGGTGGCACCAGGAAAGACAGCCCCTGCCACCTGTGCGATCCCGGCTGGGAGGTCAGCCGCCAACAGGAGCACATCTCATCTCCAGTGACAGTGTTAAACTGCATGGACTAGGATTTGGAAGCGAGGCGGAGTTTGGAAAATACAGTTTGGCTGCCCGCTGCACAGGGAAATCAGACTCAGAAGAGCAGCTTGCAACGCTTGGTTCAAGCAGAACTTGAAGCGCTGCCATTCTTCTCCCCACAACCACCAAGGTGGGGCCTCAGAGAGCAGCCCCCAGACCCACCTACCTACACCAAACCACGCGCATCCGCATGGGAGAACTGCCTTTTTTTTTTCTTTTTCTTTCCTTCTCCTTTTTTTCTCGTGCCATCCAGATATATTTCCCTTATCTCATTCTTATCTCTCCTCTCAGCTGGTTATACGCTTTTAGACTGTCCATAGTCTTTTGCTGTCTCTGTCCCCCCCTTGTTTTTTTTTCTTCTTTCTTTTCTTCTTTTCTTTCTTTTCCTTTCCTTTCCTTTTTTTTACTTCCTTTCCCCTTTTGGTTTGCTTGTTTCTTTGATTTGTCTGTGCATTTGCATGCTTTTGTTCCCTGTGTGTTACTCTGTTTTCCTTTTCAGGGATACCTCAAGAAACAAGCCAAAGTACACATGGTGGAGAGTCCCAAATATCAATGACTAGGGAAGTAAAATAATCAAAGGCACAACAAGAGAAACTGAGAGACACCATTAAAAGAACACTTTCTGAAACGACAGGCCCTGGACAGTCAATGAGCCTCCTTTAACAGAGCAATACTAACAGGTGAACATTGAATAACGAGCTTTTAAAACTGACAAGAGACAAAAAGCTAGCCAAAATGACGAAACGAAAGAACTCTCCTCTAAAGAAACTCCAAGAAGAATCCAAAGCCACAGAACTGCTCAAAACAGATTTAAGCAACATAACTGAACAAGAATTTAGAACAATTGTCATAAAATTAATCGCTGGACTTGAAAAAAACATCAAAGAAGCTATTGATACGCTGACTAGGGACCTTCAAAATAGCTGGGACGAGTTAAAAAAAGGCTATAAATGAGGTGCATAATAAAATGGAGGTGGCCACTGCACAGATTGAAGAGGCAGAGAGGAGAATAAGTGAATTAGAAGACACAGTTATGGCAAAAGAGGAAGCCGAGAAAAGGAGAAATTG
>CM053575.1:34947528-35124368 GCA_028646485.1 Cryptoprocta ferox | reverse complement strand
CTCACCAGTCAGAGTGGCTAAAATGAACAACTCAAGAGACTATAGATGCTGGCGAGGATGTGGAGAAACGGGCACCCTCCTACACTGTTGTTGGGAATGTAAACTGGTACAGCCACCCTGGAAAACAGTGCGGAGGTTCCTCAAAAAACTATCAGTAAAACTCCCCTATGACCCAGCAGTAGCACTGCTGGGGATTTACCTAAGGGATACAGAAGTGCTGATGCGTAGGGGCACTTGTACCCCAATGTTCATAGGGGCACTTTCAACAATAGCCAAATCATGGAAAGAGCCTAAATGTCCATCAACTGATGAATGGATCAGGAAGATGTGGTTTATCTATACAATGGATTACTACATGACAATGAGAATGAATGAAATCTGGCCATTCATAGCAAAGTGGATGGACCTTGAGGGTGTCATGCTAAGCAAAATAAGTCAGGCGGAGAAGGACAGATACCATATGTTTTCACACATAGCTCTAACAGGAGACACCTAACAGAGGACCATGGGGAGGGGAAAGAGGGAAAGGAATTAGGGAGAGGGAGGGTAGCAAATCATGAGAGACTCTTGAATACTGAAAACAAACTGAGGGCGGAAGGGGGAGGGGGAAAAGAGAAGGGGTGTGATGGTCAGGGTGGAGGACCCTTGTGGGGAAGAGCACTGGGTGTTATATGGAAACCAACTTGACAATAAACTATAAAGTTAAAAAATAAAAGCAATTGGAACAATAAAAAAAAGTATTTGGCACTTTTATTGCCTATAAAAATTCTATATGCTCACTACAGTAACTCAACAAAAATGCAAATAAAAATGTAAGAAAATCTTTCTTTATTCTATTTAGCAATAGCAGTCATTAAATTCAGCTGAATTGCCAGATACTTTTCTATGTATAGATCTATGTCTGTATCCATGCTGATAGCTGTATCCATATCCATATCTGTCTAGGGATTCGGGTAGATAGTAAATACACAAGCAGATAAATAGATAGTATCTACTATGTAGTAGAGGAGTATGTAGGTATAAGTAAGTAAATATTTTTATTAAGTGCTTTTTATTGAATTTTAACTGACATACAATATAACATTACAAAAAATATATTTAAAAAATTGGATTTAATAGTAAAAGTTGGTGGACCCTATGCTAAAAGTCCCTGATGTTAACATTGAAAATAATATCTTCTACTGAGGCACTTAACTTTTAGGCTAGATTTTTCTTTCTCTTAGATAGAAAAAATAAATTTTTCTCATTAAAACATATTCTTGAAGAATAAAAAAGCCATTAGTAGATAGTAACACTAAAATGACACGAATGTTGGAATTGTCTGACAAGAATTTTAAAGCAACAATCATACAAATGATTCAATAAACAATTACAAGCACTTGAAATAAGTGAAAAAAAAGGTCCCAGCAAAGAAATAAAAGATATAAATAAGAACCATATGAACATCTTCGAATTACAAAATTCAATAGAAATAGAAATTCCGTGGAAGAGCTGAACTACAGAATGGTGGGGGCAGAGGAAAGAATTAGTGAACTCAGAATTGTAGATAATACCCAATATTAACAAAAGAAAGAAAATAAATTGCAGGGCAAAAAATTATGAGCAGAGCCCAGTGACTTGTTTAAGTAAAACAAAATAGTTAACATCATGTCATTGGACTCAAGGAAAGGGAGGATAAAAATAGTGGGACTGAAGAATATTCTAGATAATAATGGCTGACATTTTTCCAAATTTGGCAAAAGACATGAACCTATAGATTCAAACATGGATGGACCTCAAGGGAATTATGACAAATGAAATAAGTCAGACTGATAAAGACAAATATCATATGATTTCACTCATATGTGGAATCTAAAAAGCAAAACAAATGAATGAATAAACAATAAGCAGGATCAGATCTACAAATACAGAGAACACACTGATAGTTTCCAGAGGGAAGAGTTTGGGGGATGGATGAAATGGGTGAAAGGAAGTAGGAGATACAGGCTTCCAGTTAATGGAATGAACAAGTCTTGAGAATAAATCTCACAGAATAAGGAATATAGTTAATGATATTATAATAGTGTTGCATGGTGACAGATGGTAACTACACCTGTGTGAGCACAGCATAATATATAGAAAGTTGAATCACTATATTGTACACCTAGAACTGATGTAATATTGGGTGTCAACTATACTTAAATAATTTTTTTAAAAGAAGCTGAGAAAATCCCGAAAAGTGGAATCCACAAAGATATACCATAATCAAACTTCTAACAACCATAAACAATGAAAAAAATCTTAAAGCAGAAACAGAGAAATGACATTTTCCCAATAGAGGTAAAACTATTCAAATGACAGATTTGTCATCATAAACCACAGATACCAAAAGGAAATGGCACATTTTCAAATGCTGAAAAAAGAGACATGTCAGTCCCAAATTCTATATCTGGCCTCAATTGTCCGTCAGATTAAGGGGAAATCAAGGCATTCCAGATAAAGGGAAATGAAGAGAATGCATCGCCAATACACCTACCCTAAAAGAATGCCTGAAAGAAGTTCTTGAATATTCATGCACTTGATTGTTTTACTGAAGAAAGATGTGGTTATTATTCTTTTCCAAATTATATAAAGGAAAAGTTGGAAGCTTAGAGCTATGAGAAAATTTACTCAAAGTTGTCCAGAGATAGTGTTTTATGATAAAAATCAGCCATAAAGAAAAAGTCATTTAACGTTTTCTATTTTTGTGTCCTTAGTTATACTTTAGTTCCCCCACACCATAAAAAGTCATTGTTTTCTTTAATCTTTTAAAACTTTAAAATGGAATTATAAATGCCTTTTAATTGTAATATAAGGTGTAATATTCCATTCATATAACTAGGCTATAAAAATGGGTATAATATCTTTAACAAATTACAGAAACCATGTTCTTCAAATATCCTGCCTTAGCTAACGTCTATAACGACAAACTGAAATTATTTTGATTCTGCTGGGGCCAATTTACTGGTGCAGTGCACAAGGTCCAGTGCTTCCAGCTATAATTAGAAAATGGCGCCTGCTCTCGATTAGTTTCGGTTACTATAGTAATTCCATATGCAACCTAAGTCTGCTGACTAGTGAACTAGATCGTGTATCTTTTGTAAATTGCTCTTGTTAGTCACTTGCAATTTATTTTATGTTTCCAACAACAATTTTAAACCAGCAATGTCAGGAACACATGTTTTTGCACTTATTGGAAAAACAGACCAGAGAATTTGCACCTTCAAACTCATCCCCACTATTGGCTATCAATATTTATGCAAACTACTGAATATTTTTGAAAATCATCAAAGATTGTGAACATATTTTTTAATACAACATAGAAAACATACTTCTTTTTTGGCCAGAATATTGTAAAACTATGAGATTGTTTCATCTCTAAAAGAGACTAGAAAATAATTTATAGTCTGCATTGTTTTCCTTATTCTGCATTTTGATAGTCTTTATTAGTAATAGATTATTTGAAATTTTATCTTAACATCCACTGTGGATTCAAATTCAGGGAACATTTTTAAGTACCTAATGTGTCTAAGATTAGCAAAACATCTTTACCCATTCTTTTCCATGGCTGCATCTATATTCAGTGGAAGCTAACAGTGTGCTATTTTCTTGCTCCATTTTGGCATATTGTCAATGCTCATAAATGTATGCATAGCCTCAAACAGAATATCTTACAAAATAAGTATTGATAATATGTCAGATGGTCGGTATAATAATGAATATTTCAACAGCTATCCCGTAGAGCTTTGAATAATTATAGAAGGTAAAATATTCAATATTGATTTACACATATATCTATACTTTACATATTGCTTTCCAGATGTATTTTAAGACATAAAAAATTTGGTTTGTAACAAAAATATATAAGCTAAACAAATTGGTTTGTAATAAGTTTTATTGCATTAAATCACAGACTGGTATATAAGTAGGTAATCAAATGCTATTTGAATAAATAAATGAGTAAACATTTGCCACACAAATATGAAACTGAAAGGGTATAGTGAGGAGGCTTTGTTTGTGGCGATAAATAAATTTGATTTTTGAATAAATTTATTTTAAATATTGATGTGTAAAACCCAAATTTCAGTACAAATTTCAAATACGTCCCTAACATTAAGATTATAATAGACCTTATTCAGAACTTGGTAATACTATCTGTAGTAAATGTAAAATGGACACTGATTATTCACATTTTCTATTCCTATGCTTATACTTCTGAATTACTGCATAACAAATTTTCTAAGATTTAAGTCTTGATCATCCATGATATAAAAAGATAAAACCACAATGAGACTTTAAAACACTGTAAGCTTTTTTGAACTCAAACCTTTATCCCAATATTAAGAGTAATGAAGCTTCAAGAGACAGTTGTATACACATTAATTATTGTAATTATTCAAGCTGCTTTCCCTTAGGGCCACTAGATTTCTAAGCTGAAAGGGCATTCTTAGCCCACCAGGACAATTAGTACCTGATAAATGATGCTACTGCCACACTTCTAAGATAGTGATTGATCATTTCCAATTAATTCCTGAGAGAAATCAATGCTTCCTTCCTAGAGCATTTATGTTAACTAATTTATGTTAATATAAATATTCTATATCCACAATTATCTAGGGAAGATGGCCATTCTAGTTATAACTGGCTACTACTTTAGAGCATCAGTATACTGTTTCAGAGCTCCAAAACTGTGTAAAAGAGCTATAAAACCAAAACAAATTGAGCAATTTAATGACAGCAACTAAGTCTTGACATTGATGAAGGTAGATCCATATCAAATGCAACAAATAAGCTTCAGAAGGTTTTTCAGATTGTTGGGTTACAGCTTGAAAAAGCTATCACATATTGAGGGCTCCACTCTCTTTGTTTGGATTTGTATTCTTTGGACCTACTAGGAAAATGACCTGTATTTCTTAAAGATATGACCAAAGGGTGACACTCTAATGAAAAGTTTACTCCATTCCTATTCCTATTTTATTATTGACTCCATTCCCATACACTCACAGTTATCAACTACTTACGATGCCAGTATGTCTAATGCTGTGAAGAGGACAAACAACTTGATATCGGAGAGCTGTCCTTTGAATTTGGCATCAAGTACTGAGGGCTGAAGTTAAGTTGGAGTGGGTTAAAGGAAAAATGAGGACTTCCACTCTGGCAAAGCTGTAGCTGTATATTCCATAGGGCTCAACTGATACAAACATTTCGATTCTCAACAAAACATACTTTTAATGCTTTATTGGAATTTTAGGAAATAAAGGTAATTTCCAAGCCACCTTTCTCACCCTTCACCACCCTACCCTCCACCCAACATGTGGCTTTATTTCTGGGGCTACAGCAGCTCCAGTTGACTTCAGCTGTATGATTCAAAGTAGCTCATTAGCACCATACTAATGTTCCAATACATTTGAAGGGAGAAAGGGTATAAGGGCAAATAATTTCATAATCCTAGAATGTGAATCCTAAGCTGTGCCTATCAATTCTGCTAATATATAACTGGTCAAAACCTAGTGTGAATACCATATCCAACTGCAAGAGAAAATTGGAAATTTACTCTCTAACTGGTTGGCCATTTCTAGCTGAAATGTGGGGGTAGGTTGTTTTTATATATCAAAAAAGATATATAGTATGCCAAAAAAACATGACTCTTGCAGTGAAAGCAGAATTCAGAAGTCAATATAAATGTTATATAATAATACAAAAAGAGGGTGCCTGGGCGGCTCAGTTAGGCCTCCAATTTCATCTCAGGTCATGATCTCAAGGTTAGTGAGTTAGAGCCCTGCATTGGGCTCTGTGCTGACAGCTCAGAGCCTGGAACTTGCTTTGGATTCTGTGTCTCCTTCTCTCTGCTCCTACCCTGCTGGAGCTCTGTCTCTGTCTCTCTCTCTCAAAAATAAACATTAAAAAAAATAAACATAAAAAGAAAAAGTTTCAAATAAGCTAAATGTCTTTGTTTAAGAAGGAAAGGACAGAATAAAGCATAGAAAATAGATAAACTTTTGAAAAGGAAAAAATGTGTGATGAAGTGTTTGCTGGTAAAAATTGTGTAACAGTTAACATCTGAAGAGACTAATCAAAAAGAAAGAAAAGACAGGCTGAAAAACAAAAAAAGAAACAACTACAGGTAACTAATGAATAAAAAGCTAGGAAGATAATAGTGACTTATAAAGTAAGAAACTACTTTGTTCCAATAAATTTGAAAAGTTAGATGAAATAAATTTTTAGAGAAGTGTAACTTACCAACTGACTTAAGAAGAAACAGAAAGGGTGAATAGCTCTTGTAACCACTAACAAAATTTAAATTTTAGTTAAATAATTCAATAAAAAACCATCCAGCTCATATTGTAGTAGAGAATAATTCTCCAAGCTGTCAAAGAATTGATTATTCCAATTTTATAAAACTCTTCCATATATAAGAAAAATAGAAGTCCATAATTCAAACTGTATGGGCAATATAATCTTAATTTCATACAAAAATAAGAATAAAAAATTATAGGCCAATTTTACTCAAGAACTGAGAATCAAAAATCTAAACAAAATATACATGAAATTGAACAGAATATTAAAAAGATTTGACCAAGCTGAGTATCCAGAAATTCAATGACAAATTATCATTAGAAAAGTTAACATAATAAAGGTGGTAAAAGACCTCAACATTTTCATCTCATTAAATGTAGGAAAAGCATTCAATGAATATTTATTTAGGACTTAGTCTATAATCAGTGCAGGTTTTCCTAATTTTAAAGACTAAACATGAAAGCATTTGATAACTTCATAAAATTTAGAAATGGTATGTACATTTATTATAGCTATGGAAATAGCAGATATATGACCAAAAGATGGGAAGGAACACACAGACATGAATATAGTGCCAAAGCGACAGGCTATTCCTTTAATATTGTTATTGTATTATTTATGCAACAGAAATGTGTGTAAGATATTAAACTATCAACCTCATTTTATTTTTAAATTTATTTTAATGGTCAAATCTAAGTAATGTTTCATTTCTAGTTCTCATTATACTTGTTTGTATGGTTGCTTTTCATAAATACTAATGGATTAAGCATAGATCATAATTTACAAACATGTACTTATATTTATTAGCCTAAAGAAGAGAAAATAAGTGAATCTGCCTATTTATAACTTGTGACCTCATTTTCAAACGCATTATTTTATTTTTTAATTATGCTAAGTAGTAGAAAAGGTAGTATTTTTCCATTTTAAGATTAATAAACTCTCATTCAGAGAGTAAAATACCGTGGTAAAAGTTATAGCAGGTGACAATAACCCAAACTTAAAAAATATTGAAAAAATGTAATGCTTCTCGTGTGCCAGATCCTGTGTTAGTTTGGAGTATACAATGATGATACAGACCTTTTAATTGGACATCGGTTTTCGAATCACCAGTCACCTAAAATCACCCAAAAGATGTGTGGAGCAATTCAAGTTAGAAAAGATCCAGATGTATGTTGGCTTTACCATCTAAGAGCCATGCGGTGTTGGACAAATTGCTACCCTGAACCTCAATTCCTGAGCCTCAATAAAATTGGAAGCTCATAGCACATTGCTGTGTCTTACAGAGATTCTGCTAGATGATTTAATTGTAGAACTTTGTGAACTATAAGACACCATACATAGTTCACCATACATATGCCTTATTTATTCACCAAAACCCAAACTTTATACATTTTCCATTAGAATGTTACAAGTAGCCAGCATATAGAAACAGCATTTAGATTTGAAATATTATAATATACTTAATAAATATACAACTGGCCCAAGAGAAGTTCTAAGAGAGCATTGAGATAGATGTCGTTAAATAATACTAACAGCAATACAACAGACATGAAGTTGTTTTATTTGCTGACTCATGAGAAGCTTGAAGTTATTTACTCAATTTCCCATTCCTTCCTCTCCCTTTTTCTTATAGATTCTTAGAGGAATAAAATTGTTATGTTCAATAGCATATTTTCAAGTATTTAATGTTGTTTAAAATAAGATAAAAATACAGATTAAGGTTCTAATCTTGGCTTCATTTATTGAAATATTTGGAGTACCTTCTACAAGCCAGGCAGTGCGCTAGGCTCTGGGGGAAACAGAAAAAAAGATGGGGCTTCTGCTCTCATGTTGCTTATTTTATGTGTACCTTTGAGTATTCTACTTGATCTCTTTCAGCCTATATGCTGATTTAAAGAATACAGTCTTGGTGTGAAAATTAAACAAGATTATCTATGTAATGAACATAACATAGAGCCTAAAAAAGATATAGGAAGTATAAAAATGGATTTCAAAATTTTCTTTACTTAGGTCTACGTCAATTTTCATCATTTTAAATAAGAGTTTTCAATGTAGCTGTAGAAATAGGGAAATAAGTTTGCGAACTATCATTCTCTAAAACTAAAGCTTAGAATTGGCACTTAGGGTTTTGGGTCACTATTAGGACTTACCTACATAGAACTTCTCAGGGTTGTTTCCTGAAACAAGACTTTCATATAACTGATAAAAGCAATTGCCTTTCTATGGCAAGCAATCTAAATTTCTGAAATTAGAAATTAACTTTCTGAACCTTCATATATTTTCCAAGAAAATGTTGCTACCACCTAACTTGGATAAGGACAAAAATATCTTGATGAATGCAAGTTATACCCCCCTAATAAAAATTAACAAATTGGGTGATTGGGAATCACTCTGCCAGCTGTGGAGCCTCTAGGTAAACTCACAAAATTAGGTTCCTACAAACCCTAGACAGCTGTGCCCAAAGGGCAGCCATCAAGGGAAAAATGAGGAAATTTAATGATTTTAAGCACTTCATTTCACATATGAGGCAACTGTAACACCAAAGTTGTAATTTATTATTAATCTAGTCAGTGGCAGATGCTGCACTAAAATCTGGGTCTTCTAATTCACGTTTGTTGATTCTTTTACTATCAAATGCTAAATTAAATCCAAAGGCATATATTTGTATTTACTATACTTTCAGCAAAATTCTTCCTCATCCTTAAGTCAGTGCTTTAAAGCACTGTCTGATCTTTGAATTTCACGGAGTAGTGATTTGCAGAAATGAGAAACAAACTTGCTGAACAACACAATTTTAATACAGGTCGAGGCTGATTAATTGCTTAGGATATTAAGTTAAAAAGGCCAAAGTCCAGTATTTAAACTCCAAATAGGCCAGTTAGCTTTTAAAATGAACTTTTTTTTTTTTTTTTTCTGAGGACACATGTTGTTGGTTAAAGAAAACTCTTCACTACTTGGGGTAGCTGATAGAAAAAAAGGTGTTTGGTTACTTTGAAAACTACATTATCTTTTCAGCATTCTTAGAAATGAGGCTTTAAAAGTGTTTTTTTTTTAATGTATATTTATTTTTGAGAGAGACAGAGAGCTAGAGCAGGGAAGGGGCAGAGAGAGAAAGGGAGACACAGAATCAGAAACAGGCTTCAAGCTCAGAGCTGTTAGCACAGAGCGGGAGGAGGGGCTGGAACTCGCAAACTGGGAGATCATGACCTGAACCCAAGTTGGACGCTTAACCACCTGGGCTACCCAGGCGCCCCAGAAATGAGCCTTCTAATAAGCAAACTGTTGTTAATCTCATGGCTTTAAGTAAGGTACTTCCAATGTCACTCCTCTATCCACAAAATCCATGACAATACGAGGCAGTTACTTTACACATTTATAATTATAAATTATAATTCCATCCATTATAAATTAGCACCTAAAATACTATTTTGGACACATGAAAGTATAGATCTGGTGCAAGCACTGGAATTTTAATTTTGTAAACCATACATTCAAGTAACCAATAACAAAACATTGCCCACAGTGAACTGGGGCCTGGGCTGACACGTAAAACTTTTTTCCTAAGTGCAATATCATGACCCACACCCAAGAGCTAACAACAGGTCTGTCCAGATGCTGAGACCAGGGACTTGGAAATCTCCATCCTGCGCCTTACAGGACTCCAGGGCAGTTAGAACTTCACCTTTCAGAGGTGGGGAGGCCTGGCAGAGGCTTTGAAACTTGCCATACAACTCCTCCCAGGGCACATGTTGGGACTCGGTTCCAACCCAAACGCCTTTCTGAAGGTCGTAGTGCAGATGTCGACCCCAGTCTGTGAGCAGACCCAGATAGACCCGGGAGAGCTCTGGGTGGCGGCCTGCCACCGAAGTTAAAAGTCCGGCTGGGAGGGTGCGGCAAAAGGCAGTCATGATTTCCGACTTCGCCAAGAGCCAACGGACCAGCTCCTGATCCCCGTCTCTGAGTGTTTTGGGGGTGCCCGGTTCCAACTCCTCTCCTTGGGGCCGCGGAGACGACGGGGGAAGCAACAGCGCGGTCGCCATCACCTTCAGAAAGTTATGCTGAGGCAAGCCCTCCCACAGAGTGCTGAGAAACCTGCTAGGGCCCTCGGCTTCGGCCTTCGCCACCTCCCGCAGACGCTCCAGCAGCAGCTCCGCCTGGGTCTTCAGCACGGAGTCCTCCTCAAGCACCGAGTTCTCTCCGTAGCCGCTGAGGCGCAGCATGTGGACGGCGGACCGGCGGCGGGCGAGGCGGGCCAGGGTGCCTTGGAGCGTCTCCTCGTCGGCGTCCGGGACGCCAGGGCCCGGAAAGAGCTCCTGCAGCAGGCAGTGATAGGCGGCATCCCCCAGGGCCCGGTTCTCTAGCAGGCGCAGAGACAGCAGGATGTCACAGCGCTCCAAGGCCTGGAAGTTCGTCAACCCGGGGACTGGAGAGGACCCAGAGCCGCCCTCCAGTCTCCACTGGTTTTGCAGCCGCCGTTCCAGAGCCGTGCGAATGCGGACATGGCGACCAAAGCGCCTGTGGACGTGGCGCAGGTAGCGAGCCCACTGCAAGGCCCTGCGGACTGTCGCGGGGTCCCAAGTCCTGACGTGGGTCGTGCGGGAGACCGCCAGTACCTCGGAGAAGCGCTCGAGGTGCTGCAGCAGCGATTCCATGGGGGCGTGCGTACTTCCGCATTCACCTTGGAGACGCTGACTCTCTGCGTGCCGATTGGAGCGTCTGTATAAGGATACGCCTCTCTACAATGCCATTGGATAAAGTCCCTGTCAATATGACAAGGATTTTCATCCGGGTACTTTGACCCTGGGAAATTCAAACTGGGGAAAAGGCCCCGCGGTTTTACTTTCGCCGCCAAAGTTAAGGGTGGAGGGGAGTAAATGTGGGGTGTTCTAAACAGAGTACCCTGCGCCACGTGCGAGATACTGTTAGTCGCGAGAGTCTTCATGCTTCCTTTCCCTTTGCAAATAAGCACTAGTAGGAATTTCCTGAGCTTTGCCCGAGATGGCCTGTGCTAAGGTTTATTGGGTAATGCCAGACATGCTGTTAAATGTTAAATGAAATCTTTAGTTCAATTCAGTTTAGTAAAAAATGTACTGACCACCAATTAATTAATGCCAGGCACACTCTTAAATTCTGGGCTTTCACATTGTTATTTCGTTATTAGAACTGAAGCCCAGATTAACTGAAACAAACAAAAACTTCAATTCTAGTACTTTATTACAATTTTTAAAGGAACTTAAATTTTTATTACAAAGTTGCACTTTTTTTGCTTTCTTTATTTCCTTGGCAAAATAGCTTAGTTGAATTTTATTTCATACAGACAACTAATTGAGGAAGATGACAGTTAAGACACTATAACAAAAACAAATATTTGACTTAAGATTGTGGGAAGAGATGGGAGAGGATGAAGGATCCATTTCTGGAATGTCATCTGGATTATTCACTCATTTATGCATTCAACAAATACTCATTTGCCAACTTCTAGAGGTTGCACTAACTACCCTCGACAATTTCTAACTTACTGATGTTGATGACGTATTCCTTTAAGCTGAATTTCTTTACAGCCAAAGGCACTAGCCAAAACTTCTAAATTAAGTCGGCAGAATTGATGTTTCCTTTTGTTTTCTGTTAACATAAAAGAGAAGAGAAACAAATTTAAGAGGGGAAGAGTCATGTTTTATTTATTAAAATGAACATTCCCACACCTTTTTTTAATGAATAAATAAAGCAGTGGTGCTTATGCTGTTAATTCAGTATTATATTTTGATATTTTTCCACCCACAATCTTTTGGTCATGAAGCATTACTTGATTTTATGCTAAGGATCCCATATCCTGAAATTCTTTGTATTGGCTACTAGAAACTTTAAGCCCAGAGGCACCTGGGTGGCTCAGTTGGTTAAGCTCTGACTTGGGCTCAGGTCATTACCTTGTGGTTTGTGAGTTGTAGCCTTGCCTTGGGCTCTGTGCTGACAGCTCAGAGCCTGGAGCCTGCTTCAGAGTCTGTGTCTCCCTCTCTCTCCGCCCCTTCACCCCCCACCCCACACTGTGTGTGTGTGTGTGTGTGTGTGTGTCTCTCTCTCTCTCTCTTAAAAAAAAATAATGTTAAAAAAAAAAAAAGAAACTTTGAGCCCAGTGTGTAGGCTGCCTTTAGAAAATGTACAGGCTTCACTAATTCACTCATTTATTTATGCTCTTATGAAGAGTACTTACTACATCACATCCTGTAAGATACTAGGGATTTAGTACTAAAGAAAATAAATGTGGCCCTTGTCCTGATGGAGGAGTTCATCTCCTCACTTTTGAGGGTGACATTAAACAAATAACCTCAGATGTGATAAGGAAGATATAATGGAGGTAGGTCAGCAAGACTTGGGTGATAGGGAGGCCTCTTTAAGAAACTGGCTTTTCCCTGGAAAGTTCAAAGATGAGTGTTGAGAAAAGTTTTCATGGCCAAGGGAACAGTTAAGTTGCAGATACCTGAGTTGAGAAAGTCCAATCCATTCAAGAAGGTGAGAGGCCTTTTGTTCAGGATGGGGTGAGACCTTATGGCAAGAATTGTTCATATTAAATTCCCCAACTTCATATCTTTCCACTTATTTCTTTAAAATGCTATTTTAGGGGCATCTTGTTGGCTCAGTTGATTAAGCATCCAACTTTTGATTTCGGCTCAGGTCATGATTTCATAGGTTCATGAATGTGAGCCCTGTGTCTGCTCTGCTCTGACAGCGTGGAGCCTGCTTTGGATTCTCTCTCTTTTTCTCTCTGCCCCTCCCCTGCCTGTGCATGCTTGCTCTCTCTCTCTCTCTCTCTCTCTCAAAATAAATAAACATTTTAGAAAAGCTATTTTATTTTAAATCCTTACTTGAGCATTATAATGTATAAATTTATGCATATTTCACATTAGCCTATTTTCCTTTTTTTTTCTATATTTATTTACTTTTGTGAGAGAGAGACAGAGTGCAAGCAGGGGAGGAGCAGAGAGAGAGAGAGAGAGGGAGACACAGAATCCAAAGCAGGATCCAGGCTCTAAGCTGTCAGCACAGAGCCCAATGGCAGGGAGAGGGGGGCAGGGTGCAGTGCCGTGCTGGAACTCACTCAGGTGCTCCAGCCTATTTTCCTTAAACAATGGCTATGAAGTTTTCCCCTTTAGAAGAAAAAAGAAAAGCCTAGGGTTTAGAGCTTCTCCTCAATGTTCCATTTAATTAAACAAAATTCAATGAGCATTTATTAAGCTTGTACTCAATGTAAAGTGTTAGGGATTGAAAGATGATTATGACAGGGCTTTCACTTCAAGAAATCTACAATCTGGGGGCCACTCGGTTAAGCATCTGATTCTTGATTTTGGCTCAGGTCATGATCTCATGGTTTGTGAGTTTGAGCCATGCATTGGGGCCTGCTGGGGCTTCTCTGTCTCTGTCCCTCGCCCCCCACCTCTCTCTCAAAATAAATAAATAAACTATAAAAAGGTATCTACAATCTTGAAGCAGGGATGGGGAAGGGCACAAAAATACTTAACTATAATGCAAATCAGCTGTTACATGTTTTAAAAATTGTAAGAATAATTCTCTGAGAGACCAGTTGTAAACTGGAGAGTTCTACTGGAGCTTTATAAAGGCCTTGAAGTGAGCAATCATGGAATAAAGGAAAATTCAAATGAGAGGAATAACACAGTAAAACATATAATGACATGAACATGTACTGTGTGGGCCACAAATACCAGGAGCAATCTCCCATCTCTTAGTTATGATCCCTAAAGTCCTGGGAGACAGTAAATTAAGACAGTGAATGGAGAGCCGACAGCTCAGAGCCTGGAGCCTGCTTAGGATTCTGTCTCCCTCTCTCTCTCTCTGCCCCTCCCACTCCTCTCTGTCTTGAAAATAAATAAACATTAAAAAAATTAAAAGAAAAAAGAAGACAGTGAATGAAAGGCCAAATTTCAGGAATTTTTGTTGAAATATAATAGTTATTCAAACCATGGCTGTTAAGCAACATGAATAACTAATATTCAAGAAAAAAGGCTTTCACAAAAAACCTACCTCATAGGGTCCTGGTGAAGAGCAAATGAGATAATAAATGTAAAATGCCGTAGTTGATATTATGACTATCTTTCAATTGTCCATGCTATCATCGCTCTCATCCACTTTGAATGACAACAGTGCAACTGGGGGTACTGACTCAGCTCAGCTCAAGGGGTAGTACCTGGGAATTTTGAGCCACTCATTTTAATCCACCCCTCTTTTCATTCAGTAATTAATTTAGGAACCCAGTCTTTTATTTATTTTTTTTAAGTTTTGTTTTTGAAAGAGACAGAGATAGCACAAGTAGGGGAGGGCAGAGAGACAGAGGGACACAGAGAATCCCAAGCAGGTATGGACCTGTCAGCATGGAGCCCTATGTGGGGCTCAAACTCGTGAAACCCAAACCAAGAGTCTGAGGCTTAATCGACTGAGCCACCAAGGGCTCCAGGAACGCAGTCTTAAGACTTGACATGGATAGAATTTCCTGATGACAGAAATTTGTTAAAAAATGGCTAAGTGAATCAATTTCAATCAATTAGGCCTAGATGATTCAGGGAATACGTTCTTACTCTTCAGAGTAGGGAGAGCATGAACATCGAGGTGACATTGACGAACATGGAGAAGAAGTGGTAATGGACCGTCTGAGTGTACATGCTTAAGAGCTAGTTTCCGTCTTCCTCCTGATTTTGTTGTATTTTTATATGCCACAGCCATCTCCTTTCCCAGAGCCAAGAGAATCTCAGAATCACAAAGAACCCGTTGAATTAAGACAACCCTCAAACTAACCCTGTTTAGGATTATAGCCCTACATGTTCCCAGTTGTGGGGTGTGTGTGTGTGTGTGTGTGTGTGTGCCAGTTTTAGTTTCATTTTTGTCACTTTCAGCTAAATGCACCAAACGAATACAAGCCCTTTAGAACACTGTGCAGCACATATAAACAATAAGCATTGGCTGTTGTTATTGTTGTTATTATGTAAGCCTCCAAAGTATACATTTTCCCACATTGCTCTAAATTCCACTCCTACCAAGTATAAAGAGCAACCACCAACATTGTTATGAGTGATGGTGAAGAAAATTTTATTGAAGAAAGATGCAGCTTGCTGCTGTGATATTTACTCTTGGTCCTGCAAGTCTTCTAATACAATCTTGTTTAATGGACTATAAGGACTAGAAAAATCAAATTGTTTTTGATTTATTCTCTAGGTCAGGTCTAAATTTTTGGTTATTTTAAGATATGTAATCCGTTGGAAATTATAGGACACTATCCATCTGAGAGACCAGCAGCCACAAAACATTCTCTATCCCTTTATTCCACTCCAAACAACGTCATATTCACATATCACCACATCAGTTTTAGCTATCTGGTTGTTGCAATAATATTTTTCTATATGAACAAGCAGACTTGAACTCCACATCTACAGGCAAGATGGACATAGAAGGTTTTCCCTTCTTCCAGGAACCCCTTCGTGAAAGGAAAGTGTTTTGACTTCTTTATAGTCACTCTGAGAGCAAATATTATGGGCAATGATAACACCTGATCCTGACTCCATTACCTCATTCAAAACAAGGGTAAGAATAGGTCTCTCTGTATTCTTTAGTAACAACAATGAATAATAAGCCGGTACACCTTTTAAAGAATCTTATTATTGAAATATAGTTGACATATACTGTTATATTAGTTTCAGATGTATAACATAGAGATCTGACAATTCCATACGTTCAACAGTGCTCACCACAATAAGTATAGTTACCATCTGTCAAGTTGGCACAACTTTTGAAGAGAGATTTCTCATAAAAACTTTGCAGACACATGCGCCATTTTTTTTCAACAATGCAATCTATCTTTCTGAGAAACTCGTCATGGGTAAGTAGCCCAGGAAGTTAGTAGAAGAGTTCCAGATGTCCAAGAAGGACAGGGCATAGAGGAAGACGCTGGAGAAGGGATTAAAAGGTGAGACTCTCAGGGTGCCTGGGTGGCTCAGTAGGTTAAGCATTCAGCTTCCCCTCTGGTCATGATCTTGTGGTTTGTGAGTACGAGCCCTGTGTTAGGCTCTATGCTGACAGCTCAGAGCCTGGAGACTGCTTCTGATTCCCTGTCTCCCTTTCTCTCTGCCCCTCCCCCACTCATTCTCTCTCTCTCTCTCTCTCTCTCTCTCTCTCTCTCTCTCTCTCTCTCTCATTCTTTCTCAAAAGTAAACATTTAAAAAAATTAAAAAAGAAAAAAGGTGAGAGTCTCCATGTAGGCACAGGTGTAGAAGTCCACTCCAAATCTCTGTTTTCACAAATTTGGACACTCCTTTCCATTTGCAACTATATGTGGCTTTAAGCCGCCTCAAAGCTAGCAGCAGAAAGATCACTCTAACAATGCATATGTATTCTGAAAATCAGACCTTTCACGAAAACTTTTAAATACTTGGTATTAGAAATTTTTGGATTCAGAATTCATTTGCAACATTATAATAAGGTTTCACATTATGTTGTCTTTATAAGGAAAGAAGAGCTTTTCTTTGAAATATAATCTCATTTCTTGTAAATGTTGATTGGACACAAAAATGGTTTTATCTGTTTTATTAACATTTCTAGTCAATGGTGACTCTCAATGGTGATCAGGAATTGTGACGGACCATGCCAAACATAAAACTAGTATCTATAATGGGGCACCTGGGTGGCTCAATTGGTTAAGCAACTGACTTTGGCTCAGAGCATGATCTCATGGTTCATGAGTTCAAGCCCCGCAGCAGGCTCTGTGCTGGCAGCTTAGAGCCTGGAGCCCCTCCCCCACTCACGCTCTGTCTCTTTCTCTCTCAAAAATAAATAAACATTAAAAATTTTTAAAAAAGAAAACTGATATTTATAAAAAATCATGGACTCAAGAATTTCCCTCTAAAAAATTTCAGAGTTTTAAATGTTAAGAAGTTTATTATAAATGTAATATGTAGAATCATCTCTATTCACACTAGGAACATGCAAAAAAAAAAAAAGGTTTTTTTCACCAAGCCTTTTATACATGGCTCCCAACTCCTCTTTGTTCATTGCCTCTTTGTTTCGCAGGTGCCACCATGTTAAAGGGTGTAAAATATTGCTCTAACATAGGCATGAACGCAGTTAGCTAAGGAAAGGGGACAAAAGAAAGGGCATTGCAATTCAAATTAGCCTGCCTTACGTGTTTATAAATATGATGAGGACAAAATTAGGTGGCTAATTATTCTCCTTTTGTACTTCCCATTTAATTTCATCCATTTTCTCTCTTCTCTCCCCTGCTCTGCCCAGAGGACTGGCCTGATCCTTGATTGTTTTAATCTCTTCTCTTACCCTCTTGGATGCTGCTGAATTAACCAGTCAGAGGCGTTAGCAAGCCATCAGAAGGAGGAGAGCTTTGTACGGTTTTTCTTTCTCTGCTCTCTGCTAAGACCTCAGGATTCTTGTTCCTTCCTCTAAAAGTTCTGTCAGGCCCTCCTGAGCTTTGATAGCAGCTATTACACCCTGGAGTCCTGGGAACTTCTGCTGGTACTATCTCTGGATGTCTTAACATACCTTATTGATTCCCTTAACCCTGGGTGTACCTCTGTAAATATTGCCCTGTTAAATTATTTTCAAAATCCCTGGTGACTGAGCCTATTTCCTTCCAAGACCTTGACACAGTTATTTGAATTTTCAGCCATTCCAGTAATTAACACAAGGCTGTGAGTCATAATATTATCAATCAGTATATGTTAAGGGAATGCTGAGTAGTCTAGCACAATGATTCCCAAATAACTTTCATTGCCATACACTGCTGCCAATCTATGACAAAGTCATAATTATTACAGTGATACATGAAAAATAGACAACAGAACAATGTGAAATGTTTTCATAAACATAATTAATTTCAGCAAAGGGAAAAAAAGCATTTCTTTATAAAACAATGGTAATATTAAATGGTAATTTTGTGTTTTCATTATTTGGAAAAATGAGAGTTTGCAACTATTATCTTAGATGCCTTCTTTAAAATATATACATGTGGGGGGCGCCTGGGTGGCTCAGTCGGTTGAGTGTCTGACTTCAGTTCAGGTCATGATCTCACGGTTCTTGGGTTCGAGCCTTGCGTTGGGCTCTGCACTGACAGTGTGGAGCCTGCTTGGGATCCTCTCTCTCTCTCTCTCTCTCTCTCTCTCTCTGTCCCTACCCCATTTGTGCATTCTCTCTAAATAAATAAATAAATAAATAAATAAACTTTAAAAAAGAATATATATGTGTCTATAGATATATGTTTCTATCTAGATATATAGATAGATTATAAATCTATGAAATCCAAAATCTGAAAATCTCCTGTCTAGGAGATTTTCCTGTAGGAAATGGTAGAAATATTTATGAAGACCTTGGAAGATTATACTTAGTAACAGGGTCTGTGCTCAATTGGCAATCAAATGCTACTGACAATTTTGGAGCACAAGAAAGAATGACATGATTATATCTACTAGAACGCAATGTAGAAAATTGGTTGTGGCCCACTGGGGCAAATGACTAGAATGGAGGTCCAGTAGAAAAATATTGCAATAGTTGAAGTACATAAAATGACAGTTTCTTTAAGGAAGTAGCAGAGGAAACATTAAGGATGGGTGGGTAGAGGGTGGTAAATTGATAGGAAAATTATTTGTGAAGAAGAATCAATATCTTAATTGAGAGGAGAACCAAAATTACCTAGCATATTCTCTTTAAGTGATTGGTGAAGTCTCTTTTATAAATTTTTAAAAATGTTTACTTATTTTTGAGAAAGAGAGACAGAATGAAGGTGGGGGAGGGAAAGAGAGAGAAGGAGACACAGAATCTGAAGCACATTCCAGGTTCTGAGCTGTCAGCACAGAGCCTAATGCGGGGCCTGAACTCACTGACCATGAGATCATGACCGGAGCCAAAGTCGATCACTTAACCACCTGCGCCACCCAGGCACACCTGGTGAAGTCTCTTGACCTTTGGAATGGAAGTCTTGGATTTGTATTGATTTTGACTGATAGTAGTATTTGGGAAAAAGAAAAAAAGGCTCATAGCAAAAGATGGCTAAGTAGAAATTTTTATGAATTTGTTTAATCCCAGACTACTGTCATCCCTTACACTCTTCAGGGTCCTCTGGATTAGCGTGTTAGATAATAGAACAAATAATTTGTGAATAGGATGCTAACTCGAGAAGACATCTTGATTGCATGAGTATTGAGCTATTAAAAATATGGATTGAATTATGCAAAGGGAAGAATTTAAACAAGAATCTCTCCAGTTCCATAAATAATCTCAAATTCAATTCCCAGAATCTGAGCATTTAAATTGATACCTCTTGGATTGCTAATATTCAGAAACTATTTAAATACTTGAATTAATCACACTTGAAAAAGCTTTTCTGACTTTTATCATTTTTATGTATTTTCCACTGCTTGGCACATGTTTTTTTTTTAATTCTATATAAAAAGGACAATGATGAAATTCATGTTAACATTAATAGAATATATTATATATAGTTTTATCACTATATATCAATACACAGATTAACACCTTTCTCTATTTATATGTGTATTTGTACAGAAGTAAATGAGATGACATTTCTAATAAGATACTTGAACTACGTAAGTGAACTACATTTATTTTTAAGATTTCATTTTTCTTTTACAGTTGGTGTTTTTTTTTTCTTCTAACGTTCAAACCAGAAAGAATAAAAAAAAAAAAGATGGATCAGTTTCTCTCTTTACCTTTGAATTAGGAGTTTGATCCATGGAGGAGAGCTCTGTGATAATGTCTGAATGCCTTTATTTTTATCCCACAGTTATCAGTATATTGCTATATAACTACCTGCCAGGAAGGGCTTTTTTTTTTTTCTGGTTCAATAACTTTTTAAGTGTCTGTTGTTCCCATTTTCAAGTCTCCAAAAACTTTTATGTGAATTCTTTCAGCACATTTCTTTCATTATTTCCCAACCTTCTTTTTTTTCAGGATGGCTGAAGTTTCCAGACATATAACCTGAAATGTCCTGAGAGAATTAATATATAAAAAAATAAAACTAAGGAAATGGAAAGCAAAGTATGCGTGTCTAATACATGTAGATAGATATATCAATTCATTTCAAATTTTCCTTGAAAAGTGATAGATCAATCTAATTTTCCTTATTAATATTCTTTCACAGAATAGCAAATATGGTAGAAAAGTTCTCAAGAAAGTTTCTTGTTTTTAATAACTTCCAGACCTAATCTTAGTTCTTAGATTGGGCTAGTCTGTTAATATCATTAATGTCAAGAAGTGTTTTCCCCAAAGATTCCTAACATTGCAAAATAAACTGGCCGAAAAGAGCCAAATAAGTGATTAAAACAAAATTCACGGTATCGCAGAGACATTTTATTGGAATGTAAAAATTCTTTCTGGTAATGTTTTTATCAGTAAGTTTCAGAATTTTAAATATAAAGGGAGGCTTTAAAGGGAATATTTCACCATCAGATGTGAGGGAAACACTGCATTTGAGTGGAGGGAGACATGTTTGAAGCAAAAGTGCTATAGCTAATATTTCTTTTTCCTTTATTCTTTTGAGTAGGATAATGAAAGTTGTAATTTTCTACCAGTTTGTGTATCTTTACTTAAGCAGATCTAGTGAGTAAAAACCCTATTTCTTGTTATCTTAGAATGTGATGTGTCTATACCTCCCTCTAGTTGATATATTTTGGTATTCATCTGTTTATTGATTCTGGACAGAGAAGAAGAGATGTATACAACTGAGCAACATCTCTTTTTCCAAGATGTTCCTAGTATCTGGATCCGTTTAAAGACATTTCAGTTTTCCTTGGACATCTCAGAAAATGCCAATTCAGAACAAGCCAAAATTATTGAGGGATTTATAAGGTAGAAGAAAAAAAGTAGTTATAATAATAAAGGCCAGGTTTAAAAAAGATATGTAGTAAGTTAAATTTGACTGTATAATGGGAAACACTGAGAAAACTTTTTTCAGAGAGATATGTGCTAAATAATAACGATATTGAGATATTACAAAGTCAGGGATTACAATCACCAATATAATTTTAAGCAAATTTGAAAATGTCAAATTTTATACTAAAAAGCTTTGTGTATTAAAAAATGTATTTTTAAAGCATGTCAACCTAAATAAAGAGGTAAACTGAGGCAACCTCAAATTACCAGAAATTGAGTTTATTTGGGAATAGCAGAGGAATTGCCATTTGGGAAATACGTACTGTAGCAAGCTACATATGAGTGAGTCCATTGAGGGTTTGGGGTGGGCTGCGTTTGTGGTCCAGGAGTACAAAGAGAGGGGAGTTCATCCCCAACCCAAGCTGGAAACTCATGGGCTTGAGGATGGAAAGGGATTCTTAGCAGATGTTAGTTGGTCAAGAGATGAATCTTCCTCATGTGTAAACCAGGTATTGATGGCAAATCAGTTTCTCAGTTCTTAAGTTCGGTTCTTCTGAGGGTGCATTCATGAGATTCTCCATTTCCTATTTCCTGGTTCCATTAGAGATTGAAATTCTTTCACCAGTGTAATGTTCCTAACTTTTTCTAGTTCAAACCAAATTTTCTGTTCTTGGTTGTAAAAAATATAAAATACATTTAATTTTATTCATTTAGGTGAGAAAAACAATCGGGGATTTTTATCTTCGGCCCAACCAGAAGAATATCAGTTAATATCTGCAATTGTGTTTAATGAAAAATGATTAAAGTGAACCCTGTTCTCCTCTAACTTTGCAATGTGATAATTTTAATTAGGTTTTTTAAAACAGATTTTAGTAAAAAGGGAAAAAATAGCTTAATGTAAACGAGATGACTGAATATCTCTACAGTGTGGATTAGGATGAATTCACCTTTCATTGCCTATACTAGCTGCCAGATTTTCCCTTACTTTCCTCTAATTTCTCAAACTTAAAATACTCTGAAGCTAGCACTCAATTCCAGCAGTTCAAGTATTTCCAACTTTAAATCCATCTAGGCGTTCTTGAATTTTGGATTTCATTAGGTGTATAGTTGAGGAACATAAACTATGAATATTAATCTGACACCTAAATGATAGGAAATTGGAAGGACACCCTGCACATTATTAAAGGAAATAGGCCACTGGAACTACAAAACAAAAGTATATTTTGAGAAAGGTGGAGTGTTTTGGAAACAGAGTCATAAGACATTGACTATGTTAAATTGTTTTTATATGGCATCTCTTCCAGATGGTAATTCAGAAATCAAAAACTTCCTTCATACACCAGCTATGTAAGCGGCTTAATGAAGTAGAATTAGCACACTGCCAAGTTTGTTTTCTATTTCTGAACTTTTCTTCCTCCCTTCCATCCTTCCTTCCTTCCTTCCTTCCATACTTTTTTATCTTTCTTTTGTTTTTTGTCTTTCTGTTCACTCTTTTTTTTTTTAATATATATGATCAGAATAAGACTCAACAGCTTTGCAGAATACAAAGACCTCAGAAAAAGAGAGGTAATACTATTTTGTGCTTATAAGAGCTGAAGAAGTAGCAAGAAATATATACAGGCTTTATTTTATGATGTTTTCTAAAAAAAATGCACGTTACCTCTAATTTTACTGAAGTAGTTTCATTTCTATTCCAGAGCAGTCTTGTTTTTTCTTTTCTCAACTGTGTTGGGACTAATGTTTCTTGCACCTGGAACCATTGTCTTCCCTTCTGCTTCACATGAAACGCTTACTTCCACGCTACAAAACCTAAGTCAAATCCTACCTTTTTTATGAGTCTTTCTTGATAACCCCAGCTGAAAGTCATCTGTTTTACTTCCAGATTCCAATAACGCTTGTGGCTGGACTGTTAATTTGTCATTTACTATTTACTGCCTTTTACTACAAGTTAGGTTCTTTTTATGAAGCACACAGCATAATAGTTTAATGATATAAACTTACTGGATCCGTCAGCAAGCTAGGTATGTTGCCACTATGAGATTCAATAGTCTAGGTTCATTGTACAGGGCCTCTCCTTCCCCCAAATGGCAAGAATACACAAGCTAATTACATTTTCAAGTGGATGGGTGCATCTTAGCTCTAACTTCACTTTTTGAATGGGATGACGGTATTCTTAAGTGTATTTTTAAAGTCCACATTACTTTTTTTTTTACATTTTTATTTTTTGAGAGATAAAGTGAGACAGACCATGAGCAGGGAGAGGGCCAGAGAGAGAAGACACAGAATGTGAAACAGTCTCCAGGCTCTGAGCAAGCATTGAGCACAGAGCCCAACGGCGGGGCCTGAACCCACCAACTGTGAGATCATGACCTGAACTGAAATCGGACACTTAACTGACTGAACCACTCAGGCGCCCCAGTCCACATTACTTTTTACAGTAACTTACAGGATGTAGGAATGCAAGATGATGGACTTAAAGGATATTTATTTTCTTAGATGGTAAGACTTCTTTTCAACAGACATTGAGCTGCTAGAGGGGAGGGACTAAGGCTTTGAACTTTTGGTTCTTAGCATAATCACTGTTACATAGTTGGTATTTAGTAAGTGTTTGTTGAGCTCAACCAAATTTTGGAATCAGACAGACCTGGGATTAATACCAGTGTTGCTTTTAAGTTTACCTTGGACAAGTTACTTAACTTTTCTGAGTCTGTTCTTTCATCTGCAAAGAAAAGATAATAATATTTGTTATGAGGACTCAGTGAAATCATGTTTGCAAGGCATCTAGTACAGTTACTAGTACATCATAATGTAAAATTCATATTAGAGAGTTCTTTTTCTCATTAAGGGATAGATAGATGATAGATATAGATATTAATTAGCAGAGAGAGGATTAAAAAGGGTATTCTAGCTATGCGGACTGGCAATATGAAAAAAATGAGGTGACCAAGATACATTTGAAAAATAGTTTATTCATTTTTTCAACTAATACTTTTTGAACCCATACCATGTACCATATTATGTGCTAGGGATATACTAATGAATACAATAGAGTTTGCATCAGCAAGACCCAGTCTAAGAGAGAAGAAAATTTCAAATAGTCAACAGTCATAGTTGTGATTGTGTTACTGGGCCTGGCAGTTTTAAACAGGGTCCTAGAGGGGTGCCTGGGTGACTCAGTAGGTTAAGCGTTGGCTCAGGTCCTGATCTCAGGGTCTGTGAATTCTAGCCCCCATGGGGCTCTGCTCTGACAGCACTAGCTTGCTTGGGATTTTCTCTCTCCCTCTCTCCCTGCCCTTCCCCTGCTCTCACTCCTTTCTCTCTCTCTGTCAAAGTAAAGACAGCAACATTTAAAAAATAAAAATAAAAAATACAAGTAAATAAAAAAATAAACAGGGTAACAGAAATAGTTGACACTCCTCCTATTGGAAGGCTAGACCAACACTGTGCACCAGAAGGCATGCTGTGTGACTCCTGAGGCTAGATCTGAAAGCAGGCAGCTAGCTCCCATGGATCTCCCAGACTGCTTGCTCTCAGGACATTCCTCCAGCGACACTCCCTCTAGGAATCTGGCCACCTGCTGCGAGAAGGCCAATTCAGTCGAAGAAGCCTTCAGCCATCCAAGCCCAGACACCAGATGTGTGAATCGCAAAGTCTGCAGATGTTTCCAGGTCCCAACTGAGCTTTCTTTCCTACCTGAGACATTTTGGAACAGAGATAAGCCATCCTGCACTGCGCTGTTTGATATTTCCCAGAGAGTTTGTAAGCAAAACCATGTGGCAGCTGTTTTCCATTGCTACATCTGGGGTGCTTTGTTACACAGCATAGAAACTAGAGCACGAGGTGATACCTGGGTGAAGGTGCTTAATTCAAAATGAGGCTAAAGAGTATGAGGTCATTATCACCTAATGGTTAACTAATATTTTAAAACCCCTCCAGTCAGAATTATTTAAATACTTTTCTTCCTAGGTAAGGTAAAATAACTTGTAAAGTAACTCATAGGTCCAAGTGATAGGAGATAAATAAAAAATAATTTAAAAGCTACCCCTTTGTCCTGATGAAAAGAGACATTCCTTCCTATTATGTAGTGTCTACCTGGATGTTTTTTATGAAACTAAAAGATAGACCATAAATAATTAAATGGTTAACTATACTATTGCTCATGGTTAGCAAATACAATTTTCATTAGAGAAAAAAATATATTGTGTGATGCTTACCTCTGAATTAATAACCAAATCTGTTAGAAAATTAATTGAATTGGAGCTTGAGTTACACTTTTAAGAGCCCAAACTTCTTAATATCATATCCAACACTATCTAAACTCTGGTCAGAGCCTCCTCTCCTCTACTAGCCTCTATGATCTGACTACCCAGGCTCTCCAGACTGCTTCTCATTCCCTGAAGACTGGACACGTTCACACCTCCGCTCCTGGGCTCACCTCCCCTACGTTAGGTCAACTCACCAGGCCACTTGCCCTGATTCCCAGGGACACGCTGACTCCGCATCACTTTGTTCTTCCGTGGATGGTTGTTCGTACTGATATCGAGCATTTATTTCATTCTGCTTTAGGGTAATTCTTCATGTTTGTTTCCTCCACCAGTGGAAGGTATTTCAAGGAAAAGATTGTGTCTAATTCATCTTTATATCCCACAGGACCTATCTTCAGTACTTAATACAGATTTCCTAAATGACAAAAAAAAATACAGAAAACACTCTGAGGTAAGTGTGAAATATGGCAAGAAGCATTACAATATCACGATCAGAATCTCCATCTATTTTTAATTCCAAAACTTGTTCAAAGAACTTGAAAAACAAGAGCAACAAAAAAATTACTGTACTTTGCTGAAATCATAACTTCCAAATAGCAGAAATCACCAATTTGTTTTGGAAAAAAATTAGTGTCTCTGTTGATGAAGGCATCTGTATAATTCCCGTACATAATTGGGTTCCACTTACAAACTCTGCATCAATGAAAAAAATTAATGTATAGTTTGGCAGGCCTCATATAAGCCTCATCTGCTCGCTCAGAAAAAAAAAAATTAAAACAAACCATAAAATGTAAATAAAATTCTTTCTTGATACAGAGCCTAGCTTTATTCCCTTACCTTTTGTGTGTCTAGCACAAATATTTAGGGTTAAATATTAAATTTTAATTAGCAAAATTAGTGCAATGATTAAGGGTTAGTATATGAGATTTTTTAAGTTATTTAATAATTCTGAGGAAGAGTGTTAAATGAACTTTTTGTCTATAGTATGGTTTTGTACTTTCTGTGCCTCTTGGATCAAACTTTATCCCTGTTGTTTCATAGAAATATTTTTCAGTAAAAAATAAAAATATCTTTAGGTGGCGTCATATTGTCTGAATAAAACTGCAGACCAATGTTGTTCATGAGCAAGGAACAAAAAATGTTTCAAAATGAATTGGAAATTTTTTATTTCAATCACATCCATAATTTCTACAAACCTTACCCCGGAGCGTATCCTAGTTTGTTGATGTATCTTCTGATTCTTGACTCACAACTCCGGTCTTCAACTTGGCCACATTTCCTGAAACTTGAAGCTTTTCCCAGTCTCCTGAGTTGCAACCACATATGTCATTAATGAAAGGAGCTGGGTAACCTCCCTGCTATTGTTCTTAATTCAGCACATGACAGACACCAACCACCAATTAGGGAGATCTGCCTCAGGCACAGGACGTTAAAAATAAATATCTGATGAAGCAAAGAGGATGATGTAAGAAAAAGAAAAAAATAGAATAGGATTGTGTAAAGGAGAAATTGAATGAATATGAAGAGAACGTTCACACGTCGGAGAAGAAAAATGATGTATAATCCAGGTAAACTCTGAAGAATTATGGGAATTTAAAAAATAAAAACAAAAGCATGGAGAAGTAAACCTTATGCTTCAATGAATCCACAACCAAGTGGTAAAAGAATATTAACAAGTGAAAATCATCCCCATACTTTATTCACAAGCAACAAGATATATGAGCTAAAGAAAATTGCTGACAGTGGAAATAGTCAAAGGCAGTTCAAGTTACGGTGGATATCACGCAGAGATATTGCTTATTACTTTCCCACTGGTGGTGTCTGTCATGACTGTGTGTGCGTATGTGTGTAGGTGTGTGTGTGTGTTACTTATAGCACTTACATATTTTTGTAGTCTATGCTGGATATTTTTATTTTTACTCCCTTAAAATTTTAATATTTTTTACCCTTCTTTAGTTTTCACTTTTACAGAGTATTTTGAGATAACTTACCAAAACTCATGAGCACAGGGAAGTATGATTACTGTATTTCTATAACAAGGAGATAGTGGGAAGGAAGGAACATTCTAAGGGAGAAGAACAATGAAGCAGGAAGAATCCAGTGATCCTGTAAGAGGAGAATTCTGGAAATGTGAATAAGGTGAAGAAAGGGCATAGGATAAAAACAGAATTCTCCATCTCTTCCTTCTTGTTTTATAAACTTAAAGATTCTTTTCATGGGAAGACACAGCAAAACATAGTGACCCTAGAAGCTGAAAGTCAGAACTTTTCGTTACAGCTCCAAATGAGAAAAGGGTGCCAGGCAGAGCTATATAAATGTAGTGTTGCATTTGGGACAGGGTAACAGCAAACTGGAGCTTAAGGGGAAAGCCTTTATTTGGCAAGCTCAGTGGGTTTACAAAGTTTTTCAGAGTTCCCTGGGGACTGGATAATTTGAATTGTTTTTCAGACATAGGGCACAGGGGCTCCTGCAGTTGTCTGATACCTGGCCTCAGAGAGTTAGAGCAATTGTGGGTAAATATGTCCTTGTCACTTCTTTCTCCTGTGGTGCTTAAGTTTATGCATCAGCCTGACTAGGCCCAAGTATTTGGTCAAACACTATTCTGAGTGTTTCCATGAGGATGTTTTTAGATTAACATTTAAATTGGTATATTGACCTCCCTAGTGTGGGGTAGGCCTCATCTAATCAGTTGAAGGCCTGCTAGGCTAAAAAGATTGACTCTCTGTTGAGTGAGAGAGAATGCTTGACTAATTTTGAACTAGAACATGGCCTTTTTTTCTGCCTTCAGACTCAGACTGAAACATTGGCTCTTCCTGGGTCTTGAGGCTTCTGGCCTTCAGACTGGAAATACATTAGCTCTCCTGAGTCTTCAGTTTGTCAACTCACTCTGCAGATCTTGGGACTTGCTAATCACAAGAGCCAATTTCTTATAATAATCTCTTTTGGTTTCTGGGCTATTTGGCCTGCTTATGCAATGGGAGCTAATGAACAAGAAGCCTTTCCTGACTCCCAACTATCCTCTCCTGCAGCCAAAGCCAAAAGGAAGGAAACTATTTCTAAGTAGGGTTTGAAACCTTCTCTTGACTTTTCCTGGAGAGAAGATCTGTCATCAAACCTTCTTTTGTGTTTCTTTCTGTGAGCTCTTTTTCATACTGCTATAAGGCATTTGATTAAGTCTATATGACACGGAGCCCTAGGGTCCAGAGGCAGCTCATCGGGTCTGGAGTGAGGCTACCTGATACAAATGGTCTCCTCTTTTCAGAAATGATTCTACTATTTTTCTCTCAGAGTATTTATCACCACATTTTAAACTTTGAACATAAATTCATTGTAGTTTTATCTCAGAGGTAAAAACTGTTAATGTATAGGCTCTTCCCTCTCCTTAAAAAGAAAGTAAAAAGGAAGGAAAGAAGGAAGGAGGGAAGGAAGGAAGAAAGGAAGGAAGGAAGGGAGGGAGGGAGGAAATGAGGGAAGGAAGGCAGGCATGGTCTGAATCCCATCTCTGTGCTGTTCAACAGACCATTTTTCCTTTTATATTGTGAGCTCCTGAAGAGCAGGGCCTACGGCCTCACTTTTATATGAAAAGTACACAGACAAGTTTGGAGAATGAATGAACAAATGAACAAATGAATCAACCATGAGGCCATTGGTGTAAAACGGTGCAAAATGGAATGCCATAGTGAGGAGGAGGGAAAATACAGAGAAAAGATGCATAAAATTCTCTGATCTTTTGTATATTTAATGATGGTAATTTCCCTGGAGATGGGGTGGGGAATTATTGTAATGAGTCAATGAGATGATTTAGGTGCTCAATTAGTAATAAAATACCTAACATCCATTTCGCACTTGCTATATGTCAGAGAGTAAACTAAATATTTTACAGGTATTATATTATATAGCACTCAAGTCATGCCTATGAGAGAAGAGCCATTTGTTAATCTCACTTCACAGATGTGGAAACGAATAGTTGGAAAGGTTAAGTAATTTGCACATAATTTTTAGCAACTAAGCAAAGAAATTAGAACTTGATCTTGGTTTTGTTTGTCTCCAGATCTTGATTCTTAATTATTATGCTAACCGTAAGGACTATTATTTTTTTTACAATTTAATATGTTTATTCTTTGACAGCTTTAGTGGGGACAATGGGCGGTGAAATCTCTTTGCAAATCTCTTGAGTCCGAATGGCTACCGCGAAGGCAGCAGTGCTCCCCTCTGCCGAGGGAACCCCTGACCACTTCCTGCACTGCTCTCTCACTTTGGGCTAAGTGTGTCACATACCGTGCCAAGTTGCCTGGTCTAGAAAAGCCCTTTGATGAAGAGCTATTCTCTAAATGTTTCATGTAAATCAACAGTCAGCAAAGCTTCCCTGTTTGTAAACTATGTTATAGTTATGATAATGGAAGTTTCAGCCAGTTTTCTCATCCTTCAACAAAGTAATCCTAAGTTTGTCATTATTAGTGTTCTTAAAATGTAATGGATAGATAGACCAGGGTCTACCTTGAGTCCCAAGAAATGTGACAGTAGAATGTCACTTAGAATGTAAATTGTTCTATCCACAATGATGCAAACTCCTCAGCTGCTGCCATCTCTCCAGAGGAATTTCCATTTAATTCTTTTGTGATGCACACAGTTCTTCCCTTCTTGTGTGAGGTCCATCACTATTTATTTATTCATTCAGTCAATCATTCAACAACCTTTGGTTTGGTACTGTGCTGAAGACTAGATCTGCAAAGATGTATAACCTAGTCCCTGTTCTCAAGGGACTCAGTTTAGAGTGGGAGAGGTGGTGGAGATATAGATGCATAAGAAAATCACTGTGATGCTACTTTATAAATGAGATATACAAGAGATGGAAAAATTCTCAGAGCACCAGACAGAGAGACACAGCAATATTTCTGCCAGAGAGATCCAGAGAACCACGAAGAAGATTAAGGTGCTCCTAGAAGAACAAATCTGATTTCTTCTGAAGGAGAAAGTAAAAGATAAAAGACTGTTCTAGTCAGCATGAGCAAAGGCATGGAGGTGTGAGGGTGTACGATGTTTGGAATATTGTGATGTTACATCAAGTCATGTCTAATGCTAACAATAAAGAGGCACATCTGTTTTGTAGTTTATAATGAAACCATCTGTTCACTGATATCCTATCTTCATTTTGACTGATTCTCTCCTTAGTTTAGTTTCTAGGTCAGATTTTTTTTTCAAATTGTGGGTTGTGAAATGTATTTAGCAGTTCTTCAACAGCATTTCTTTTCAAATGAATGGCATAGAAAGACTAGAAAAAAGCCAAATAGAAAAATATCAGAAAAAATTTTAAAAAAATATCAGAGTGCACTAAGGGAGGAAGGTAAGTACTGTTATGTGAAACCGAGTTTGGTTCTGGGTGTCTGAGTGTGTGTCTATGTGTCTGTTCCATAATGTATTTTTTATCGTGGGTCACAATAAAAAAGTTTGAAAGCCACTGAAGTAGTAATTTTTTCTATTACTTTTCATTGCACTCATATTATATTGGTTATGATTAAACCTTGAGTCCAAATCAACCTTGGTTTTTAATGAAGTGACAAGTGACACAGACTGACCTCATTTATAAGCCTGGCACACAGGCAAGCATCTGTTTTATTGAACGCTAGTTACATTTTACCAGATGAAATGATTCTAGCTTGGGAATGAAACCATCATTTATAATGTTATTTTAACATTATTTTTCTATTCTGAGTTCCAAACTACTAAATTAAAGACAATATATAAAAATCTAACCAATTAGTAGTAAGTTTCCTAAGAGACTGGGTTTTACTGTAATAGTCATTTATTCATTCAACATTTATTGAGTGCCTACGATATACTCATTGGCATTCTAAATGCTGGAGATAACAGTGGTGTGAAAGAAAGATAAGGTTAGTGAAATAAAAAAGTGTTTATATTAAACACTCATTAAATTTCAGCTTCTTGCAATTAGGATGGCATGATATTTTAACAAAAGATTTAGAAACAAACCACAAAAATATTTAATGAAGGACAAATGAAAAACCCCACCTCCAACCTAGACAAGGAGAATCACACAACAGTATAGTTGTACAGGGTATTTAAAACTAGATGAGATAAATGGAATATTTCATGAAATGGTTTTAATCTATCCCCTGTGTAAAAGTGAGAAGACATAGGCTTATATATAGCACACATTTTGTAAAAATATGAGTCTTGAACAGTAGGGAATGAATATCTCTGCTACTGTTGTGCTGTGCTTATAAAGTTTAAAGTTCTCCATGGAGAGTAAAGGCAATAGATTTTTTTTAAGCTGCATGTCAAACTGAGTAAACCTTAAACTTTTCCCATGAAATTTCTCTCATTTACTCTTTGTAGTTTTATATATGAATGGTAATGAAAAGTCACAGCCTTCACTTTTTATCCCTAACAGTATTTGTAATCACATGACAGGACTTTTGTTTGCCTTATGATATTTAAAAAGCATTTATTTCAGTGTATATCAATTGAAGTCCTGTACTGTGGGCCAAGATGCTAGGTAGGGAAATATAAACATATTTTATATCACAGATAAAGTATTTCAATATAATGGAAGTGTTCCACTTATTCCATGGTTCGCCAACATCACTGCGTGTGTCAGCCTGCTGCTTTCTGTATCTTTATTCTCACTTGTTCTACAGCATCACTTGCCATCTTTAAGTGCCCTTTTGAAGCTATTTGGGAATATAAGAATGTCTTGGTCACCTTTGCAAATTTATCTTACCCAGTGTCTCTTTCCGTGTTATTTAATGTATTCCGACACGTCGTCTGAGCCCCATGATCTAGTGAAGGTTTGCCCCACTTTTCAGAATAAGTGAGTATTTGTTATTTCCATGAGGCAGAAGAGAGTGAGGGAAATGGGAAGGAGGGGAGGCTGACCTACAGATGAGGAAAAAGTAAAGAATTTATTGCTCATTTTCTATACATATATTTTAAGTGAAAAGGCATAGTTCATATACGAGACAATATTGAAGGTTTAGAATGCCCGAAACACATATTAACCCTGAAACTTTCAATATGGAGATCCTCTAAACTGTAATAACTTGAAAAGGAAAACTAAACTATGTTTTCTTTAAATCTGGCTTGACTTTTCTTTTTGTATGCTGTCAACCTTCAAGAATGTATTTAGACATTGTTTTTTAACCTCATTGAGACATTTGTTTCCTGCACCTTCACACTGGGGAGGTTATAGTTGGGTCTTGTGGGGCCATGGTTTTCTAAGATGAACATGCTTAGGTTGACATCAAAGCAAGAAAATTCTTGGACAAAAGGAGTGTCTGACAAATGGGTCAGTGGCCAATTGGAATACATAAACAGAAATTTGATTCTGAAAATCACAAAATCAAAATCAAACAGGAGTTATTACAAATGCTGAAAAAATGTTAAGTGAAAACATTATTTTGATGCCTCATCAGAACTCTTCTGTATTATTTCTCTTTTGTCATCAAAAGATATTTAGCACAATGCTCAGAGGTGAAGGGAGAAAATGCATATTTCTCCTACTATTTTCCTTTCTTGCAAAAGGACAGAGGATGTGCTAAAATGCAAATATTGGAGGAAGGAAGGGCCTTGGAGGGAGTAATTTGAATGACTCTGCTTTCTTCTGTAACCTTCCTTATTGTCCCAGATTGGGTCCAGCATTGCTCCTAAATCAACAAACATACTGCCTGATGCTTTGCTTTTTTTGTTGTTGTTGTTATCAATATTGAACAATATGACAAGAATATTGATATCTGGGGAGAAATCGGATATAAGATTTTCAAAATTCATGGTATGAGATTCTTTGAACTCTTATTATATACCCTGATGATACTTAAATTAACGTCTATTGGCTGATGATGTTTGGATCATGGAAAATTATCAAGGATGTTTGACCTTCTGCTAAAATTGCACAGATTCAGAACTCTAGACACTTTATTGGGGCTCTTGTAATACTCAGATCTGGTTACATTCGAAGAAATTTTTATTATTCAGCATCATTCACTCAAACTAATCAGTAACCTACTCTGTATGGTTTGTTGTTTATGTGAGTCTAAGCAATAATATAGGCTTTTTATAATGCTATTTCTCCTTAAAATTAGAAATGGCTCTTCTTTCTTTCTTACGGGATGCCAAGGAGGAATATGGAGTTGGCAGCTGCAACATTAAACCGAATTAAAATAAAAACCTTGGAGTTCAATGCCGCCCAACTTTTCAATCTTTCTTCATTATTTGTACCACTACTACAAGCAAACAACTGATGCGGTTTCTAGATGTTTTAGAGCAAATAAGCACTTCCAGATGAAAGCAATAATACATGCAAAATGCATTTTTTTCAATTATATCTAAAATTATCCACATCACTTAGCTGTGTGGATCACAGGCAGTTACTATGAGGGGGGTAGATAGGGTAAGTCACTCACCATTAAAAAATGATGTTCATGAGATCAGAATACCTGTGTCAGTGCAATCATATGCATGGGATGGAGACGCAGGGGCCATTGATGAGCACGTAAACACAATCACAACACAAAAGTGTGATGATTCTCATCTACACTCCCTGGAAAGCGGTAACCTGCCGCTATCAGGGCCCCCCACACGAGTCACATGCCTGGTAGAGGTAAAGCAGACACTTCAGCATCTGTCCACGTCATGGGAAAACTTTTCATCTCAGAATGCACGTACTAATAAACAACAGTTGGAGAAAATTGTCCATGACATTCAACATAAAGCTGAGCTTTAACTGAGAGAAGGAAGGGTGGAATTGTATTTCCCTTTGTAAAGCGAAAACAGCCGTGAGTGCGGCCTCTTCTAAAATCTGATATTTAAAAAAGAATGGTAAGAAATCGAATTGTTCAGTTTGGAATGAAGAGTGGCTGAAGTTACTGGAAAGCTCATGCCTCTGAGTCGCAAAATCACTGGCCAGGAGAGCAAAACTTTTCCAACACCCAATTTTAATATTGTGCTAAAGCCATTGACTCTGTTAAAACCCTGGAGTTAAATATGATCTCCTCCCCACTGCACCCCCACCCTTTCTCTCTTAGGTTTGTGTTTGGGGGACAAGGGGGCTGGAGCTTGGCCCCAACCTCGGAATTGCTGCCAAGGGCTTGTAATACAATCTCTCCCCATTTGAAGGGTAAATCAGTGTCAATTGGGTTTGCCGTCCACCAGAAAAAGTAAGCATTTTACTTCCGCTCGGTCTATGTGGACTGATGAAATGTAGGAAATCTGTTTCTGGCGGGGGGGGGGGGGATCGTTTTCCCAAACAGCACCGAGAGGAGCCATCAGAGAAGTATGAAGAGGGGCAGTGCGGCTGGAGTAGCTGCCGCTGCCGCCGGGCTGCTGGGGTGCGGAGCGCGGCTGCTGCAGGACCTGCGCCGGCAGGGGGCCGGCCCCGAGACGCTGCGGGAGCCCAGCCCGGAGCCCCGGCGCCCCTGAGAGCCGCCAGCAGTCAGCTCCGGACGCGGGGTGAGCGAGGCGGGCCGGCCGGGTTCCCGCCGGCGTCGCCGCAGCCGCAGCGCGCCCAGCAGCCGGGTTTCGGGGGGCCCTGCCCGCGTGTGCGCGCGGGGCGGCGGGGGAGGGGCGCCCCTGATGGTGACCTCTGGGGCGCGGCTGGGAAGGGCGAAGAGCCGCGGACAGCCGGACGGGCTCTGGCGCTGAGTGGGTGGGCACTGCAGTGGGTGACTCGGGTTCCCCGGACACAGCCATGTGTTCCTCATCCCTATTGTGGAGCAGCCCAAATGACCGCGGCAACAGGAGCCCGCTGGGGCGGCTCACCCAACCAGGGACACAAGTGAGGATTTCGAACTAGCACATCGATTATAAACGCACACGTCTGCATTCGTGCACGAGGGTCTCTGTGATGCATGCTCTGCGTGGTCTGTTCCCGGGAAGAGGCGAGCGGAGCGAGGGCGGTTTTCCTGAATTGATCTTGGATGTTTCCCTGGAGTGGGGGAGGCGGGGATGGGAGGAAAAAGCACGACACTTGTGACTTGGGGAGATACTCCCTATTTTCGACTGATGGGTTTCACAGAGTTGAGTTCTTTTACGTGAATAAAAAAAAACCCCTAGCCTATGAATCAACCCCCTTTGGGGAGATTTTGCATAGTAGTATTGTTCTTTGCATCCAAAGAGCGGGGCTTTGGAATCTGAAATTGTTTGGGGAGCAGAGGAGCCAACTTTGCTTCGGAGGCATTAGGTATATAGGCAAAATCAAGGTCTATCAGTTACGTAAATTGTCGTTAACCCGGCCCAGACACTCGAAGTTTCCGGGGTCTTGAATAGAGAGGGAGCAAAAGCAGGGGTTAACAGATTCTGTTTTCTGCATTCCTGTACAATTGGGGTTGGGGTGGGGGCGGGGGTTGTTCAGTCTTCCCTCCGGAAATCAAAGCCTTCGCTTCCCCACCTTCTTCATCTTCATTCTCTCACCTTCTTCACTTTCTTCCACTTCTGGTTAAGAGTTTGCAAAACTTTACCGTCCTTCTTGTAAACTCCTCCCTCTCCCCAAGAACCCTCTCCAACAAAGCTAAATCAGTTGTGTCGAGGAGATCTTTTGTGGGGGAAATAAGATCTGCATGTGCACAGCAACACCCATTTGGCCTCCCAGTGTTAAAATAAAGGCGCAGACAGGTCGGATGTGCCAGCCAGGCAGAGGAAGTCCACCTTTCCCCCTCACCTAGCGCTGAGGTTCACCGCTGCAGGACTGGGAACAAGCCCTTGTTACTTATTGATTCCTTCCCCCAACCTCTTCGCAGTGTGGACACTGATTAGCTGCAGCTGGGGGCTAGTTTGCCCAGCCTTTGAAATAGATCAATGAGTTCCCTGTCGAGGAATGCTCCCCCTTAATTGCGGAGGAGGGGGTGGTGGCTGTGGCGGTCTTCTCCAACATGGGCGTCCTGGTTCTGACTGCCTAAGAGAAGGTAAGGGACAGATGTCTGAGGCATGGGACAGGCGGCCTTTGCAATGCGCATTGAAGCCCTCACATATGGCTCCCTGAATGGGCTCTGGAACGGAAAGGTAGCTTGAATTTCAGCCTGTGTATTACTTACTAAACTTTTGGGCTTATTTCTTCACCATACTTTTTGCGATGTGGACTGTGCTTTACTGGGATATAAAGCCAGATAGCACAATTTATTTCTAGTATCTTAGTAAGAAATCTTAGTTAAAACTTAAACTTGCAGGTATGGTGAAATGTCAGGTCTTAAATTAATTGCAGTGTGTTATGTATAATTTTAGAATTTTGATTCAAGGCTGCAAGTCTGTATTCTAGACTTTTGGAGCCTTTGGAAGGCCAAAGTTACCTCCGTTGAAAACAAATAATGAGGCTCAGGCAATTTGTTTGCAGAGTTTTGTTAAAACTGCAGTTGATGTTAAGGCTATTTTGGTATCTTTGTGGTTTTGATATTGAGGAACAAACAGGATCGCACTATTTCTTTTCACTTCTCCTGAGGAACAATCAAGATTTTCCAGTCAGTGTTTTTGGACTAGAGAAAAGAACTGGAGAGAAGATACAAAATATCTCTTGTCAAAATGAGAAATGCTTATGTAATCTTTCTGTCCTAAGTGTTTTCAGGGTCAATGGAGTTTTTACTACTGTTTTCCCTTATATGAGACTATTCTTCACAACAGATATATATGTTCAATAGAGTGTAGAACTCTGCTAGCCCTCAATTACATTATAGCAATCTTTGTATGACAAACAACATCCAAAGCAGCAAAGTGTCCTCATGAATTAAAGTTTACTGATTAATTACTTTCAGATGGTTTTCTATCCAAATTATGTATCAAGTTAAGCTGGTAGGGGTCCAAAAGCCTGTGCTAAGTTGTTTGGAAGAATGGATTAATAGGACTTTTAAAAGCTTGAAAAAAAATTTTAAAAGCCATGAAACTATAAGCATTGATGTCTACTCAGTGTTATTTATTGGGTCATGATTTGAGAAGGAATTATTATTACAGATATGCCATCATTTAGTTCAGGACAAATTGTCATGGGGCTGTGAGAAGAGAAAAAAAGTTAGCATTACTTGAAATTGGACGCCAGGAGAGCTGAATAGGATATTTTTAATAACTCTGTGACTAAATAACCTTATTACTTTGGCCAAAGTATCTTAGGTCTCCAGTCTCTTATTAAAAACCAGGAATTTGACTGTTACAACTTCTATAGTCCATTTGAGTTTAAAGGTTTTGTTACATTATTAGAAAAATTGATAATGAGTGTCATTTTGCCTTTACTCTTGGTGCCTGTGTGTGTGTGTGTGTGTGTGTGTGGGCTAGTTGTGCTTCTTAGCCAGAAGTGTGGGTCCATTTCTAAGATCTAGAGTAATCTTTCAGATTAAATTTGGACTTTTATTTTCTAATTAGACCCTTAGGTTAAAATTTGGCATTCATGACATTGGTTGGGAAAGCATAGCTTCCCCAATAGTAGAGATAGTATTGGTTAGCCAAAATGGATCACATAGGAGGAAAGAGCTTGGAATGGAATCTAGAGCCATCTAGAATAGTCCTTGGTTATTAGTTCTTTGAACCTCAGTTGAAAGATAGCAGTTTCTCCTTCCAAATTTTGAAAGGGTGTTTGGTGTAGGTTGTTTTTTGTTTGCTTAATTAAAAAAATAGGGCTATTGGCCTATAAACTTTGCTTCTGCATTGCTTCACACTAATAACACACAAAATTGAATCGAAGTGAGGTCAGTGCTGCCAATCAGAACAAAATTGGCCTTTAGGGATGGGAACTCTTAACTGTAAGTGCATTAGCACTGTTTTAAAAGGTCACAGTTAAGGAGCGCGTGTGTGTGTGTGTGTGTGTGTGTGTGTGTGTGGTGTGCCAGGGTGTGTGTGTGTTGTGACATCCTTTCTCATTTATTTTGGAAGGTAGAGTATTCCCCCATCTTAATAGCTTCCGAGTCTTTAACCAGTGTCAAAAATGAAGTATAATTTGTTTTTAAAAATACTTGTAAACTTCTCATTTTAGAACTCAACATGTCATTCTTCACCTTGGGATTTCATCTCTGTTAATATGAAGAAAACTTAGGATTTTCCATTATTTACGGTTTTGTTTTTCATTTTCCTTTATTTTTGCTTTTCTTAGTGATTTATAGTTCTATAAAATATTTCTATTTTCTTACAGAATTGTTTTTTCTTTTAAAAATATGTCAATAGTTTTATTTTGGCACATTTTCTACAAGGTTGATTTAGGCTTAGCTAGTATTTATTGTACATAAAATATATACCCAAAATGGCACAAATATTTAATCTTCACAACTATGAGGTATTTGCCTCCATTGTATATACACTGGGGAACGCCAGTACAAAGAGAAAATGTCATCTAACTGGAAAAGAACAGCCACTTAGTGGTGAGGTAGTGGAGCTAGTGTTTGACCCCAACACTTCTGATTCCAATTCTAATATTCTAATCCTTTAATGAGGCTTCTTACTGGATCTCATAGAAGATAGTAGTGATATAATGTTTCTCATTTTATTCTTATTTTTATTTTTTCCACTTTATTTTCTATGCAATACATTTTTAATAACAGGTCAGCAAAGTCTAGAGATAGTCTGGAAACCATCTTGGTCATAATCAAAGCACACCTCTAGGTGGCGTGAAAGAATACTTTTTTTCAGAGTCAAAACTATGATGTCTTCAACTGGGATTGTGGAGCAACAGACTAAACAGTCTTTAAACATGTGATATTTTACTTATGGAGCCATTAATTTTTTCTTCTTCCCCCGGGCTAGTTCAGTCTCATCATACTCATAATGGTTATTCCAGAATCAGTTCTACTATGGAAAGAAAGAAAAAATAATACACACATTCTTTGAAGAATTCTGTATTAAGTTTCTGCATGTTTTTCCCTTTAAGTTTTATTTTTCTGAATTCCAAATCCTGAGGGTTGAGTTAATCCATTTTTAGATAGACCCATACAGCTTGAAGAAGCTATAGTTCAGAGAGTTATGGAAGCATTTGAGTGCTTACTTCTGTTTCCAAAGCAATCGGCTTTGCTTAGCAGTTACCAAAGTCACTTATCAAGCTTTAAAAATATTAGATTACATGAATTTTCATGGTAACATCTTTCAGTGTTTAGATACATGATATAAAATGTTTTTCTTACCCCCAAACCTAACTTTTTCTTAAAGTCTAATGGACCATCAATCATTTTATTTCCTATCTTTAAAAGCTACTCCTTGGCATCTCTTTTGATTTTTGAAAACTTTTGAATGGATTCAAAGGATCAGAAATTATCTCTTTGTTATAGTTTGTTCTTTGTGTCTACTTCAACTCATCTACTTGGTTAAGGTGAAAATTATAAAAAGGTTACAATCCTGTAGTGATCTTTTTATCTGAGTAATATAAATTCATTTGGTTGTTACTCATGCCAGTTTACTCATTTCTTTAGAAACGACTTCAACAGGGAATAATTCTTCCACACTTCAAGTTTCGATCTTACCTGGATTCATTTCCGTGTTTCTTATTCATGTCTCTGCCATATTTAAATCCTAGACTTCCATATGCTTTCAACTAAACCAAAAGGCATGCTAGGTTTGATGATGGTTTGAAATAATGAAAAATGGATCCAGAGAACATGGATTGAAATCATAATTTTTTCCCAAGACACATAAACAGGGGAGCCCTTGTCTATGACAGTGATTTTAGGTGTCTATGTATTTCATATACGTTTAATTATTTAATTTCCATCTACTTACCCACTAAGCCATCTTTCTCCCACTTTTGCTTCCTGGGGGAATATAATCCTATTATTGTTTTTCCCCCCTTTGTATATAATTTTGATTATACCTGAAGCAGCATAACAAAAATTGCTTAGTTATACTCTTATTGTTTTTACTTAATGCTCATCTATAAATATTAGAAGATAGTTTGAATTACATTTCTGGCAAAATACAGGACAGACTACATGAGAAATAAATGTGCCACTGTCAAGGAAAATAAAAACTTCACTGTTTGGAAGTATTGAGGGGAAGGATTGTGTCCCTCTGGCTCATTGAAACTGTTACATGCCATTAGGCTTACTGTAAACTATCCCTTGATGAATTCTTTGCTGAACAATGAGCTTAAGAATCTGAGGTGTCTTCTTGCTTTTATAGAGCAAAGTAGGCTTCTGATACTTAAATGGAAGTTGCACAGCACATAATAGGATGTAGGTAAAGTTACTGAACTATAACATCTCACTTTCAGGAAAGTAGTGGGAGAGATTGTGTCTTGAGAAGAAAGGCATTTTAGAGGTAACCCTTTTAAGATTTCAATTAGTTATTTAAATGTGTCAATCATGTGCTTAAATGTATTATTACTTAAATGTTTGTTTCTGAGGCTAGCTAGCCTATATGAATCCTAACCAGCCATAGGTAGATTTTTTGTTTTCTTGAGAGTGGACCTATTTTTAAAAGAATTGGAGCAAAGATGTTTTAGTTTTCTGGTATTTAATCACAGGGTTTGGAGAAAGCTTCAGGTCATTGTATGAATAATGTGATGATTAACTGCAAAAAATAGGCAATAATGATATTCTGGCTCCTGTAATGATAATTTAGAAACATGACAAATGTATTAAAATTATTTCCCATTTGCACTGGCTCACTTTCGATAATTAGATATATAAAGATTTATAAAAAATGTTTTCAAAGGCAATTTATGGTAATTCTTTTTGCAAAAATTTATTCCAAAGCATAATTGCTTTGGAAATGAAATTGTCTGTGTTTTTAAATTATGCATTTATGACATTCTTTAGGTGTTTATTCACGTGACCAGTTTTTTCTAATACTACGGCAGAATTTTTGGAAGGCAGTTACATTTTACAATTTTCTGAACACCAGTGTCATCTTTTTTTTTTCCAAAAGCAGTCTTTAAAAGGCAAAAAATTAACCTATGATAAGAGAATTAGAGTTTGATATTAAGTAGAAAAGATTATTATGTAAAGTTTCAAAGAATAGAACGACAAAAGTGTATATAACTTATATTGGTAAATTTAAAATACCATAAATAATGACATATAGTTGAAAACCCCATTATATCATATCATATTTCTTGCCAGCTGCAAATATTTTCATTTTCATTAGTCATACTGCACTTCGTTATTTCATATGTACTATTTGTGTACAGAATAGAGTCCTGTATACTGTTAAAGTGATGAGTTTGTTTAGCTACTTCAATATTACTTCTATAGCCTTAGGTCCTATAAATAATGCACACAAAGTGCTACATTCAAGGCCAAGGATATATTCAAACATCTTTTCTACAACCCATACAGGGGACTGGGCTACTCATAAGGTGGTCGGGGTAATGAAATCATCTTTTTATTTTATAGACGAAAAACACCTAATTACTTCTATTCTAAAGATCACAAGCAAAACCTAGTATGTAAGATATATAAAGTGGGAAGATACAAAGTAAGATTAAAGAAAACCCTATGGCAATATTTATTAGAATTATGTTTAATTCTTGTGTTATAGTGTGGGTTCTTGATGAATGTATTTTGTTAAGTGTATCATTCTGGCTAGAATATTGGTCTTAAGAGTATGAAGACCCAGGGTCAAGCCTGTGTCTGCCAGGATCTAGTATATATGATCTTGATTGAGCCACTTATCCTCTCTGTTTTTGTTTTTTTGTTTTTGTTTGCTTGCTTGTTTGTTTCTCATTAACTGTAAAATGAAAAAAGTGTATTGGGGTCTCTTTGAAAACACCTTCTCCCCTCTCTCCCCACCAATGATCTAAACTGTGAGTTCATATTAACTTACCCATCTGAAAAGAACCATGTGCTGTACTAATTGTATAGGTAATAGTTTTGAGAGAGGTGACCCTATGATTACAATAAATTGGGCAAATTATGTCATTGCTTGCACTCAGTTCTAAAATTCTGCGAAAACCTGTGGCTTCAAATATGAACCCAAACATTGGGAGTGTACATTTAGGTACTAAAATTTTAATCAAGCCCTTTTTATTACTTTCAAATAGTGGCATTTCTTGCCTTAGACGCTGACTTTTTCCAGTATGGTGTTTCACATGAGCTTAGAGCTTAGTGTTTGATTTTTCTATGTGACCTTAGATTGCTGCTGTTTCCTACCAAGTGATTGGTCAAAAGTGATAGGGCCAGTGCAGATAAAGCAAATAGTGTTTCATGGGGTTTAATGATTAAAAACCTGACCCGTCATCAAAACGTCCGTGGATCTGGTTCCTTACTGTGTCATTGGCAGAAAGATTTTCACAAGACAAGTCTGTATAAAAAGCAACTCCCTTTTTGTTTTCAAAACAGGTATTACAAGTGGATAAATGATGTGCACTGCTCTGAGCCCCAAGGTACGCAGTGGACCTGGCCTTTCTGATATGCATCAGTATAGCCAGTGGCTGGCCAGCAGACATGAAGCGAATTTGCTACCGATGAAAGAAGATCTGGCCTTGTGGTTAACCAATCTATTAGGTAAGGTTATAAGATCTCATTTGGTGAGCCAAAATAACAGGTTGTTTTTTTTCCCCCTCATGTAGTGTCCTTCACCTAAGCATGTGACGGCACCTTGGGAAGAAAGATTTCATTATTTGGATTTTGCATCTGGGAAACCTGAGGCAGGTGGAAAATTTAAATAAATTTCTCAATATTTCTCACATTAACTGCACTTAGTAATACCCGTAGCATGCATTGAAATGTGGAAATGTGTGGTCAAATTGCTGGTTTTGTCTATATGCCAGTCTGATTTATTTTTTACTTTTCTTTCACGCAGCAGACCTGTTTGACCTATTCTTTTGACACTGCACACGGGCCACAGTCTGTGAAATCTGACTTCTAAAACTAGATTTCTGTGTCCTACTTTTATAGCACACCTTCCAAAACTGCTGAATACCCAAACTCTAGAACAAAATCGTCTACCCTTTGTCTAAATGAGCTAACTGGAGTCATCCAACCTTGAACTAAAATTGTCTTTTCATTTCATTTTTGTTTGTGAGTACTCTTTCAAATTTGTCTCTGAGAAAAATGCTACCTCATGCTAAGGCTGCCTCTTTTTTTTTTTTTTTTGTTTTGTTTCTATTACGCCAGCATATTCATAGTATAAAATTTCAACCATGTGCCCAACAGAATCATGCATTTAAAGGATCATGATACGGAGCAGTACTGTTTTCGCCAGTAGTTTTTCACAGAGAATAGAATTAAAACCTGCAGAAAGGACCTTTATAGATATATGATAGAAGGGTTGAATATTGAGTAAACATAGAGTTCATGTGGTGCTTTATCAATTACAGAAGGGATTTCATAACATTATTTTCTTACTTAAAGGATCCTTTAAGGCACTTTTTTTACCTTAATTTTCTAGCTGATGAAACCGAGGAGCTTCATGAGGACCACCCTGTTTATCTAGAAATGTAGCAAGGTTTTAGCAGGGTTTGGCAAGACTTTAGCACATCTTCGCAAACCTTTCCTTTTGCTCACCATGGCTCTGGAGTTTGGCAGGGCTTTTATGTTTTTTAAGCCTTTATCCTAAGGTTAGATGTCTCCTTTTTCCTCAGTGTGTACATACAACTCTATGTGGTGTAGCCAGGGCTACGTATGGGTATGCCCCATGCCCAGCCACAGGGTAAGGACAGAAATCCAGAAGGCATTCCCAGGAAGACCCTTTATTATGCTATAGGACTATATCCACTAGAAGGAAGGGGCTATCCCCTTTCAGTAAGACATCTATACAAGGGTGGAGGTTTTATCTCCATCACATACAGGGAATTCAAGTTTATCTAGGCAGATGGATTCTCTCTCTCTCTCTCTCTCTCTCTCTCTCATCCTTCAAGCATTATTACATTAGTAATTTATCATTAACCTTGAGCTGTCCTTAGATATGGGCTATTGCAAGTATAGCAGCATAGAAGAGAAATTAAGACCACAGACTAGAAATAGACCGCCTATTGTGTTTGAACCCCAGATCTGCCACTTAACTAGCAATGTGATCTTGGGCAAGTTACTTAACCTCTCTGTTTCTCGGTTTCCTCAACTGTAAAGTAGTAATAATAATAGTAGTATTCCACAGGGTTGCTGTGGGATTAAATGGTTAAAATACGTATACTAGTTACTACTGGGCATCTTCTAAATACTATATGCTTTGTCGTTATTCCATTTATATAGTTCAGTGATACTGTTAATTTGATTTTGTGGGTAAGTTAATATATTCAACAAATATTTGATGTGCTACAGCATAATATATTAGTTAGGGGTGCCTAGGTGGCTCTGTTGGTTAAGCATCCAACTCTCGATTTTGGCTCAGGTCATGATCTCATGATTTTGTGAGCTTGAGCCCTACATCTGGCTCCACACTGGCAGTGCAGAGCCTGCTTGGGATTCTCTGTCTCTGTCTCTGTCTCTCTCTGCCCCTCCCCCACTCACACCATCTCTGTCTCTCTCAAAATCAAGAAATAAATTTTAAAACTATATATTATATATGTTAGTTTAAAAAATGAACTCTGGAATCAGAATGCTTGAATTCAAATCTCAATTCCATGAGTTACCAGCCCTGTGATACTAAGCAAGTGTTTTAATGCAGTGTGCCTCAGTTTTGTCATCTGTAAAATCAGTATAATATTAATACCAACCTCATAGGATTGTTGGAAACTTGGATGACATCACCAGCTTTAGAATAAGATCTGGCACATAGTAATCAACTAGCTAGGAAATACTAACTCTTGTAGTTAACTGTGTTTCAGACACAGTCTGCTAACTACCGGAGGATAGAACAGTGACTAGGAATAGAGTACCGATTCTTATAGAGCTTGGAGTAAATTGAAAATGAAATATTTTGAATAAGTAAGTGAATAAATATTCATTAATTGGGCTTGTTGTAAACATTAAAAGATATAGATTGCAATAAGAATGTAAAAAGAAGGAAGTACAAATGGGGTAAAAACTCAGAAGGCTTGGGGGGGATCCTCTTTAAAAGGTCTTATATTTGGGGCACCTGGGTGGCTCAGTTGGTTATGTCCGACTTCAGCTGAGGTCATGATCTGACAGTTCGTGAGTTCGGGCCCTGCATTGGGCTCTGTGCTGACAGTTCAGAGCCTGGAGCCTGCTTCAGATTCTGTGTCTCCCTCTCCCTTTTCCCCTCCCTTGCTTGTGCTCTTTCTCTCTCTCTCTCAAAAATAAACATTAAAAAGTTTTTTAAAAAGGTCTTATATTTAAAGTGAGAACTGAAAAATAATTAACTGCTAGCCAAAGAAAGCATAGGAAAAGAGCCTGAGTGGTGGGAATGGCATAGGCTGAGACAGAAAGGAGTTTGGTACCTTGGAAGAACTCAGTGGAGACTGGCATCAATGGCACAGACCAAGAAGGGGAGAGTTTCATGTGACCTGTTGGAGCTAGATCGCATACTGCTTTGAAGACCGTGTTAAGGGGCTTTATAATTTTTTGTATGATCAAGGAAAAGTCAGGGTAAGATAATGATTAGAGAAAAGCATATTTGTATAAGTATGTTCCAAGGTCCCGTGACTTGTCATCAAAGGCATTTTATTTGGCAAATATGATCATTTACAAAACAGTTTGATCAGGGTGAGCAGCCCAAGACATCCTCAAAGAATAGAGACTCACTGTGTGTGTAATGGAAAGATCCTTGGATTAAAAGTCAGGAGACCTGGCTCCTAACTGGGTGTCAGGAGACCTGGCTTCTGATTCTGGCTCTGCCACTTGGTAGGAAATTTGCCCAAAGTCACTCAGCTATCTTTTCTGGGCTCAGTGTCCTCAACCATAAAATGAAGGGCTTGGAGTGGATGATCTCTAATGTCCTTACCAGTTCCAAAAGTCTAGGTTTCCAAGAAATCCATCTCTTGAGACCCAGTTTGAGATCATCAACATGCATAAACAAAGAGAAAACAATTTACATAAATGAATAATCTTTCTTTTAAAGAATAAGAATAATTTTTTAATACTAGTAGTTGGTAACAAAAATGCAACTGATGAAATTTTCTCAGAAAAGGAATCTTAGTCTCAGGCTACAGTAATGTACCACCTTGCATTGACTTATATTCATAGAAGGAAGTAGATAGATAATAGCTTTCAAGTGAATATTCATATGGTAACTTAGAAAGTAAACCAATAACTTGGGATTATTTTAAAGTGGTAAAACATTTGGAGTTAAGAAAATGCATTATGTACTAGAATGCTAATAATGAGGAGGGGAGAAAAAATGTATGGTTATGTTAGAAGATATTTTTATTACACATAATAGACACATTTAGAATTCACATATTTTGGAAATGGAGTCATTAAAGTAAATTTTAAAATGATTTATTATTGACCATTTTATCACCTCAGATAGTTGCAAATTTATATTGTGTAGCTCTCTTTCAATTCTTGTTTTTCATCGACTTGAAAGTTAGAGATATTTTGAAAGTAGTTTCAAAGTTGATGCTGTCTCCATGTAAAGTATCTGCATTTTTTGGAAATGTAGAAATTTATATACTGAATTTAAGCTTTAAATTAGATGGTGCCCTTGTGATGTGGACCTTACTTGTGGAAAGGCTTTCTGCTTCTTTTTAGTAATACTTGATTAAAATAAAACTTTTTTATGTCTTTCAAAAGGAGTATTCATGGTTTTTTAAATTCATATATTTCTACTCCTATCTATAAAATGTAAAATATAAGATGTAGTTTCTTAAATAACATTCAATATATATTCAGATTTTTTTGGTAGATAAAAATGTTTGATAGAGAAAACAATTACTTCATTGGTTCAGAGACCAATATTCACATTCATATGAAATATGGAGATATTTAATACTATAATTTCCAGGTACTATATACTTACTTACTCGGTAACAATAATAAATACCACCTGACATTCTTAGGCATAAATTAAAGCAACAATAGTGAATTTTTTATTGAAATTTATATATTAGAATATTAAATTCCAACTATCTTATGATAAATTAACTAGTTAAGGTGAATAAATAGTTATGGTAGTTGGGATTTGTTTATGAGATAACATACCAACGTGATTTACGATAAGATCGTCATGTAATGTTTATTGACTACTCACATATCCATGGAAATATCTACCCATCTTATTGAAAATGACTATTTTCATAGATATCATCATTATTTTAGGCCTTCTGTCTTGTTGGTTTTGTTCATGAACTAGTTATTGCCCATTTGTTATTTAACTGTGTCCTTAGGACATATTTGAACATCAAATGATTATACAAATAAATCTTGGGGAAACAGTTAATTGTCACTTTGAATAAACAGCATGTTATTAAATTAACAGTCCTGGATTATAGCACCCACCCCTCATTGAAATAGATGAAGCATATTCTATGAATTTCATGATTGCTGATGGAGTATTGAAAATTGTTGTTGGCTTAACTTTGAAATGAATATACTAAGGTAAATGTTCTCAAATTTTTTATTTCACTTGTGTTTCTTTAATCATTTGAAAATAATGGTCCACCTTTATCTTCAATTTGTATTTGGTTAATAACATTGTATGAACCATATGGTAATATATTTTTGAGAAAAGATTTTAGTTGTCAAGTATGTAAGAAATTGACATTGTTTTTAAAGATTGTAGATCTTTAGGATGTAAGTGTATAAGTATTTGGATATATGCAGGGACTCTGAGTAGATCAAAAGATATATTACAAATTACATTATGCTGAATTTATTTCACTTAAATTTAAAAACACATTATAATAAATTGATAGTATACTGATTTATCCTTTGTCTGACTTTCCTATGTGCATGGAAAAAAATCCAGTTATTATATGCTTAATATGATCAATATATAACATTTTAATATTTTCAGTTGTTTATAAAATTAACCATATTTCAACATTAAAAAGTTAAGCACCTGTTTGTTGGAGTTCCTCCTGTCAAATACAACTCCTGTATAATGAGCTTGGAACAGCTTTCTTTTCTTTTTTCTTAAAACCCTTTTATCAGATCCTTATTCTGCAGAGTTTTCATATTCTTGATATAGTCAATAAAAATTCTTTAGGAGAGGTGGTATCCTCTGCAAGTTCAAAAGTTTAGAGAAAGTTCACGAGTTAACACCTTTCAAAGATGCTGCCTCAGTTTTTACCCATTTTTTCCCAACAGAAACAACTTTGTCTTTTCTTGATATAAATGCAGGGTAGATATTTTGAATCAGTAGGGACCAGATGCTGGTCTAGAGTTACTGGATATAATGAATTCTTTCCTATCTCCCAACCTTCAAATTTCAATCTCAAAACACTGACTAATCTGAGTTAAGACAGCAGATGAGTTTCTTTGAGTTCTCCAATTAGAGAAATATACTGGGATTGAGAGGTGTACTTGAGTTTGGAGTAGAGTTTGGTCCTGTCTGGATCCGCTTTAGAGATAATTTATACCATTTTTCTCTGCAATGAATCAGGCCTCACATCAGAACATGCCTATTCTCAGCTATTCTCTAATCTACACAGTGGACTGTGGTTTAGTTTTTAGCACCACTATTGTCATCCCCAAGCTGTTTCTGTTTTTTTCTTTTTTGTTTGTTTTTGTTTTTGTTTTTTTCCTGAAAGGCTTTTGGTGGAGTTTATACAGAGAAAAAGACAACAGAATTAGGGAGAATGCTGTACTATAGAAAATAGTCATTCATGTATTCAGCAAATATTTATTTGAGTAGCCAAGCACAATGGCTAAAAGCAGTGGACTCTAAGCATAGACATCATGGGTTAAAAATCCAGATTCACTGAGTAATTTTAGGCAAATTACTTAATCTAATACCTCAGTTTTATCATCTATAAAATGGATACAATAATAGCCAAACTTCACAGTTTGGTGAGATGACTAAAAACATGAATACATGTAAAATGCCTGACATATAGTTAGGTCTCAAATGTTAAATATCATTATTAGATGTTATCATATCTGCTAACTTACTGGGAGGAAGACTGTCTTTCTCAGCAGGGTAGAGTTAAAAGGATTCTTTTTCCACATGGCTCCAGTCTAAAACACTACAGCTTGATACTTAATCTTTATGGAAATTATGAGAAGTGCATATTTCTGGGAGGAATACACTGATGTGTATAAGCATGTGTGCTGATTTAGTTACTTTACAAAAAGTTTCAGGCAGATCTTCATTTCATATGATTGTGCCCTACCCTTTTATGAGGAAGTGACTTAACTATAATCTTTAATCAAACTCCCTGATCTTTGTCTATTGGCAAGCTGTCTGTCATGACTGAATTGGTGGTATGATGATCAGAGTCCACAATTATGAACACACGAAGTAAAGATATTCCTTTTAGACTAGGCTATTTTAGATTAACCTTCAGTTCAATAGTCTTTACATTCCAGTGTGGGTCATTCCAAGATTGAGTATATGTATACGTTGCCCTATCTTTTCTTTTCTTTTTTTTTTAAAGTTTATTTATTTATTTTGAGAGAGAGAGAGAGCGAGAGAGCATGTATGTTTGCACACATGAGTGGGGGAGGGGCAGAGAGTGAGGGAGAGAGGGAATTCCAAGCAGGCTCCATGCAGAGTGCGATTTGAGACTTGAACTCATGAACTGTGAGATTATGACCTGACTGATATCAAGAGTCAGACGCTCAACTGTCTGAGCCACCTAGGCACCCACCGTATCTTTTCCTAAACATACCAATAACATGGAAGGACAGAGCTGGGGAAGAAGTGAGTGATTCTATTGTTCTAGAATCCTACTGCATCTAGTATTTATAATCTAATGCCTCAAAACAGTTACACAATTCAGATTAAAGAAGATCTGGTTTTGCCTACATGGATATTTTGCTTTTTATAATGTTTACCTCAGATATTTAATTAGTATTTCATAGCTTGTTCTAATGGACTTGTCATGGTTAAATAGACCTAACTTCATATACTGATATTTAAAAATTTTTTGGTAATATTAATGTAATAAGACTGAGATAATATGTCATTCCATATAAAGTTTATATTGATTTCTTATAATTATAAAGTATGTTTAAAATGTATGTTTTATGATTCTTTGGGTGGAAAATATATTACATATGAAGATTTTAAAAAAAAGTCTCAAACTTGCATTTTTCCCTTAATTTGAGGCAGTATATTTCAACCATAAAGTATGTAACAGTGTCTGTTTTAGCAAAAAAAAAAAAAATCCACCTTTTGGCGCTTTAAAATATATAGAATTGAAAGCTGACACCTAGTATATTTTTCATTAGATACAGATGTTTAATGTAAACTCTTTCTTCAAGTATTCATGAAAATCAGGCTAACTAAAATTTTTCAGGTATAATGCCTAAAAAGTAAAAATCATACCTTTTGGTAAATTGCTAATAACTTTTTAATGAGAGACTTTTTTTATGATTGACAAGGTCTTTTAAATTAATTGTAATCATCTTGCCACTTAACGTTATGAATAGAATCTTTACATTTCCATGGAACTTAATGAAATATGAATACCTAAAGAACTGTCTTAAATGTAGATAATCTTGTAAGTAATTTATAAAGGGGTCCTTCGACAATTTGGAGTAAAATTTACCTTCTTTACCTTGAAATTGGTAATTTTGAAAATATTTCTAATATTCATTTTCCTACTTATTTCCAAAATTACTTTCCTATTAGAAAATGCAGGCCAATATGGTGACTAAGTAACACAAATTTTGTTGTGGTGTCCATTTGTATCTCAAGATTATTACTTTCATTCCTGAATGAAGTTCAGCTGCAGACAATTTTGAAATAATAGTAGTTTTGTGTAGGCTGCCTCTGGGGTGAGTAGTTAGAGCTACTGATGTTTTGCCACCTGCAGAAGTCATTATCCTATCTGGGGGCTAAAATGCAAAGTATCCAGTAGGGAAAAAGAACATTTTTAAAAAGGTAATTTGTCTTTCCTTTTTTACCTGCCCTTCCCCCAATACCAAACCACCCAAACAACAACAAAAAAATTTCAAACAGATGTTGCTTGAAATCTAAACATATTCTATGTTGTCAGTTTAACTTTAAGCCAGTAGTTTATCTGTTGTTCCAGTTGGGTTATTTTTAGGTGTTCATGGAATTGAGCTGCATGCATTGCTCTTAAGATAAAGCTAATCCTATGATAGTCTCAGTATAAAACTTTAAAGTGCTCTTCTTTTTGCTTTAATTTAAGTGCTTTATACAAAAATAATCCCCAACATTTTCTCAAAGTTTTCCAGCAGTTTATTTCTTTATTTGTTAATTTATATGCTCACTGAACACATTATCTAGGTGTCTACTATGGTAATAACATTATACTTCCCTCTGTAGGAACACACAGGCACACAGACACACACACACACACACACACACACACACACATACACACAAGATATTGCCCCAAGAGATTTGAGGAAAACAATAGGTGCTTTTGGAGCACTTGGGTGGCTCAGTCGGTTGAGCATCTAACTGGCTCAGGTCATGATCTCCTGGTTCATGAGTTTGAGCCCCGCATGGGGCACTGTGCCGACAGCTCAGAGCCTGGAGCCTGCTTCAGATTCTGTGTCTCCCTCTCTCTCTGGCTCTCTCCTGCTCTCTCTCTCTCTCTCTCTCTCAAAAATAAATAAACATTAAAAAAAGAAAGAGGCTTGAGGAAGATAATAACTTTATACAAAGCATATTACTAGCAATAGAAGAAGTTTGAAAAGTTGCCAAAATTAGTAATGCCCTTGAGTGTGACCATGTAGAAAAGAGAGCAGTGTATACTGGGAAAATCTCTTTCTGGATTTCTGATTAAATGAAAGAGAGAACTTGGTCAGGCAGATATAAGTAGGAGGATATTGTAGGCAGGGGCCATGCCAGGAAGAAAGGCTGGCGGTAGGAATGGGAAGGTCTTACTAGAGAAACAATGAAGGCAATGTGTAGACCAAGAATGAAGGAAACTATAAGGATGCTAGGTTAGAAACGTGGATTATAGGCATAATGGTCATCCTTTGGATATGTTAAAGTGGATATATTTCATATTTTGGTTAGCACAGATTTGGGACTATTCAATAAAGAAGAATAATGACCCAGGGAGGGTGGTGCTTAGCGACAATAATTTTAGCAAAGAGTGTGATATGTATTGGAGAGAGAAGCTGAGGATACAAGGAATAGCCGTTGTTTTTGTTGCTAGAGGTTTAAGTATCAAATCATGAAAATTAAAAAAAATTTTTTTCATTTTTTAAATTTTAGATAGAGACAGTGAGTGGGGGAGAGTCTGGGCTGAGGGAGAGAGAGAAAGAATCTTAAGCAGACTCCACACTAACCATGGAGCCTGATGCAGGACTCAGTCCCATGACCCTGGGATCATGACCTGAGCTGAAATCAACAGTCAGATGCTCAACCCAATGAGCCACCCAGGCACCTCCAACATTTTTATTAATATTATGGTACCAGAAACAGAAGGAAGCGTGGGTCTATAGGGCCTGTAACTAATAAGTTATAAGAAATTAAGGCAGGAAAATAAAATATGTTGAAACTTAAGAGAATTAGAGTGCCATGAAAAGGAGAGAGCTTTGTGAGAGATGAATTCGGGGAGCATATAAGAAAAAAAAATAGTGGTTTATAAGGCTGAAAGAAAGAAGGAATCAGAAGTAACAGATTTAGGATATAGGGTTTTTTTAGGGGTGATGAAAATGTTCTGAAATTGTTTGTGGTGATTGATGATTGCACACGTCTGAATATACTAAAAGCCACTGAATTATACACTTAATTGGATGAATTGTAAAGCATGTGAATTATATCACAATGAAACCATTATAAAATAAAAGGAAAATGAAGAAACAAAACCTGGGGGAAATAGAAGAAAGAAGGCAACTAACCTTTAACTGGTTAACTGCCAGGGATGAACAACCATGAATGATGTTCATAAGGGCAGCATTAGAAGCTGAGTGGTTTTGAGGAGAGAGAAAAGTAGAGACTGAACCTGATAATCCATGTTTAAAGATGGTGGAAGGAAGAGGAATGGTTAGAGAGGTAGTGTTTCTTTCAGAGTTGCATTTGTTTCAACTCATTATCTTAATCAGGAAAACAAACTCAATAGGACTTAGAGATGTGGTTTACTCGTTGGCCATGCCACTAGAGTTGCCAATGGTGATTGACTTTTTGATGCACCATGACTCTATTCCAAATTGTAGAAAAGAGAGCTACAGTGTTTCTTTTACTACGGTGTCCATAGTAATCGAATGGGATACTGAAGATGAGAACTGAGTGCACCTCAGAGGTCAAACTGCAATCACTAGAAAAAGATTTTGAGTTTCATTGACTGGTTGGTTTTTATGCCTCTGAATTGCCAAGTGGTGGGACTCTCACATAGGTATCGATTTGCCACTTTTAATGTGAAATAAAACTTTTATGCAGTTGAAATTATGTTATGAAAATATAAAATGTTGAGATTCTTGCCACCAAAGGAAAACATAAAATTCCAGAGAAACATTTTTTCCCTGTGTTCCCATCCCAGATATGTAACCCAGCTGGAATAGAAATTTTGGTGATAAAAGCTGTGTCAGATATGTTGGCATGAATGTCGTATTTGCATTGGGGAATGCTTATGCTTTTATAATACTTCTTTTTGTTATTGCAGGGAAGGAGATTACAGCAGAAACTTTTATGGAAAAATTGGATAATGGTGCCTTGCTCTGTCAACTTGCAGAAACTGTGCAGGAGAAATTCAAAGAGGGCATGGATGCTAACAAGCCTACAAAGGTAAGAGATCCTCAGGCAAAATCATTCAGGAGGCAGATTACATTTGTAGTTGCTTATAAACATAGTTTCTGTAAATTGCATAATCCTTTTGGCAAGTCTAATTAACTAGAAGGTTATGGAAATTGATGGTATTAATACAAAACAAGTACTGTGTGTAAGCTGGTTGAATCTGATGTATTGATTACAAATTAGAACAGAAATAATTTATGTCATCAGGTGATGAACAAAATCTGGCCGAGAAAGATTTACTGAATAGGTCTTTGTTTCCAAATAGATTATTATAATAGATCATTGGAATAAAGTATCTGGAGTGTGTAAATTTTTTTAAATGAGTAGGAGCATTGAACTAAGTAACTTTGGACAAATTACTTTTTTTCCTGACTGCTCAGATTTTTTTGTACACATATTCTTTTATAATTATTATAAGTTCATAATGAGAGTATGGCGCTTGATATTTAAAAAAATTTTTTTTAAACTTTATTTATTTTTGAGAGGGGGAGGGGCAGAGAGAGAGGGAGACACGAAATCCGAAGCAGGCTCCAGGCTCTGAGCTGTCAGCACTCACAAACCGCAAGATCATGACCTGAGTGGAGTTCAGACACTCCACCAAATGAGCCACTCAGGCGCCCCTGGTGCTTGATATATTTTGAAGAAAACGTGATAGATGACACTTTCTTTAATTTTTAAAAGAGAAAGAAAAAGCATAAGAAAAAATAAGGTTAAAGTAATGTTGAAAACAGCTTAACATAAAAATTTAAAAATTGTTAAATTTTCTGCAACTGTGGCAAAACAAAAGTAAATCTGATTACTCATGTATAGTTTCTTTATGATTACTGAGCTAAAATTCAAACAAAAATCAAGCTCCCTAAAATAATGCATTTTTTTACAGCTCTGTACTTACTTTGGGGATAATATTTCATATCACTCTGTAAAGTACTAGATGCTATATACAAAGCCCTCCATTATATTTTTCATCTTAAAAGAGGCTCCGTGAAAGTATTAGTTAATTCAGTGGTTCCCAAACCTTGCTGCACATTTGGTTCCCAAAACCTCACCTGAGTATCTTTAAAACAGATTCAGACTGGGCTCCTATGCTTGAACGTCCTGATTTAATTTCTGTGGGGTGCACCTAGGGATTGGGATGTCTCCAAACCTCTGCAGGTGATTCTAATGGGCAGCAAAATTTGGGAACCATTGTGTTCATTTTTTTCCCTCTACCGGATAGATGCTAAGTGATCTATAGAAGATCGCCAGGCTAGTAAGTGACAGAGCAAGAATTTGCTGTGGACATTCTCTTTCTGAGCCTTTCATTTGAGCACACTGTGTGTAGTATAGACATAAGAGATCATTTATGAACATGCTCGTATCACACTTAGTGTTAGGACTGTTAGAAAACCAATAATTCTTTTGCTGTGCTTTCCACTGTAATGAGACTGGTTTCTACTTCAGCTTACAGGAGAAAACATAATACCTAATAGGAGGGCAATTTGTATAGAAGGCTTACTGTGAAATAATTAAGAAAGGGGAAAAATTGCTGGGCCCAGATTGTTTTGAGAGCATTATGTTAATATTGCATTGATCCTGAAATTTCTATTTCTCTTGCTTGTTGTTGAGAAGAGAGACCGTTACCTCAATGTTAAGGTCTCGAGTCTTTCATAGTAACAAAGAATAAACAACTCTACAAAGGCTAGTGTAAGGTTTTCTTGCTTTGTTTTGCAAACTTATGGTTTATAACTCAGAAGCTAAGATCCCCAAATAGAATTGTAATTGTAAGGCCATCAACTGTAAGAGAGCCCCCAAAGCATTAACCTATAATTTAAAGGCTTTGTTCTTGAGCACATTTTGCTTGGGTTTTAGTTTTGTTATTTATTAACTGGACAGGTCAATCTTTGGTTTTCTTACCTGGAAAGTAGGAGTAATAATTATGCATATGTATGTTCCAGAAAGCATTACACAAAAAAGACTTTAGATAAATATTATTTCCCTTCCCTATATGAAAGAGTTAAAAGATCCTGATGAGAATTTTTGATTTGCTAGAAGAAACTAGAAGAAAAAGATAAGTACTTTGTAAATATTTATTGTTAACATGAGATATACAAGTAGGTGCACCTTTTCTGTAAATCTCCAGAGAATATGTAATAGTGAGGATAGTTATGGATCAGGATTTTGATAGCTGTTTCTCCTTTAAAACATTCATTTCAAATTATGTCATTTTTATGATAAAACCATAAAACATAAAAATAAATTAAGTTTTCCTTTCAAAGTGAGTAAAAATAAAGCAAGGTCTTATTAAACTCAAAATACTTCCTTAACTCTAAGCCATTTGTTTAATTAAATATAAAGCTCGAATTTAGTCTGATTATAATAAATATATTTTAGTGTAAAAACTCAACTGGTAATTGAACAAGTGTAGATTTAAAAATACCCTTTATGACCTCACTTTCAGTGCTCAAAAAATCAAATTTAATCTGAGTTAGAAGTTGACACAATTACTCTTGACTGAATTACCTTCTGTGTCCTTGGCAGAATTTATATATTTCACAACTTACTTCCAACAATATGCTGCTTAATCAAAATAGCATATGTCGTACTGTATGAAAAAAAGTACAAAGAAGGCTAGTTTTTCTTTTTTACATTTTATGAAATATTTTTCAAAAGATGAGAAGCCAAATGGCTAATACTTCATAGCTATTACTGTTCATAAATATAATTTTGTCAATCTATCCAAGTTTGATATGAGCATTTTCATAAATCCAATATAATTGTGTTTACAATTCATCTTTTGTCTAAAACAGGGAAGATTTATATGAAATTGTACAGCATTTTACTGTTATTAAATCTAAATTTAAACAGGATTAATTTGCTAAAACCCAGGTAGTTAGGTTGACATTGAATATTTACCAAAGAAAAAAAAAGGGGGCTTTCAAATTGCATATAAATAACCTATAGGTTACAATATTGTCTGCTTGTGTGTGTGTGCATAATTATTTCCTACCTTGAAACTTTAGAATCTAGGAGAAACAATAGTGGTAAAAACTGATAAGGTAAATACCCTTGCTGAATTAGTGAAACTGTTACGTTTAGGGAGATGTTAAAACAGAATTACTTTTTAAAAAATCAACCACAAACTTGATCCGCTCTTAAGTCATGTCACAGGAAGCCCTTTGTAATTTTCTCCTAGCACTTAAATCTCACATGTTTGTTCTCATAGCAATATTTTTACTTTTCCTGATTGATATTTAATTTGGGGATTTTACAGCTGTGTAAACACATTTGGACGAGTAAGTTATACTTGGTGCATGTGAAGTATGTTGGTGTTGAGAGTGACTTAAACAATCCTAATACTTGCAAGCCTATTTAAAAAATGTGTTAGATAGTTTACATATTTAATATTTGAGTTATAAATCCATGAGTTATATCCTATTCTGGCTTGATAACATATCTTGATGAAAGTAAATGGTATCCTATGATTCTTTTAGGATTCTTCCTAGGCATCAATAATAGATCAACAAAAGCAGCCTCTCTCTGTTTGTTAGCTATAAATAGTTAATCCTAGCCTTTGCATTTTCTCACTTTGCATGGAAGGAATGCAGAAATTCCACAGAATTAAGCAACAGTTAGGTAGAAGTATTTGAGACTCATGTGTAGCAGTTTAATGTATAATTTGATTTTCATTAATTCATATATGCCATAATATGATTAATTAACTCTATAAATGTTAATATTCCTGGAGCCAAGGACCCTAAAAGGCAAAAATCTAACCAAAGCCAATCTTTACAATAACCTATTGGGATAAGAAAACCAAAATAAGCGATAAGTCCAAGGTCATATTTTATGTTTTTTGACCCTTAGATATCTGACTCAAAGTTGGCATCTCCAATCAAGACAGAATAATTGTTACCTTGATATATGAATTTTCACTTCCTGGTCCAAATAGAATTCAACTGTACTCTGTTGTTCTCTGTTGTTTTCCCACCAGTCATGACATGCTGATTTGTATACAAGATTCTCAACCACTGGGGCATCAACATAGTGCAAGTCATTCAAAGGGTTCAACCTCTCTTTTTCTAACATTCCTTTCCATTTGTCTCATTTATCTTGACAGTCTCTGCCCCAGGCATCAGAGTTTTCCTGGGTTAAGAGCTTCCTTTGACTTCAAAGAGCCCTGAATGGTTAGATCAGTTTTGAAGCACAAGAAGGGAAAAGAAAAAAACAAAAACAAAAACAAGAAGTTCTGTTACCTAGTAGAATGCTACATTATGCTCCAAGGAAGGAACTGAACATTCACCATCTAAATGTAGAATCCAGGCCTTGTTTGAGGGAAAGAACATCCTAGTCAGATAGAATGTCCATAGTACATTTGCCCATCAAGAATATCTAGTTCTCAGGGCGCCTGGGTGGCTCAGTCGGTTGGGCATCAACTTCGGCTCAGGTCATGATCTCACAGTTCCTGAGTTCGAGCCTTGCATCAGGCTCTGTGATGACAACTCAGAGCCTGGAACCTGCTTTGGATTCTATGTCTCTCTGTCTCTCTGCCCCCTCCCCTACTTGCACTCTGTCTCTGTCTCTCAAAAATAAGTAAACATTAAAAAATTTTTTAAAAAAGAATATCTAGTTCTCTGAGCTGCAAGATAACACTACCACAGGATGTTTTACCATCAAGAAATTAAATAAAACATGGAGATTAGAGTTTTTCCCCTCAAAATCGAAAGTATGTTTTGTTTAGAGAATATCTTATCAAGATTGATTTCAGAGAAATCCAGAAAAGTGTGTTTACTGCTGATGCCTCTGACAGAACAAGAAAGTATGGTAGAAGTGATAAAAGTTTTTCTTGGAAAGAAAATCTCAGCTCTGATTAATCTAGAGTCATCTATATCTGCTCTACAACTAAAATAAATGTGTATTCTTTAAGAAATTCGTGGTTTTAAATACAATTGTAATGCTAGTACTAAACCAACAGAGTGAGTCGTGATAAATGGAGGGACTACAGGTATAATGATGTAGACATAAATGTGTTTCTTAGGGATATTTTGCTGTCTGGGACTGAGAGGAAAAGGAAAAAAAAGTCAGTGATAAAATCCAATTACTCAGAATTTAAAAAATACAAATATCTTCAAATTTTAAATATATACAAGTAAATTATTTCCCAATATAAAATTAACTCCCTGTCACCATTTCTCTAAGTCCTTGATCACCAGGAAAATCTTAGAGACCATGAAATATCTTGTTGAGTCTTTTTTTTTCTCATTGGGAGTATTTCTGTTCTAGACCATCTGACAGGGTTATGTCTAAGTCGGGTTTCACTGCCATAGCAATAAATTGTTGATGAATCATCTAGAATGTTATGAAAAGAAGCTCAACTTTTTTTCTACCCACAGTCAAAGAGTCATAAGAGACTTGGTCTGTGGCTTGATCTGGGCTGCTGCATGTGTGGACTAAGGAAAACAAAAGCAGCAATATGAAAGAGCGGGCATAATAGGGAGTGGATGATGTACTTAGGGAAGTAGGGATAACTGGATCTTAAGGCCTAATTGAACTAATGCCATATGTGAGAGAATGTAGGTGATAGAATATTTTTGGGCACCACTGAAAATGTGGCCAAGTTGATTACCTGGCACGAAGTTCATGGTTAACATTTCGAGTTCCATGGTTCCTGGTGTCCCACAATGAAGATTTGACCTCCATGAGACAACAATAGGAAGCTAGGAACATGTGCATAGTGTCCTTTACATAGAAGGCAGTGTTCCTACATGGCCCCTACTACTGAAACTTCATTTAGTTAGCAAAACCCCCATCCTGAGTTGTCACACAATTTATCCCCTGGAGTGCATGCATTTCATGAAGCTGTCTAGTTTGCCTTCTATTCCTACTCTGTAACATCAAGTCAGAAAAATACCATAATCTAGTAGAAGAATGTGTTGTGTGATGTCGAAATGTTCCTTATAGTTTATGTCACAGAGTCTGAGCTGATGTACAGGATAGTAAAACACTTCTGTTATTTTTGTCAAGTGTATGCAAACAGCTTCTGGAATTTTCGATTTATCGGGATTAAGAAAATTACATTTCCAGACCAATAGATGCATGCTAAGTACTAAGATATTTTCTACTATGGATACTTCAATGGAAAGACCAAATCTGGAACAGCAACTCGATTGAAACTATTATTTCCTTATAATTTCCCCTGCTACTCCCCAAGTCCTGTCCATCTCTTACATTGGCTTGAATTGAATGGAGATGTGATAGAAATCACTTTCCTTGCAATGTTCAGGTCACTGATAGTAGCATGACTCTCTGACTTTTTCTAAGTTGTGATATTTTATCCCATATGTCAGGGAACAAAAATTATAACAGTTGCTGAGAATATCCTTGCCAATTATACATTCATGGAAAAATGTAAAAATAACTTCTATATGTTCAAAGGCATAATAGTCATAGTGTAACTTAGGCTTAGGTCAAAAATCCATCTGTCACTTGATCCCCATAAGGTATTTCCCTTTCCCTAATGCATAGCAAACTCTTCAGGTCCCTTTAAAGATTAGAAGGAAGCTTTACAGGAAAGACTTGAGATCATTTACTCCTTTCATTCAATGGGCCTTGGATCTATAAATTGGCTGTTGTCTAAGAACTAGGTCATCAGAAAGATTCTCTCATTTTGTTGCTATTGCTATTTCTGTTGTACAACTCAAGAACTTAGGAAGTTGCCTTTCAATTTTCAGCTAAAGGCCTCATGATTAATAAGCCACATTCAGATCTCCTGTGGGGCAGGTAACTCTAAGAGATTTGATTAGCCTACTTTGTATTCCAGCAACCATATCCACCTTGATATGAAAGTGCCACCATGTATTCCTGCCACTCTGAGAAGCCCCATTCACATTAATAAGAGAAAACTCCTGTCACCAGCATCTTCTCTCTGGAGTGAAAAGTCACATTAGGAAATTTGGGAACTTTTCTCACCAGCCTGTTCTTCATAGCTTAGTGAAAAACAAAGCCTCTTTGGGCTCCCACTGAGTGACATTGTAAAAAGTTTGCTTAGATGAGGTGCACATTATAATTGCATGCTACATTTCTTTTCCAAGGTTTGAATTCCTTCCCCTATATTTTACCAAGTGATTTCAGGCCTTTTATTGTCATTTAATGTGGGCTAGCATTACATCTACGTTTGTGTCCACAAATCTAGCAAACTGTTAACAAGATCATCTGTTGGCCGTCCACGTTAGCACACTGAATTCTAGTTAGTGCAGTTAAAGTACATTAATTCTGCCAAATCTCAATTTACATCCTGTTCTCCTCAGACTAACACTCAAAGTCTATTACATAAATAGAGAAAAACTGTGTCATAATACACTTAGTGGCACTCAAGAGTTTAAATGTATGTTGAGATATGTAACCAGTTGGCCAGGGATTACTGTGTTGACCTGGAGTTATGCTGTGAGATGGGTCAAAATCCATCCTGATCCAGACTGCAATATTTTGATACCTGGTAGAGATCATCAGCTCTGACGATGGCTAGCTGAGATTTGAAGGACAAAGCAATGGTTCCAGGAACGTCCAGGTTAATTCATAGTCCTTTCTTAGCCTGGTCCAGGAGAATACCAGAGGTAGGGGAATCCATGATGTACCTTCCCAGTTCCAGAGAAGGAGTGCTTGCTCTTTCATCCCAGCTTACCCCCGCTCTTCATGTCTCTGCCACTCCCCCAAGATAAGAATTTTTAGCTCTTTCCCATTTGGAAACAGAAAAGTGGGCCGGGGACAGGAATTAAGCAAAGGGCAAGAGCCAATAAGAAATGCAAATCATATTATTTAAATTATTAAAAAAATTTTTTTAAATGTTTATTCATTTTTATGTGACAGAGAGACAGAGCACAAGTGGGGGAGGGGCAGAGAGAGGGAGACACAGAATCTGAAGGAGGCTCCCGGCACAGAGCCCAACTCAGGGCTGGAACTCATGAACTGTGAGATCATGACCTGAGCCTAAGTCGGATGCTCAACCAACTGAGCCACCCAGGCGCCCGTTGGATTATTTCTATCACAATTATCCTGTGAAAAATTCTTCTGCATCCAAAAGCTCACATGTAAAAGAAACTTGATAGATTTCTCTAGATGGGACAAGAGAATTTTGGTAGAGTTCAAAACTCATGGCATTTATTAATATAGAGTTATGAGGCTGAAGAGATTATTCTAAACTGTTAAAATATTTCGTTTTGGTTAATCATGCTAAAGAAAGACTGGGTTATCTTTCTATTCTCCCTATGAAAAGATTTCCAAGTTACTATTTATGAAGAAACAACCAGAAAGTATAAATAAAGCCAAAATCTATAAGGGGAAGTAAAATAGTGTTCTGTCAGGTAGTTAATTAATTAAGATATTATATTCTTTTTGTTTGATGGTTCTAGTGATTATCCTCTTTAAAAGTTATTTATTTGTTGGGCCTTATTTTATTATCCTATGTAAATATCGAATTCCCTAATATTATATTCATAACCATGTATCTTTTTCATTAAGAGGATGCCAAAGTAGTGTAAGCTTAAAAGCCCACAAAAAGTTTATTCTCCATAAAGAGAATGCTAGTTTTCCCTTCCAGTTTTGGTCCAGTATCAGCCTCAACACCAATTCCAAATATCCCATATTTTTATGTCAAATGCCTGAACTTTACTCTCTGATACTAAAGAAATAAAAACCAATGGCTTAGGAGGACCTAGGATTTATACCAAGTCTGAAGGTTATAAAGCATGGATACATGGGCATTTACTTCAGAGTACCACTATCAGAATGAATCATTGTAAACACTTCTACAGAGCACAGCTAAACAGAGTGGTTAATTGTGTAGACTCAACAGCTACACTTTCTGGGTTTAAATCATAACTCCACTGTTAATTAGCTTGGAAAACTACTTAATTTCTCTGTGCCTTAATATCCTCATTTGTAACCAATGACGATAGTACCTAACTAACGTATCAGTTATTATGGAGGCTAAATTTAATATACATAAGCACTGAGTAATATCTAGTATATATGGGTGCTCATTAACATTAAACTATGAAATCCATTCATCATTTTTTCAAGTTTCAAATGTTAGCAAGAGGAAATTTGATTAGTGTGATGAACAGTCAGCTCTCTGACCAGGTCATGGCTTCACCTTGATTGACATGTTCTCAGACTGACTAAAATGAGATAGGGAATATTTCCTAAAGAAAAGGTAGAGGGATCTTGGAAAAGTAGAGATGTTTTTAATGTTTATGATTTCCCCATCTGTCAGAGCACCTGTATGATATTGTTAGACCTAGTTTTTTGCTTGCCTTTATCCCTTTACTAGACCCTAAGATTTTTGAGAACTTTGTTAATGTTTTATTTGTATGTAGGTCTATCATAAAATCTGGCATATAGGTGTTCAGTAGATATGTTTTTAGATGAATGGATGAATAGGCCAACGTAGATATTTACTTGTAGATCCCGAATGCTGTTGTCAGTGGGTTTTAGCAATTCTCGATTTTTATTCATGAAGACTTTTATTGTCACCAAGTTTGAAATTTCTCCCTCAGCTGGTTTTGCTTGACTCAAAAGTCTTTGCTGTTCAAAATCATAAGGAACAAAGCTGACTTTTTAAGTAATGGGGAAAACAGAGAAGTGGAGAGTTTTGGAGTGGTTCAGGGAAAGAGAAAGGATCTGAGGACATTAAAAGTGATGACAAGAGATTGGCAAAGTAATAGACCATGGAGGTCTAAATTAGTAAGAAAGTTCTGGAGGACATTGGTCATTTAAGTTAATTGCAAATGATATTATATAGTTACACGCTCTGTTATTGTTTGAGTTCAGAACATTATCTAAAGGTAAAAATGATAACAAAAATGAGCGTATTGGGGCGCCGCCTGGGTGGCTTGGTCAGTTAAGCATGAGACTTCAGCTCAGGTCATGATCTCATGGTCTATGGGTTCGGGCCTCACATTGGGCTCTGTGCTGACAGTTCAGCTCCTGGAGCCTGCTTCAGATTCTGTGTCTCCCTCTCTCTCTGCCCCTCCCTGCTCACACTCTGTTTCTCTCTCTAAAATAAATAAACATAAAAAAAAATTTAAAATGAGCGTATTAATGTTCAAATGTTTTATTCCATTTAAGGATTACTTTTATAGTGCTTGCCATGGTTCAAATAACATAAGGATCAGATGAGTGATAACTAATGGGTTTATGAACTTGCTCATCATTGATAATTAAGAAAAAGAATAATTTTAGGACTTTCATTGACTAAGTGCTCAAGAGGTACTTTTGACCTTAATACAGTAATTAAGGGTTGTATCCTTCAATGACTGAAGGAGCTGTAAAGATATAATCCCTGTGGAGGTGGGTGTTTTTTTTTTTTTTTGCATCTTTTTCTCAATAACTGCCCCTTTTGTCCAATAAAATAGTTGGTGAGTGAAATAGGAATATAAGAACCATTGTTTCCCTTCAGAGTCCCTAATTAGCCACTACCAAAACACTCTTTAACAACTGAGGTAAAAATACAGTTTCTGTAAAACTGCAGGAGGGAATCAGAGAATTCCAGTGCATAAGAACAATGAGGAGTAAATGCTGCTGTCAGCTTTCCAAGAAATGTGTTATTTTATTAACTAAACGTTAACTCAAAAAGGAGGTAAAAATGATTACGGAGCTCTTAGCAAGTTCATCATTTTAACAACCTTAAATAATATAGAATAGTATGAACTACAAATATTTTACAATAACTGAGTCCTATTTATTTTTCTTTTTTAAAAAATATTTATTTGTTTGAGAGAGAGAGAGAGAGAGCATGAGCAAGGAACAAGGGAGGGACAGAGAGTGAGGGAGACACAGAATCCAAAGTAGGCTCCAGGTCTGAGCTGTCAGCATAGAACCCAACACCGGGCTCAAACTCATGGATCACAAGATCAGGACCTAAGGCGAAGTTAGACGCCTAGCCGACTGAGCCACCCAGGTGCCCCTGTTTATATACGCTATTTCAAAATTTGATAGATGATTGATGAGTATAGGAGTTCTTGTTAGGAACAAGAGATGATGTTATTTACTGTGAATATTTATGTGCATATGTGTTGTTGGTAAGAAAGGTTGTGATGTAAAGGTAGACAGTCTCCTCAAGGAATTTACTATCTATTAGGGAGAAATAAGATGTCTGTGGTATTATATAAATTTTGAGATCAAATTAAAAAATGATTTGAAAAAAATTAATTTTAAGCAGTCACAGGTTAAATAAAAGAAAGGCAATATTTTATCATGCAGCTGAAAATACAATAGAACTTAAAGCGTATAGTAGTATACATTGAAAAGTTTTCATACACATAGTTGTTTAAAATTTTTATTCTGAGTGTATTTCATCTACTTCCTAAATCAAAAGATATACCAAGTAAACATCATATCTGCTTTACACATATTGCAATGCCCAATGTACTTGTATATGAGCCTATTACAATGATTTTAAGTGGATTTCAGTGTATTAATTTTGATTGTTCCTACTACCCATACTTTATTATTACCTCTTTTTCCTCTTTTATTATCACAGAGTCAAAACTTAAACTATTCATTTGGTTGTCTTCAGCAAATCATAGAAGCAATTGCCACTTTCCATTTTTTAAAATTTTATTTATTTTTTAATGTTTACTTATTTTTGAGAGAGAGACAGAGTGCAAGCAAGGGAGGGGCAAAGAGAGAGGGAGACACAGAATCTGAAGCAGGCTCCAGGCTCTGAGCTGTTAGCACAGAGCCCGAAGTGGGGCTCGAACCCACAGACTGTGAGATCATGACCTGAGCTGAAGTTGGATGTTTAACCGACTGAACCACCCAGGTACCCCCCTGCCCCGACTTTCCCTTTTATATCACTCCTTGGGTGGATGGTAAAGATAGCCAATGTCTAAACAGGTGGGCTGAAGTTTTCTGAGAAAATTACTTAAAACAGTATAAGGATTTACATATTTAAAATTACTTGGACAAGTGTACAGGTCCTAGCTAAGTGGAATATAACCAGGTGCAAAATATGGAATCAACCTTTGTGACAAGCACTCGTGTTTGAGATGGTTTTCATTTTATGTATAAAGAAGCAAATGAAATGAATCAGAATTATTCTAGAATTTCCCTCAAATCACAAGAGAGTAAAATATACTCTACTATTATCATGTTTGGCTCCTTACTTGCTTGTATAGACCAGTAGTTGCCCATCTTTTTATATGAGCAAGAGCAGGTCATTTTCCCAAATCCTAATCTTTTCATATTGGAGTTTGCTTCTGATGAGCTAAGAGATGTGAAGGAAAGAGTATTTCTAGCCCTATTCAGTACCCTGCTAAGAATCTCCACATTTCAGAGTTGGGGGGATGGGGAGAAAAGAAAGACGAGGTGACGGCAGTGAACCTAGAAATTTGCCAGGTTTCAGAGGCTGGAAGTTTATGTGAATCTGCTGATAAACGGCCCTCCTTCAAAGCTGCTCAGCAGGTATCTCCTCTCAAAAGCTAGAACTGTAGGCTATTGTTTGGTAGTGTAAATAATGGTTGCATTAAAAGCATATGAAGCATAAGACTAAAAATAAAACATGTCGAATTGAAATTCCAAAAGCATGAAAAACAATAAAACAAATCTGGATTAGAAGAAGGAGTACACACACACACACACACACACATTTTTCATCTACATAATTTCATAACATCAGCAGAATGTTGCCCCCGAGCATAAAATAAACCTGATCGAATTTTTCCATGGTGACATCATCTCTTCCACTTATAGGCTCACATCCTGCATTTAACCGCATGCAGGCACATGGGCAAGGGGTGTAACTGGGGAACTGTTTTTCTGATATTTGATAGCACTGACTGTGGCCACTGCTGTTTCAAAGCACTGTGGATATAGAATACTATGTCAGGAAAAGTCACTCTCACCATATGGAAAATAGAAAATTAATTAGTTTAAAATGAGCTGTTACTAAATGCTTTGGAGAATTCTGGTCATTTGAACAAATCAATAATGAATATGCGTGCCATTTCTTAAAGCAGACCATTTACAGGTTTTATAACAAGACGTTTTTTTAAGGGGCTGTAAATTTGAGGAAAAATGTTTCTTTTTAATTTGAAAATGTCTGAGGATTGCGAGATGATTTAAAATGTGTGTGTGGTCCAAGGTATGTGGTACTGGTGCATTACAGAGTAATGGCATAATGTTTTTTAGATGAGGTAATTGAGTCTATAGTATGTAGAGCTCTCCAACTGTATCTTACTCTTTTAGGGGCTGGCTACATGAATACCTGCTTTGTTTTGCTTAGCAGTTTGAAAATGCATTCCATATCATGCATGAAGCTGTCTTGTATGTGGTTTGTGTTTATATTACTCTGCTGGTCATGTCTGATTTCACACAGTGTAGGCTGTTTGCCTTATGGATGCTCCATATAAGAAATAATAATGCAGCAATTCCTGTATCTTGAAGCCAAAACTAAAATAGAAACAAAACAAAGAACTTAGCTCTATCAACAATTGTTAAAAAGAAAGAAAACTTTGAAATAAAAAGGAAGAAAGGAATCTTTTTTTTTTTAAGGTTTATTTATTTTTGAGAGGTGGTGGGGGGTGGGGGAGGCAGGGGACAAGGGGGCAGAGAGAGAGAAGACCCAGAATCCGAACCAGGCTCCAGGCTTTGAGCTGTCAGCAAAGAGCCCAGTGCGGGGCTCCAACTCACAAACCACAAGATCATGACCAAAGTCCGAAGCTTAACTGACTGAGCCACCCGGGCACCCCAAGAAAGGAATCTTAAAATAGGAATGAACTAAGTTCTGAATAAGTTTAGGAATCTGTTGAGAGGCAGTGTTGTACTAGGTGTTGTGAAGGCCAACAAGTGACCAACTCTGCCTTCTAGAGCAGAGACAATTATGTTTGTACCCTGCTTCCTTTAACCACTGGGTGAGGCCTGTCGATCCTTTTTCATTATGATGTTTTTAAATACATGACATAAAGGATTACAAAACACAAAATAGAGGGAATCAATTTCTTTGAAATATGGTTACTACAATATTAAAAATAAATACTAAAGCACAAGTTAAAAAATAAGCAATGTGTTTGCTTGTTATTATTAATCTGGCATTGGTTTTGAAAATACTGTAGTTTTTTTAAAAAATGTATTTCAATTCTACTGTAGTTAACATACAGTGTTGTATTAGTTTCAGGAGTACGATATAATGATTCAACAATTCCATATATTACTCAGTGCATGATAAGTGTACCCTTTAATCCCCTTAGCCTATTTCACCCATCTCCCCCACCTCCCCTCTGTTAACCATCAGTTGGTTCAATCTAGTTAAGAGTCTTGTTTTTGGTTTGCCTCTTTTTTTTCCCCTTTGTTCATTTATTTTGTTTCTTAAATTCCACATATGAGTGAAATTATATGGTATTTGTCTTTCTCTGACTGGCTTATTTCACTTACCATTATACCTTCTAGATCTATCTGTGTTGTCGCAAATGGCAAGATTTCATTCCTTTTATGGCTGAGTATACAATATTCCATTGTAGATATATACCACTTTTTTTCATCCATTTATCTCTCAGTGGACATTTAGGCTGCTACCATAATTTGGGTATTGTAAATAATGCTGCAGCAAACTTAGGACTTCATATATCTTTTCAAATTACTGTTTTTGTATTCTTTGGGTAAATACCTAGTAGTGCAATTACTGGATCTTAGGGGAGCTCTATTTTTAACTTTTTGAGGAAACTCTTTACTGTTCCACAGTGGCTATAGCAGTGTGCATTCCCAAACAGTGCACAAGGGTTCCTTTTTCTCCACATCCTTGACAACATTTATTGTTTCCTGTGTTTTTGAAATGACAGTGAAAATCACTAGATCAGAGGGGTACTTCCATTTTTAATTTTTCGAGGAACCTCCATTCTGTGTTCCACAGTGGTTATACCAGTTTGCATTCCCACCAACAGTGAACAAGGGTTCTGAAAAATACTGTAGTTTTAAAGTATAAGATAAAGTAAAAATATTTCAGATACATTCTAGATTTTACATTCATAATAAAAGAATATTGAAAATCAGAAGAGAGGGGTTCCTGGGTGGCTCAGTCAGTTGAGTATCCAACTCTTAATTTTGGCTTAGGTCATGATCTCATGGTCATGGGATTGAACCCCCACTGGGCTCTCCACTGAGTGTGGAGCCTGCTTAAGATTCTCTCTCTCCCTCTGCCCCTCTCCCCAACTTGCATACATACTCTCTGTCTCTCAAAAAATATCAGGGGAGAGTAAAAATAAAGATAATATTTTGCACATCTCAAGTTCATGGTCTTCCCACACCAAGAACTTATTCAAGAACAATCTAGTGAAGCATAGTGTTATAGACCTACAAAACTCAGAATAAACAGATTTTAAACAAGCACAGTGGGAAGATTAAGACAGGAGAGATTAGTCTCTATATTTTTATGTATATAATAAATGCATGTGCAAATGTATAAAAATATATGTGTATAAATTATATACATTGAAAATCATAAATGTGAAACCAACTCATATTTTGTTCTATGTTATTATATTTGCTATGTTTAAATATTGTTTAAAGTTTGAGAAGTAGCTCTCTGATCTTTTTTTTCAGACTTACTGAATGCCATGAGATATGATAATAAAGTAAGCTTTTACTAAGTACTTATTCTTTGTCAGAGTAAACTTTTAACATAGATTAAATTGTCAAATAATTTAAAACTTAAATCATATCATGTTATTTCTTAGCTCAAAATTCTCTAATGGCATCATGACGTACTTCAACTAAAAGCCTAAATCTTTATAACCACATACAAGGCCCTACATACTCCATTTCCTAGCTAACTATCTTATCTCATTTCATGTGATGTTCCTCATACTCTGCTTTGCTGCAGCCATAATGACCTCCTTGGTCTTTGAACCCAATAAACAGGTCCCAACTACCACAGGGCCTTTGCAATTGCTTTTCTATCTTTTCAGAATATTTTTTTCCTCAGATATGTATATGACTTGCTCCTCACTCCCTTTAGGTCTGTGTTCAAATGTTGTCTTTTGGCTGATGCCTTCTCTGACTTTCCTATATAAGGTCTTTCACAGATGATCTAGAATTATCAGTTGATAGACATGTTTTGAGTGCTATATTCAAGATGTTGATAAATAAAAAGAAGTTTAAAACATTCCTGTCCCCTCTCAAAGGGCTTAGATTATAGTTAAGTTAATAAAATATGAACATATAAGAATATAGATATCAATACATACTCAATAAATGACATGTACCAGTAGTTTGTATCACCATGCCATCCATTATATGGATGCCATTCAACCAATTATTCAAAAAACATTTATTGAAGACCTAAAATATGCTACCTTGTGAGTAGCAGGTTGTTAGGAAGAATAACATTAAGTGAATAGTTAAGCTAACAGTGAATTACAACTGTGTGATGTGTAAGTATGGGAAAATCCAAGTATATGGTGGCTTTAAGAGGGCAACCTTAGTCTTGTAGAAAGAACTTTTATATTATTATGAAGAAGGACTGGGAATTAGCCAGACAGAAAGGGGATCTAGAATGTTCCAAATACAGAAAATAGCACATGGGAAAGCCCTCAGATGTGGAGGTGCATGATGACTGTAAGGATCTAAAGTAAAGCAAGTGTTTGGATACTAGCATGTAATACCAATGTCCAGAATGAGACCAGAGTCAAATCTGTTGGATGTTGGCCTCTATATTAAGAACAGATAAGCTTCTGACTTTGGCTCAGGTCATGATCTCACTCGTGGGTTCGTGGGTTGGAGCCTGCTTTGGATTCTGTGTCTCCCTCTCTCTCTGCCCCTCCTCTCTCTCTCTCTCTCTCTCTCTCCCCCCCCCCCCAATAAATAAACATTAAAAAATTTAAAAAAAAAGAACAACATTATGTCATTGAAGTATTTTAAACAGGAGCTTGATAAAATCTTTTAAAAAGATGACATTTGCAGTGTGGTGAATGGATTGGAAGGGAGAGGTGAATATGGAAGTAAGGACCTATCTTAGGAAGCTATTGCCCTGCTCAGGAGAGAGATAATGACTGGTAACCTGAGGTGCTAGCAGTGGTACTGGAAAGAAACCCATGGTTTTGAGATCTATTGAAATTTGGTGGGGTAGGGATGGAAAATGTTTCCCTTTGTCATTTCTAGGTTCTTTGGCTAGTCTAATAATTAAACTGACCTAAGACAGGTTAACAGGTGAAAAACAAATTTAATTTCATATGTTTGGAAGTCCTATAAAAATATATGACCCAAATAAGTGACCAAAGTAAGAAGCTTTAATTGCTTGTAGGTAAAGAAGCAATATATTTGTGAAGAATTGACAAGACAAAGGGGTTTGGGTTTGGGGTAGTAAATTGGTGAAGAAGAAGTATAAAGTTTGTTTATGTAGACTTTTTGGCCCTCAATTCCCATTCCCTGGTGATAAGGATGCTGTCTGCCATCCTGGTACATTTCACATGGGAGATTTATCTCCTACTTCCTGAGAGACCAAGTAAGGTCAGAGTGCTCTTCTTGTTCTGGCTGTTTCTCAAGTACCTCTAATTCAAAATAATATGCCAAAGTGGCATTGTTGGGATGGTATATCTATCTCCCTTGAGTTGGCTTGGTGGGATTTGGTGATGAATTGGATAGGAAAGGTGAGGGAGATTGGTCTGTGGTTTCATATGTGAAGAAATGGGTGGTGAAGAAATGGATTGGTCTGGTGTTTCATATGTGAAGAAATGGATGTGAAGAAAGGCAGTGGAAGAATAGGTTTGGGGAAAAAATCATGGATGTCTATGCCATATACCCCCCCCATTGGTGCCCAAGAGTTATGAGCCCTGTGGGCTCCCTCTCATACCACTCCTTACATTTCTGCTCAAGAAAAGATATAAGCAAATGAGTTAGCAAACTTAGTTGGGCAAAGAGGTAAGGGAAGGACAGAGAGAACCATTATGTGTCATGGCTGTGTGGTGGGATGGAACACAGGGAGAATGCAAGAGTGGGAGTAGAGGCTGGTGAGCCTACAGAGGGCATTGACAGGTCCTCAGGCCAGGTCTGCAAGTAGGAGCAGGGCTAAAGCAAACCATGGAAGCTGTATTAGAAGGAGCTTTGGTTTATCCTAAAAGCCCTGGGAAGCTAAATTTGCCTTTTGAAAAGTCTACTCTAATTAGAGTGTGGAGAACAGATATGAATGCATAGCATAATAATGAAAATAAATTAGAAGATGGATAAAAACAAATTGTAATTAAGTCTCCATACAAATGTAGAGCATCTGCTTTAAATCTTTTTCCCTAAATACATGTGGACTTATTACAGTAATTACAGATGTGACGATGTAACTATTTTTCAGTTCTCCTCAGGGCATTCTTTGTAAAAAGACTGAAAGTAGACATGTTTTTGAAAGAAAAATAATAACATTAATCGAAGATAAGCTATGGTCTAGGATTGGTATTAGGCACTTTCCAAAACATCTTATTTAATTCTCAAAACATGTTACAAATGGTAGATCTGAAGTTCCAAAGGTTAAATAGATTAAGTAACTTCTTGATGACTATGTCTTATTGTTGGTGAGTTGTAGTTTCAAGGCTTAAGCCTTTCCTCTTTGATTTTCTAAAAGTTTAACATTCCCATCAGTCAAATTTACTGAAAGTCTAGGGAGCTATCCCTATTGGTGAACACTTGTAGTGTGCCCAGAATCTGCAGTGCAGTGAAGTTACCAGAATAAAATGAGAAAGGGAGAGAGATAATCTTTGCTCAAAAAGTATTTGGAAGTATTTTAGCCACTAAAAGAAATTGGGTTTTCTGGAATCCATCCAGGAAACAATCTTTGGACTTCTGATAATGCTTTTCTTTGTTGGATATTTTACAGATGCCCTCCTAAAAGTAGTTTTAACTGAAATATTAGCATCAATGACTCTGTGAACTCAAATTTGCTGCCAATAATTATAAATTATTATGTCTTAAAATGTACAAGATGTTTTTTGGAAAGGAAAAATTCAAGATGATGAGGGAGCTCAGGGCAAGCTGAGGGCAAAATGCAGTTAAACACCACCCTCCCCCCACCACCAAGAGGGACATGTATGATATTCCCAAAATCAGGAAAGGCCAAAAAAACACAAATAGTTAAACTGATAAGAATTTCCATCAGTTTACCAGAAAAAGGCAATCCCATCATAGTCTAAAGTCCAGGAACTCCCTACTGTCTTAATGTTAATACGTTGCTAGATGGAAAAACAACCTAAGCTTCAAAATTGCTAGGCCTCCAGTAAGTTTTTAGCATATGAAAGTTTCTTTGGAAACTCTTTCTCCCTGACTCCACAAAATGGTCACCCCCCCACAACCCCAGTGCAGCTCTTCCTGCCCATGGGTCCTGTCTCTGAGCCCTATTAAAATCACCATTTTGCACCAAAGACATCTTCAAGAATTCTTTTTTGGCCATTGGTTCCAAACCCCGTGAACCACAAACCCCCATCACCCCAACACTTCATCACAAGACACATTTTAAAAGAATTTTCTTGCTTGTTTCTTTAATGTAATTCCTTAATTTTAGAAGGGACACAGAAAACTAACATACATTCCCAAGAACATGTTTAAAACTACCATCAATTTGTTTGAGCTCCTATAATTAATTAATAATTAAGAAATCTGAAGGACTGCTGTGCCTGGTATCCAGCAGCCCTTTCTTTCTCTGTGAAATCTTTCCTGTTCACGAAGTAAATTTCTCTTCTTCCCATTGAAGCCTCGCTCTTGAAGTCTTGGTACTCTAGCTGTGAAGATGGAAGTGACAGAAGAAAAAGAAATCACTTGTTTTTTTACTTCCATAGAATTATCTAAATTTTTTTCTTCAGTCCTTCAAGTCACTCTTGACAACAAATGACATAATTGTTTTTCCAAAGGATACATATAGTTGGGTTACTTCTTAGTTTATGTGTTAAAATCTTTTCATTACTCCCCCGTAGGAACAGGGAGATTATAAGCAGGCGACCTCAGGCATCTGTCTATAGTTTCAATAGTTCAGGGTCAAGGGGTTTTCACATCAAAATATCTGGATTTCCAAATTCTTCTAAAAAATTGAAATGTCTAACAGCATTGAGACTGTATTTTTTAGGGTAGTGAGTTAGAATTAAATAAACATGTCGGCCCTTCCTGGACATGGCATGAGCTTTTCAGTTTTTCACAATCCCAACCACTTCTTATAGTCCACTGGAACTAGCTGCTTCATTCTTTTATTTGATCTGCCTGGCCACTTCTGGGCCTTTGAGTTTGTAACCCTGGTTGAGATTATAATATTGGCAATTCTTGTAAGGTATAAAATACCCTTTGTGACTCTAGCCCGGTTGACTTTTTTGGTTCTACATGCATTCTGCGCCCATCCATAATACCCTTGCTTGTCCAGGTTCTGTCAGATGTTTTACTTTCTGGAATGTACTGTCTTTTAATATGCCTGTTGAGCACTTGAGATCCTTCAACTGTGTAAATTACTGCTCCTTTGTAAGGCCTTCCTATCATGATGTTCAATCAGCCCCTCCTCCTTCAGATTAAATGCACAGGCTGAAATTTCCCAAAGAGCTAAATTTTAACTTCTGTTTAAATACTTAAACTTCTATTGTATTTCTTATCATACTAAGTGATGATTTTATTTTCTTATTTACTTATTTATTTATTTTTAATATTTTTTAAAAATGTTTATTTATTTTTGAGAGAGAGAGAGAGAGCGCGTGCAGGGGAGGGGCAGAGAGAGAGAGGGAGACACAGAATCTGAAGCAGGCTCCAGACTGAGCTGTCAGCACAGAGCCTAATGCTGGGCTCTGACTAATGAACAGGGAGATCATGACCTAAACTGAAGTTGGACGCTTAACCGACTGGCCACCCAGGTGCTGCAAGAAAAGATGATTTTAAAGTCTTTTTCTCAAAGTCACTGAGGGTCTCTGGAAAGGAACCTTGACTTTATCTTTTTTGTATTTCAGTCTGCAGCACCAACTATTATAACTGATATGGAGCTATGATTTAATAATGATTGGTTGCATTGATTCAGATTAAATTATTATCATTATTTTAAAAATGTTTTTGATGTTTTAATTTAATTTTGAGGAAGAGAGAGAGAGAGACAGAGTGCGAGCAGGGAGGGGTAGAGAGAGAGGGAGACAGAATCTGAAACAGGCTCCAGGGTCTGAGCTGTCAGCGCAGAGTCTGACGCCGGGCTCCAACTCATGGACCACGAGATCCTGACCTGAGCTGAAGTCAGATGTTTAACCAACTGAGCCACCCGGGAGCCCTGAGATTAAATTATTTCTATTTATTTATTTATTTTATTATTTTAATTATTTCTATTTAGAATTTAGTCACACCAATTAACTGAATTTTAAAGGGTAGGACTACACTTTTGAAATTTTTAGGAAGCTAATCACCATCTGGTCATATGTAAATAATTACTTGGGAGAACAGAAGCTTTTCATAGTAGCATAGCTTTTATATAATGATTCCCATGTGAGTGTGTATGTAAAATTAGGCATAATGTACATAACAATGGAAAGAATGCATTTTTTTTTGTTTAACAGCATATTTTTTCTCCTTTGTGAAGCATTTGGTGCTTTTAAAAAGGTATCGATAGCATAATAATGTTTTTATATACTTTAATTTTTAGAGCAGTTTTAGGTTCATGGCACAATTGAGCAGGAAGTACAACTGGATTGTACATTGGTTACAAATAATGAACCTACATTGACACATTGTTATCACTCAAAGTCCATGGTTACAATAGCATTCATTCTTCAGGTTGTGCATTCCATGGGTTTTCATAAATGTGTAATGATATATATCCACCATTATAGTATCTTACAGAATAGTTTGACACCCTGGACACCTGAGTGGCTCAGTTGGTAAAGTATCTGACTCTTGATTTTGGCTCAGGTCATGATCTTGTGGTTCGTGGGTTCAAGCCCCCCGTCAAGCTCTGCACTGACAGTGCAGATGGCCTGCTTGGTATTCTCTCTCCCCCTCACTCTGCCCCTCACCTGCTCATGCTTGCCGTCTCTCTTACTCTCAACATAAATAAACTTAAAAAAAACATTTTTTTAAAAAAATGTTTGTTTCATGTCCTAAAAATCCCATGTGATGAATCTCATGGTGAATCACCTATGCATCCCTCCCTTTTCCCTATCCTTTAATGATTTTACTGTCTCTATCATTTTACCTTTTGTAGAATGTCATATAATTGGAAGCATGTGATATGTAGCCTTTTCACATTGGCTTCTTTCACTTAGTAATATACGTTTAAGGCTCCAACATGTCTTTTAAGCCTGGATAGCTCATGTCTTTTTTTTTTTTTAATGTTTTTATTATTTATTTTTGAGAAAGAGAGAGAGAGAGAGAGAGAGAGAGAGAAAGAGAGAGAGAGAGAGAGCATGAGCAAAGGAGGGACCGAGAGAGAGGGAGACACAAAATCTGAAGCAGGCTCCACACTCTGAAGCTGTCAGCACAGAGTCTGATGGGGGACTCAGACCCACAAGCCGTGAGATCATGACCTGAGCTGAAGTTGGATGCTTAATCCACTGAGCCACCCAGCCGCCCCAATAGCTCATGTCCTTTTAGTGCTGAATAAGATTCCATTGTCTGGATATACAGCAGTTCCATCCAGCTATTGAAGGGCATCTTGGTTGCTTCCAGGCTGGGGATTTATGAATAAAGCAAAGCTGCTATAAGTATCCATGTGGAGGTTTTTGTGTGGATGCAAGTTTTCAACTCATTTCCATCTTAACTTTTCATTATTCAGCTCATCCTTTCAGCCTGAAGTTTGAGCACTAGGCTTGAACTTCATTGCCAGCATCAGTTAATATTATGCCAGAGATAATTTCAGATGATTCAAAATCTTAACATATTTTCTACATTTATTATTTAAGTGATTTCCTCATGATTTAGTGGGTGAAACCCAGAATTCTGATGTGAGAAACCTTTTTAAAAATATTTTTAAAATTTATGTGAATATTTTTATGGCATTACACCAGGAAGATTATACCAAATTTTGCTATAAGACCTGTTCTCTCTAGGGTAGAATATATCTGGAGAAGGAAAGGAAAGAAGAGGTCCATTTTGAGTTTAATCCAATGAGTTCAGGTGCAACTGTACTAAATCATAGCTCACTCTGTCTGAGGCATAAAGTCCTATTGCAGAATTCCCAGGAGAGGTTGGTGGAACCAGAAAGAAGTTTCTCCTATTTTTCATTTTGATAATTTTGATCTTAAAGAATACAGTTTCATCCTTTCCAAAGGCCACTTGGTAATTCTATTTACATATCTTGATACTGTGAATGTCCAAATAATTTTTTGAGAGGTTTACTTCCATAAAATACATCAGTGAAACTAAAAGCAGGAAGGGGATGCAAGTGGAGACATTAATTCCATCATGGAAAGAGTGACTTTATTGCCTGTGTATTTGAACAGTACATTCTATATACCCTTTAGAAAAAGAAAGATATTAGTTCTTGGCAATTTCCACATCTTCTTTTATGTATGTCTTCTGTTTTATATCTGAAATGTCTACTAGATGCAATCTAACTTTTGTGAAGAATGGATTATTTAACGTACTAGTATTAAATTTTCAGTTCTGTGCATGTAGAGGACTAGAGATGCCATTCTCTCCATTGAGAGTTTGACAGGGGAGAGAGAATACATATTCTTCATGTTAATGTTACCTGGCCAAAAAATGGGGAAATAAATCAACTGCTGAAATATATTAAATTCCAGGCATTGGTGAGCTATTACAGAACATTTAGAAACATATGGGTATAAGAGATTGAATAATTTGATTTAAACTATGTATGAGCTCAATTTTTTCCATCTTGCAAATTGGAGAAACTATTACCTACCTAATTCAAGGCATCATTTTTTGAGAACTAAATAGAATAATCTATATGAAAGTAAGTTTTGTGTGCCTAGGGCATGGTTGACACAGTGTTAATCCCCTCTTTTCCTACTCACCATATGATTCAGAAAAAAAAAAAGGTCCGTACTGCTTACAAGTAAGGCATTAAGTAAGATTCTGGTTCTCTAAGTGTAGGCTGTTATAAGAATTAGAAATAGATCTATAAGTACTATAAACAGTCACTACTGCCTTTTTGAGGCTGTAACACTCACAACCTTAACTAGGACATATACAAGTTGAGCATATAAGTAAACTCTTTGTAAGTAACCAATATAATTGTGTGTCTCCTGTAACTATATCCAGGGGAACTATTGGTTTTGAAGGTAGTTGAAAGAAGTGAAAATGGTGTTAGTTCAAAGGAAATTAGTCAAATGGCCAAATATTAGACTCTCAAACCCCAAATAATGGCTGTCCTTTCCCTATTATGAATGTACTAATATGATAGCCATAAACCACATGAGGCTATTTAAATTTAAATGGATTTTCACAGTTTTATTGAGAAATACTTGACATACATCACTGTATATGTTTAAGACATGCACCATGATGGTTTGAGTTACATATATTGTGAAATGAATCCCATCATAGGTTCAGCTAACATCCATCATCTCACATAGGTTAAAATGAAGTAAAATTTACAAATTAGTTCTCTAGTTGCACCACAGTTCAAGGTGTTCACTATCCCCCTATCACTAGTGGGTACTCCAATGGTAGTGGAGATATAGAACATTCTCACCACTAAAGAAAGTTCTATTGGAAAACTATTCTAAAGGTGAGGTTCAAGTTTGGGATGAAGATAGAAGTAAATTGTCAATCTTTTTCTGAGTTCTGGTACCCATGACAACAATAATAAGAAATATTTGTAAAAAAACATTAAAGAAGGAAATCATACATAGTTTGGTATATTTTATGTCCATTGATTACAGTGATAATAAATAACCTTTATCAAACACTTACTTCTGCACTTGAATTGTATTATTTAATTCACATTCACATGCATAGAGCCAATGAGATGCATTGTTTTCTATGTGCATTGAACAGGAGACTGAGGCACAGAAACATTAAGTCATTTGCCCAAATATCATCCCAAGAAGGTGAGATAACTTAACTGGGACTCAAGGAATTGGACTCTAAAGTCCTAGCATATGATGGAAAAAATTGAAAGCCTTTATTTTTTTTTAAATTTTTAGAAAATGTTTTTTTATATATTTTTGAGAGAGCGAGAGAGAGAGAGAGAGCAGGGGAGGGTCAGAGAGAGAGGGAGACAAAAAATCTGAAGACAGGCTCTAGGTTCTGAGCTAGCTGTCAGCACAGAGCCTGACGTGGGGCTTGAACCTACAAATCACGAGATCATGACCTGAGCTGAAGCCAGACGCTCAACCGACTGAGCCACCCGGGCGCCCCCAAAAATTGAAAGCCTTTAGAAGTAAATTTAAATTATTTTTATTGCAACTTAACTTGCTTGCTGCCAGAGGGAATGGAAAGACACTTATGAAGTTGAAACTATTCTTTTGTGTGTTAATCATTCAGTCTGTAAGTATTTTGGGGGCCAAGATTACATATCCTGGGCTAATCCCACTGAGAGAAAAATATAAACATTAGACTTTTGATATTAGAAAAATTAATGTGCACCCCATTGACTACCTGCATGTGATCCCAGTGATTGATAGTCACTTCTCATTTTGCTAACATAAAATATTGAATCCCAAACCATGGAAGCTGGGATACAGTAGAATGACTCTTGCTAGTGAGTAAGTGAGCCTAAATTTTGACCCAATCTCAGTTCAGCATGGTGATTATTTTGTACTCATAATTCTATATTCAATAACTTTCAAAAACAGTTCAAAGGTATTACTTAACATTTTCAGTTATACATTTCTTAATTTATAGAAATAATTTAATACATAAGTTATACTATACATTTAATGAATTTTAAAGGCCCTGGAAATGTGTCCCCTGGATAGGTAAAAACTCTAATACAGTGTTTGCTCCTGCCCTATGTTGATTACAGTTTAGTTTGAGGGGTCAAGTCTTACAATTCATGCAAATCTTACCATTCATCAGTCAGGTTTTGAGGACATAATGAGTAACAACACTGCCTGGGAAAACTTACATAAGTAAATAATTGAAGATGGTCTATAATTTAAATGCTGTAGTTGTTTGAACAGGTGAGCAGTAAAGGGAAAATTAATATGGAAGATATGATGAGCCATGTGGGGAGGTTCTATTTCAAATCTCCATCCAGTTCTTTAGATCGAAAGTATTCCTCTCCATATCTGTCGTCCATTTTCAGCTTTTAAAGTATACACATCCATGATTACTTACAGGAGTTCTCTGTAATAAAACTCTTCAAGATTTTCTTGGCAAGGAAATAGTTGGATTTTATTCAGTCTATTAGTTTTTTATTTTGTTTACTGATATTAAAGAAGAGATGCAGAGCTGCACTCCCCCCCTCCCCCAGGATTTTCATGAAAACCTAGAGAAATTTACAATTAAGAAAATCACAGGGGGTCCCTGGGTAGCTCAGTCAGTTAAGCACCTGACTTTGGCTCAGGTCATGATCTCATGGTTTGTGAGTTCGAGCCCCTCTGTGCTGACAGCTTGGAGCCTGGAGCCTGCTTTGGATTCTGTGTCTCCTTCTCTCTCTGCCTCTATCCCGCTCGCATCCTATCCTTTTCTCTCTGTCTCTCTGTCTCAAAAATGAATAAACATGAAAAAAAAAAAAAGAAAATCACAGAACTGGAAGAGATATAATTGCCAAGGTGTGCAGAACTCTATAAATACTTTGGTGTAAAATATGTCAAAAATACTTTTAAATTCAAAGGGATTGAGTGCTGATATTATTAAATCATTTGTTCTGTAATTCAAATGAAATAAAACTTCTGCCCTAGGACCCTTAATTATAAATGACACAGTAACCCTGGAAAGACCCTTGATTTGGGGGAGGTGTTCAACCTGGAAGAATATTAGATCCTACCAGCATGCTACTGCTCTTAGCCAATGCACAGAGATCCTTATTCTTAGTTATGCGTGATGACCTTTATACATACTGTGTGTGAGGGCTCAGTTAGCCATTTGGACTAATGAGGATGACTTTTTCAAATTTTACCAAATAAAACATTTCATCTGGATGAAGATTAGAAGTTTCCTAAGTCTTCAGGTGACATGGAAGCACTAAATGTGACAGCTCCAGAACAGAAACAAATACCTCATAAATCACTTAAATTTAACACCTTGTTAGATTGCTGTTACTGTTGAATTCCTTGCACTGGGGATTCCCAAGTTATGGAATATCAATAGCCAGCTTCCATTTTATCTGGCCTAAAATAACTTTCATGTCTTAGAAGATGAATGAATTTTAAATAAATACTTACACTCAGGTATATGTTATGTAAATGACTTTGTAAGGACACAGGCTTATAGGGGAAAAATGCTATTTTCATTTCTGTGCTCAGTGCTTGTCCTTGTAAGTTCTTAAAGAGGAGGCTGAATGATATTTGAGGGCTTGTTTCTTGTGGGTATTCTCTCAAAATGTGTCCTTTGGTAGATTCAGTGTCAAATCAATTTCTAGCTTCTCGAGTGCAATATGGATATTATATTCTTTTCTGCTATACAAGCCGTGAACCCTACATCCTTAATGTGCCCTTACCCATGTCAAATAGTTTATAATTTCTAGGTTATACTTCCTATATGAAAACTCATTCCTAGGTTTTAAATGGTTTTGCACGTTATTTCTTTCCCCACCCAGGGATAGAGGTGGTAAATCTTTATGTGGCTCTGTATTTGAATCTGTTGATGTTCTTTCTTTAGAGATGATCTTTGCCTTAGTCACATCATAAAAAAGCTTTATAGTCCCCTCTTGGAGATTGTTTTCCCAGCAAATCCTCTTTTATGCTTGGCTGACACAATTTACTGATTTTGGTTATTTAATCTGAAAATATTGATAAAATAGTTAAAGTCATTCAAAATCCTCCTACTTATTTTGGAAATATGTAATGAAGTAAATGAAACTATGCATCAATCACCTACCTCAATGGTAATTATGATCAATTTGATGAATGTCATTCTTTAATTTTCCCTAAACTAAAATGATATAAATTAATATGATATTCATATTTATCATACATCATATTTATATGCAACTTAACCTTATATATGACCATCTGTATCTCTCTATATATAGTGTGTGTATATATACACACATATACACATGATCACAAAATGAAACTGTGGTATACATATCTGTTGGCAAATTATTTTCAAGTACATACTGAACATCTGTATAATTCAATACACATTTTTTCTTACTTTTTTAAAATGATTGCTTTTCATTCCATTGTATGTATACTATGTATTCCAGCAGCCCTCTTTTGACATATTATTTCTATATTTTTCTATTCAATCACTGTTGCAACAAATATACTTGCATATATATTTTTAAGCCCTAATGCTATTATATCTTTAGGATATATATTTAGAAGTGAATTGCTAGATTTAAGGATATATATTTTTTTAATTTTAACAAGTACTGATTGATGTTTGTGAATGTTTTATAAAGGAGATATTACACTATGCTATTTATAATTATTTTTACAATTCATATAGAAAATCATTTCTTTGGGGTGTCTGGGTGGCTCAGTTGGTTAAGTGTCTGACTCTTGATTTCTGCTCAGGTCATGATCTCTTGGTTTGTGAAACTGAGTCCCATGTCTGGCTCTGCACTTGGGGTTCTCTCTCTCCCCCTCTCTCTGCCCCTCCCCCACCCTGTGCACATGCACCTGTCTTCTTTCTTTCTCTCTCTCTCTCTCAAAATAAATAAATAAACTTAAAATAAAAGAAAATCATTTATTTGAAAACCATTACTTACCCAAAATGGATAAGGGGGTATTGCTACATAAGTAACCCCATACATGACTTATGTATATGGCCATAATGCCTAAAATATATAACTATAGACATACTTGTGTATTCATGAAAAAATCTTGATCATATCTCCTCTAAATTAAATTCAGTTGGCAAGAAAGAGATAGACTTTTGAGACTGGACAGACACAGACTTTAAGTGAGGTAGTAACTGAATGCTTTAGGTATGTGGCTATAAAATTTTGGACATGAAGAACTCTAGTATGATGTTAGCAGGACTTCACCAATCTACTAAGGCCAGTATCTCATTTTTTATAGCCGTTCTTGCAAATGAACTCAACAATCAACACCATTTGCTTCTATTTACTGGTTCACAGTGATTGGAGGAAACATTTATTTATGAATTTAAATCACAGAGTGAATTTCTCTCCATGAAGCAAAGCTCTATGTGGCCTCCACCAACCAAATGCATTGTTCAATATTTCCCACCACATAGAATTGCATTCTGTGACTTCCTGGAATGCCATGGAAACTGGTTATGTTCTATTAAAGAAAGTAAGCCCACACAGTTCTTTATAACACTTGGTATGGTGCCAGTGGAGATTTCCTGGCTAAAATTTTATGATGGGCTATTAATAAAAAAGTCTGTCCAGATTCACACCCTCCCTTTATCTTAAGTATTTTCTTATCCCAGAAGAATGTCAGTATGTTTCAGGGTCAGATAGCAGAAATCCAACCAGAATTGTTTTTATATTATAATGTAAAATATTAATAATATAATATATTGTTTTGTGTGTATGTATGCACTTAAGAGTGCGGGTTTGTGTGTTACGTATTATCTATCTTCATATAGTATATTTGTGTTTCCTTCTTTCACGATGGAAAATACACTTATGAATAATTTGTGGGAAATAATGAGAAGAGTACTTGGATGAAAGATAAAGCCAAAAAAAAAAAACAACCCAGTTAATACAAGAGAAATGGAAGAGGTAATCTGAGCCAGGGAAGGGACTTATGTGTATTTCTGCTAGATAATAGAAAAGGCAAGGATTTGTTTATATGCACACATTTTTATAATTTCTTTCTTTTTTAATTTTATTTATTTATTTTGAGAGAGAGAAAAGAGAGTGGAGAAGAGGGGCAAAAGGAGAGGGAGAGATCTCTGAATGCCAAGAAGGCCCTGCACTCTCAGCATGGAGCCTGATGCAGACCTTGAACTCACAAACTGTGAGATCATGCCTGAGTTGAAATCAAGACTAGGGAGCTTAACCAACTGAGCCACCCAGGCACCCCTGTAGCTTCTTAATAACAACTAAGTTTCATGTATGTTTTCCTTCCTTTCCCATAGCTCTCCACCAACCTATTTATTGACATGAGGTTATTCAAAAACATTTTATTGAAAACATAAATGTTAATATGCTGTTGTGATGACTTTCCCAGACATTCCGACCGAGTGAGATTTTTTGTTTTTGTTTTTCAGAATCTTCCTTTGAAGAAGATTCCGTGCAAAGCCTCTGCACCCTCAGGCTCCTTTTTTGCCAGAGACAACACAGCAAATTTCTTATCCTGGTGCCGAGATTTAGGGGTGGATGAAACATGTCTATTTGAATCAGAAGGTTTGGGTATGTATTTCCTTCAGAATTTTAGCTGATAAGACTATTATGTATCTTTATCATAACTATCAAAGACTTTGTATAGCTATCAAAACTTGTTTGTGTGGTGTCACTTCACAGATTGTTAATTGAAAAACTTCATAGTTTGTTGTAAACTTGAGTCTTTGAAGGTAGAAAACAATGCATACCCTTTTACTGTTGGTCACTTTATGCATGAAAAGATAGGAATATGAATAGTGCCATTCTTTCCAAGCTAAAATCAAGTATATGGAATGCAAAATTGGGGATATTTGGAAAATGTAGGCTTCAGTTTTACCACCAGGCTCTAACCTGGACTAGAATGGCACTCATATATGCTCCAGCCATAAAGGCACTATGTCTTTTCACCACTACAAAAGGATAAAACAGTATTTCCTGTAAACTCTATCTTCGTTGAAATGGAAGTTTATTTATTTATCTATTTTTAGTGAGTTAAAAATCAGGTAAGCAAGCAGGAGATTGGGATAATTGAAGATGATGATATAAAAGATACTTTAGTGTCCAAACTTACCCAGATAATTGTGGGGTTTTTGACTTGTTTTGCTTTATAAGTGAATTTTGGCAAATCTACTTCCAGACCATAGAGCAAGGTTTTGTATTTGCTTGGGAGGAAACATACATTGAATGGTTCAGTGTTTTTTTTTTTTAACTTTTTTATGTTTATTTATTTTTGAGAGCCAGAAAGACAGAGCAAGAGTGGGTGAGGGGCAGAGAGAGAGGGAGACACAGAATCTGAAGCAGGTTCCAGGCTCTGAGCTGTCAGCACAGAGCCCGATGTGGGGCTCAAACTCACAAGACTTTGAAATCATGACCAGAGCCAATGTCAAAGGCTTAACCAACTGAGCCACCCAGGCGCCCCTGAATAGTTCAGTGTTTTGACATCACTTGATAAGCTACTGTTAAATGTTCAACCCTCCTGTGTCAGCTCTCCCTAGCTCTCATATGGAAAGTATTGACATTAAAGTCCCATTATAATGAAATAGAACTGAGTGAAGAATGGAGACATCTGTGGGGGAAGGAAGAGAGCTTTGGTTCTTTTGCCTGAGGCTTTAAAAAATCAATTCACAAAATCACATAATACCAAATATTAGCATCGAAGTAAGCAGAGCATCCTTTAGAGAGAACAGGTATACAAATTGCCTTCCAAACAGTGAGAATAACCCTTTGCCCCGAGGCCTCACAAAACAACATTTCCCTGCTGAACCTAGGAAAATTGATGGTTAACAGCTAAAATCTTACTCATTATATGCTTATGGAAATTTGTGTTTGTACAAAGAAAAGGGAAGGTGGTGTGGAAAAGATCGCCATCAAATTTCTGAAAATTCTCTCAGCAGAGAAGAAAATTATGTGAATTTAGATCAGGAGAACATTTTATACCTGAAAGAAAGAATAAACTAGAATTGTGTAATAGCCTACTATACAAAACATGTGCTCCTTGAATGATCGTTATGTAAATGGGCTTTGACTGCTCTTATTATTTCCTCACATTAAAGTAAACCAAACTTGGTGGAAGATGTATATATATATATATATAGCTCTACTTCAGTCTGCTGGTAGTTTTACAAATAGATTTTAACTTTCAGGTTTATGGGAAACTATATGAGTGAAGAATTACAGGGAAAGAGAAAAAAAACAAAAAAAAACCTTTGAAAGATCGAATGAATGAATGAATGATAAATTTAAAAATTCAGATCTTAGTCACAAGGAGTATATACTCTTCCTGTGTGGACACACACTATCACGATTTAAAATTCTGCAGTGCCCTTGTGTTATGAAAGGAACTACCACATGGGGAAACTGCTCTATTATTTGTGCATTAGTTTATTGCACTGGTTTTCATTTAAGGAACATCTTTTTCAGTGACTACCATAGGCCAAGGGGAAGACACAAGGAGCTGTGAATGGGAGTGTGATCTTGTCTTAGTTTTCTCACTGCCTCTGAGTTCTTTATTAATTGAAATAATAAAACTTTCTGTTGGAAGCCAAAAAGCTTGGATGGCTTTTTAAAACTCCATTCAGATAATAAGTAATACATTTTATCTTGAAGCAATAAAGCCTAACACAACTGTATAATAAAAGTCCTGGCATATAAGTACATAATCCGCAGCATATAAAATTATGTTAAGATGAATTTTGCGATGACCTAGTTCTTCACTTTGCTTGAAAAAAAACCCCTGACTTTATAAAAAAGATAATCCAAGATAATTTATGCATAATAGCTACTGAGTATTTTATTTAAACATCTTTCATTTTGAATATCTTCTATATTATAACAGCTTATAAATTGCAATTAAAATGTATTTATGTATCCAAGAAAGTTTAATGACACCAAGTTTTTGAGTAATTTTTAATCCTCTCAACACTGAACTAAATCAGCTAGTTGGGCTTTCTGGTTTGTTGCTCAATGAAAAGGCAAATTTGAAATTTCTGCTGGTCAGAATAGGACATGAAGTGAGGTATAATAGGTCCTGTGGAGACAGAAGGGAGCCAATATTATAGCATTGACTTTAGGATTATTCGGAGAAAGGAAACAGCTGTGCCCATAGATGTTAATAATAATCAAGAGAAGGACAATGAGAAATTCCATTTCCCCAAGTGGAAGCCTTTCTTCTTAGATTTTTCTTATTATTCACTGTGGGTAAGGAAGTGATTGAGTCACTGCTGATGGCCTTGGACTGCGTATTGCAGAATTGACTTTCTTGCAACAATAACTGTGTGTCCTCTGCTTGATGTCTTTTCACACTTCACTTTTGAAAGGGAATTTAGGGCAAGGGTTTTTATTTTTTCCTACCTCAAGATTTCATTTCAGTGGCACACAAGATGAAGTGCATCCTTTGTGTCCTGGTGTTTTGAACAGCAAATAAAATGAAAAGATGCCCTGATGAAGGGGAAAAATCTGTTTGAATGAATGATAAAGTAGATCACTGTACTGAGTGTGTATCAAGAGGCTTCTGTCTTTAGCCGTTCAAAGGTCTTTGCCTGCATAAAGCATTCTTATCTTTGTGGCAACTGATATGCTACCCTTGTTGCAGTGTTTCTTTGTACAGTTATTTGCAAGGGGATCTAGATTCCCAACTCACTCAATCTGTTCTCTTTCCACAACAGCTAATGACAAGAAATCTCAGTGGTGGGGAAGGTATGCCAGGGATGCAGCGAGGTGCATGGATAGCGGCTTATTCCATATGCCTCTCTCATGCTTCTTGTCTTTTTGATTCTTGGCAGATAACTTTTTATGCCACACGATATAATCACATACAGGGTATGACCTGCAGTTTATCTTCTATGAAATTCCTGATAATTTTTCCTCTGTGAAATGTCAACTCTCAGATCATAAATTCACTCTATCCTAAGTAGTGTTTCAGAAATGAGGCAATAGAAAAATGGACAAAAGTCATGGACAGCCTCATCATAGAAGGCATAAAAAATCTAATAAAGATACAACACTGTTGGAAATCTTAGCAATAAGGTAAATGCAAATAAAAGTTATGAAAAATTAGCAAAATATGAGAAAATTATATATTTAGGTTGAATAGGTGGGAATATAGGATCTTCTATACATTGCTGAAGAAAATTGGAAATTGGTATTGGTATTGCCCTTTAGAGGGCAATTTAACATTATGTATCAAAGACCTCACAAGTGTTTATGTTCTCTTATCAAATTGTTCTTCTTCTAAAAGTTTACCCAAAAGAAATAAGTAGAGGTAGGCACCAGAATTTCCACTGAAATGCTTTTTATAATAGTTAAACAAAGGGAAATGAACTGAATCTATAGCATTTAGTGATGTCTTAAACTAGAGTCATCCATAGATACCAATGAAAAATATTCCTGAGACTATTTAAGGATATAGAAAACTTACAGTCTGCTATGAACATGAAGCGACACATATCTAGTAAACAACCACAAAAATATATTCAGAATTTGAAAGAAAGATAAGCAGAAATCAGGTTATAAATGCTATTATTTTCTTCTTAGTTGTCTATTAACAAACGTTAGACAGTAAACAGAGATGACACGTAATCTGAAGCATGAGCAATTAATTTTATTTATATTAAGATAGCATTGGAACCAATTTGCATAGAGAATTATTTGTTGGTCTAACATTTTACGCACTGAGAATTATAAGGGCTGTTTCACATTGTCGAAGTTAAAGTGACATTTCAAGTGATTAGAGAGTTTTATACTGCTCTAAGAACAGAGGACGTGGATCTTTGTGGGCTCTGTGGGACAGGCTTTACCCTTACAGGTCTACCTATAATACTCAGCTACAACCCCCACTGTTCAAATCATGCTGACATATAGGTCAGTGACTAGAGGAGATTTGTTTTTTTTCATGTCTCACAATTGGTTTCATGGATTCTTTAGAAATATTTAGGATTGTGCTTTAGCTTTTGAACATGAATGTTTCCTTGAATTTAATAGTATGTAGTTTATCATTCTAAAGATGAAATACTCCCCCAATAATTATTTTAAAAGAAATGAACTTTGCTTTTAATGGTGGAGTAAAGGAAAAATGTTTAGATGACTCTAGGTGTAAAAGCATTTCAGTTTTCAGCCTATAAAAGTTAATAGACATATTCATATTCTCCCTAAGAGTAATTGTAATACTTTTTTAAAGGTTAAATATTTTAACAACCTTTTCTAACACAGTGCTGGATATTTTGATATGGTTCATTTTTATCATTTTAATTAAGAGCAAAAATCTATGATTTACTCTCAGTCTTAAGATGTTTAAATTATGAATCCCCAATATTGATGCTCTTATATGAATTTTTCTAAGATATTTTAAGCAAGAAACTATTTCATTCAATTAGTAATATTCTTGTGTAGGGGATTTATTATTTGTGATTTACTTTAGTATACTAATTTAGAAATTGTCAAGTATAATTATTTTTCCCAGAGCCTTGTTTATGTTGCTCAATTTGTATACATTCTGATGAGATGCAAGATGGGCAGGGGGAAAAAAAGGATGGGGTGGGGAATACTTCAAAAATGCATAATGTTGTATTTGCTGTAATTGTGTCAATATTATTATGTTATTGGATGATTATAGGATTTGGAGGCCAGTGACTGTCCTTCATCTATTTCTCAGAGAAAGAATCTACTCAGCAAGAAAAGGGTTTGCTATCTGTTGTGCTAGCATGCAAATGTGTGTGATTTGTTCTTTATTTATTTTCTGTGTTTGTGTTTGCTGTGTGCATTGTATTCTGTTGATACATGACCCTGATGAGTAGTTTTACAAAATCCTTTCTTTTACTGAACCTTGGTCAAGCACCAATCTATCCACCGTATTGGTTTGATGTTGCTTCAGAAAATTCAAAAGGATTATGTGTGGACTTTTCACCATTGTTTTCCATTTTATACTTTAAAGTCACCAGTAACATCAGAAAAAGTATCAATGCCTGCCTTCCATTGTTTGATAAGTCATCTCTTGTTATTATCTATATTATGGACTCTAAGAGTATTTCTGTGGAAAAAAGATATACTACTTTTATTAGTTTAAAATAAAATATCCTTTTATTAAGATGACAATTTCAAGACATCCATTCAGCACTGGGGTTTTTATATTCAGTTTCTTTCCCAGATACAGTCATTTTAGACTTTTGTTTTTTTAATTTAAATTGATTTGCATCTCAGTTCACTTTTTTTACTTTTCAACTCAGATATTCTTTCCAAATTTAGCCATTTGCCCTATGCCAGGACAAAGATATGAGAAATCAGTACAAAATCTGATTGAGAGAACTAAATGTCTCCCTGGAATGATAATTACATCAAGACTCAGTGAATGAAGTCAAGGTTAAATTAGGGAAATGAACAGCTTTCTGTCTTTTCCAGGATCAAATATTTGCTATATAATATTCAATACTAATAACTATATGCTCAATAATAGTAGCTAAACAGTGCATGTGTTATCATATCTATTCCTCCAACAACCATCATTTTATAAATGAGATGCTGGGGCCCAGAGAATTAAATAACTTGCCCAATGCACACACCTTCTCAACGCCCTGGCTGGAATTTGAATTCAGCTTCATTTACCTCCAAAGATCATGCCCTTGTGTTATAGAAAATTATGGTCTGTTTGAGTTAATATTAGAAATTCGTATGATTACTTAAAGTAAGAGGAAAAATAAGGTATAACTATAAACCAAATTAGAAAGAGATTCTTGCCTCTAATTGCTGTTCTGAGCATTAGTGACTTAACCCATTAATTTCACATGAAGTCTGGTACTGAAGAAAAGAAGGGCATCACTTGGTGCAGGCCGTTTCTTGACTTAGTGGCAAAGACACTTAACTACACTTTATTCTATACATCTTCCATAACTGATGAGCCTATGAATGAAATATTCTTGTTTCCATAAATTGTACGGACGTCATAGCCTATTCTAAATGTGAATAATGATTCTGAGAAATTTGAATACACACACACCCAGCATTCACGAGTTGGTGAGATTCTTTTCTTTTTCTTTAGCCTTCCTGAGATCAGTTTCAAGGCATCTAAATTACTCTGCTATCTCTAATGGCCTCCTGTCTTTAAGCTCAAAGGTTTCTGCATAGGTCTTACCAGGAGTGACATGATATAGGGAGCAATTTGTGACTAGCCCTTCAACTTCTAGAAAATCGTCTTTTGTGCTTTATTAATCCTGGCAGGAGAGAAATGCCCATAATACCCATTAAGGGCTTATTCAATGCATGAATTACTTTCCCTCCATTCATCATCATCATCACTGCTATCTGAAATATTTGTAGAATATATTATATATATATCAAGCACATTTGAATCTTTTTAACAAAATAGAGGAATTATAACTGATGTTTAATGCTTATTTATTTTTGAGAGAGAGAGAGAGAAAGAGAGAGAGCAGGGGAGGGGCAGAGAGAGAGAGGGAGACACAGAATCGGAAGCAGGCTCCAGGCTCTGAGCCGTCAGCATAGTGCCTGACGTGGGGCTTGAACTCATGAACTGTGAGATCATGACCTGAGCCAAAGTTGGACACTCATTCTACTGAGCTACCCAGGAACCTCTAACTGATGTTTATTATAATAATCATGGCATTGATTAATACAGTGCTTCTCCAACATTAAAGTACATACTCATCACTTGGAGAACTTGTTTAATTGTAGATTCTGGTCAGTAAGTTTGGGGTGGGACCCAATAATTTGTAGTTTTATCCAGCTCCCAGCTGATGCCAATGCTTCTGGTCTGTGGACCCCAGTTAAGTAGCAAGGGAGTCACATTTATTGAGTGCTTGTTATATGTACCAAGTGCCTTTCACTTAATCAGGAAGAGCGAGTAGAAGGCAAAATGCCTGTCTGAGAGATGAAAAATTTATCCAGCCTGGACTAGAACCCCATCCTTCTGACTTCTAGTTTACTGTATTTTCTATTATGCCACTCTTTCTGAGTATTAGAACCTGTTCTCTCTTTTGGAAAGTGGACCGCTGTTAGTTTATGATATTTTCACAACTAAACAATATTCAGTCAAAAAGATAATTTGATTTCAAACTTCCTTCCTAAATATACATTTAAAGAATACATTTGAGGTTTCCCTCAAAGCCAATGTGAATATTGTAGTCTCAAATGTACAGACACCAAATAGACAACACAGTTTTTCATGCTTTCATGTCTTTGCCCATGTGTTGAAACTTAATATATTTAACTAAACTATATGTTTATGGTTGAATGCATTTTATACTTGCAGATTCTGTGACATTGAAACTCTACTCTTTGCTTTAGTGGAAGGCCTCATTTTCTATTCCTGGAGCTAGCAGCACTCCATTTGACATTTGATGCCCATGAGATTTTTATAGAATCTAGGTTATAAGACTGCGTCTCTTGCCACATATTTTTGAATAGGGATCTGTGTTACTTTCCCTAGAGGTGTTCCACATTCTGCTTTTCTTTGAGATGGTTTTGATTATTTAAAAGAAAAACCCCAATGATAAAACCTTTGGCATAATAATTACCATTGACTAGAGAGCTTTTATTTGTTTTAAAAAGAAATTTTTAAAGGAAAGAAAAAAGTAGTGATCCCATCTCCCAACTTAAAGCAGAAGACTATGTAAATGTTTCAGTGACAGAGTGGAAAAGATGTTTTCTACTGTGAACTTCAGTATAAGTATTCATGTTTTTTTTTTAAAAAGATGAATCAGTAAAATGATTTGTTTAAAATGAGTATACTTAAGATTCAATACAAAGTCTTTAGTTCAGATGCAATATACTAAAAGTCATCATGACAAACTCATGCATTCGGTAATACATTATCAACTTAGGTAATTTATTAAACATGGACTCGTCTAAATTATTTTATTCACGGAGACAAGAAAATTAATGTAAGATGTTTGCTGTTTCAAAAAATGACTTATTTTAATATAATTGTTACTTAAGCTCTATACTGAGCACAAACTTATAATAGGTATAGGATATCTGCTTTATATTTCTGTATATGCTGCCCAAATTGACCTACTTAACCTGGCATTTGATTTAGATTGATTTATTATTAACGATTTCTGATATAAAATAAATTATAAAATATTCAAAATACACTAATTATAATAAGACCACCTTAAATTATACATATTCTACCACGAGTAATTTTTTTATTCCAAAGTTTTTTTTATAGTTTATTGTCCAAAGATTTTTAAAACATTTATTTATTTTTGAGAGAGAGAGAGAGAGAGAGAGAGAGAGAGACAGAGTGTGAGCAGGACAGGGGCAGAGGCACAGGGAGACAGAATCTGAAGCAGCTCCAGGCTTTGAGCTGTCAACACAGAGCCTGATGTGGGGCTTGAACTCAAGGACCATGAGATGATGACCTGAGCTGAAGTTGGACGCTTAACCAACTGAGCCACCCAGGCACCCCATTCCAAAGTTTTCATAGTGCTTACTGTAGTGACTAATATCTGATTGGGGAACACACAATAACAGGTTTTTAGGGAAAGAAAATAAATGACTTATTGTTGACTAAGCTAAATGAAGAACATCTTTAAACGAAGAATTTATAACAAAAATTTTAAAAATAATAAAACTAACCTTGGGCAAATCTTTCCTATGTGCCAAGCACTGTGCTAAGAATAACAGTAAATATTATTTTGCTTAATCTTCACAAAAATATTGCAAGGTGTACACTATTGTTTTTCCTCAGAAAAATGAAATCTTATAGAATAACCACCCAAAAGATAATACAGCCAGTAAGCATTCATACTCACACTCAGATCTTTGTGAGTTGAATCTCTTTCTGTTAACTTAGTTTAGAACTTGTTTGAGTGCAAAAACCAGATAAAGTCACCTCTTTGGCAAATTTAGATACTATTGAAAGACTCTTGAATTTAATTTTATAGCAATTAGGGAAGAATATTTGATTTTACAATTAAACAAACATTGATATAATTTGCATTTTCTCAAGACACCAGGTAAGGTTTTAGTCTTTATTTAGTTCATTGTCAAAACCACTATCATCCCCAGATGATTGTCATCGTCCTCAAGTTTTGAGATATATTACTTACTGAGCCATTACTGTTTTGTGTTAAATTATGTACCTGTACAGATTCATCTTATTAGTCATCAGATACTGTTTTTTGTTTTTTGGGGGTTTTGGCCATTATGAGCCAGGTATAATACGCCAATTAAAAAAGCCATTAATATGTGAGACAATAACACACGTGTTTTTTTGAAGCAGTTTTTTTCCTTTATAAAATATATTTCCAAGAAAATTGGGTGGTAAAATATTATCATTCTACTGGTTTTCCTAAGAAATGATGCTGAAGAAGAGGTTCATTTGTCTTAAATTATATAGGCAGATTCTGTTAAGGATATGAAGAATCATACAGTTACTTTTTAGTTTGCCAAAATTAATTTTCTGAGGAGTCCATGGTAGATTCAACATCTGAGTTTGGGCATGCCAAACCTGTTTTAAGTTGATTAGCTCAATTGAGGAAGCAAAGAAGTACACAACAGTAATGTGTCTTACATATCACATTGTCTTTCCTTCATTAGCCACATGATTGTTATTTTTTTTTTCAGGATGAGTTTTATTTTCCATAAAATATATCTATCCCAGTGCTTATATAGTCCTCAAAATATGTATAATGAGTTGGTTAAGGAATCAGTATAGTTGGGTCAAGTATTACTTTTTAAACCTGGGTATTGACTGCACGTTCACTAGTAATTTTTATGTTTTGTCACTCTTTCCATCACGAAATGCATGAGATTTTATCCACATCTCCTGGTGCTGTAACCACTTGCTTCACACAGCTTTCTCTGAAGATGAGGGTATTAACAGGGCCTTAAAAATCTTCCTCTCCTCAGTTTTTGTATATTCCTGCTTCTACTCAAAACTCCTGTTTATTATTTTTCTCCATGGACAGGGTATTTTTTTTTAAGCCTGAATCAGAAAGAATTGATTATCTAGACAGGAAAATTGATTCATTTGTTAGCTTCTGCTTTGTAATGCTTGTTATTGTTCTCTTTTTGAAATTGATGCCTATGTGATATTACAGTCCATGTGTTATATTGCACTGAAGTAGACTTAATATATCAAAAGTTGTGAAGTTTGTATCAGTCCAGTCAGGGTCGACCAGTAGTGCATTTGAAATTGGAAGTAGTAAATATCTATTAAAAATAATTTTAGGCTTCTTGATAAGGGGAATTCCTCGAGGGTCAGCTAAAACTAAGTTTTATATTACCAAGGATTGAAATAGTCTATAATTGAGATTTTCCATAATTTTACCTTAAGGAGCATTGTTGATGGGAATAAAATTTAATTTAAAAGCTTTAAAGGTGATATTTTATAACACAATGACAAAATTGTGTCCATCTAAAACCAAGTAAAATTATATACTTTTACAATCCAAGTAAATGTTCTCTTTATACTCATCACAAACAAATTCCATTCTGGGGTAAGTGAACCAAATATTTCCCCTACCATAATCTGTGGAGAGAAATAATTAGACATTTAAGTTAAAGGAATAGAATGATGCTGGGAAATGGAATTATAAAATTCTATGTTTAAGAATTGAAGCAATATCATTTTTCTTAAAATATATCAATAAGCTATCAATAAGCTAGTATTTTCTTTTATTAGGATATTGTCTATGTAAAGACCATTCTCAAGTCAATACATTTTTTCAATATATGTTGACTTTATTAGGTGCTGTATATAATAATATTTTTTAAATTCTCTAATCTTGGCTTAAAAGAGAACAATACAAGCAGGAAACACTCTTTTGGTAGACTCAACAAATGCAAGTATGATTCGTCAGCATTATAGAATGTGTACAAAGCAATTAGTAAAGCAAGTTTTATTAAGTAATCAGATTTTATTAGAATTTGATCAATACAGAGAAGAGTCTTCTAATTTGCTCATTTTATGGGCAAAGGTGACTGATAGTATATATTGATATCTATTTGGAAACCCATTCATTTGAAAGTATATCTTTCTAAAGTACCATTTAATCAGACTTGATCAGGAAAGGACATCAAATTTCAGAATCTCACTTGATGTTCTTGTGTAGAGAAGAACAAATGACTGTGTTGTATAATTTTTCTCCTTATTCATTGCATTATTTCTGCTCAAATCACTGGTAAAAATAGACTCAGGATTTTGCAAAGTCTAGTCTTTGCTCCATTGTCTTCTGTGTACTGTGTATTTTAGCAAAAATTTTTTTTAAACTTTTTTGTAATGTTTATTTTTTAATTTTTAAAAATGTTTATTTATATTTGAGAGGGAGAGAGAGAGAGTGAGAGCAGGGGAGGGGCAGAGAGAAAGGGAGACACAGAATCTGAAGCAGGATCCAGGCTCCGAGCTGTCAACACAGAGCCTGACACGAGACTTGAACTTATGAACCATGAGATCATTACCTGAGCTGGAGTCAGACACTTAATCAACTGAGCCATACATGTGCCCTTGTAATGTTTATTTATTTATTTTGAGGGAGAGAGAGAGAGAGAGAGAGAGAGAGAAAGAGAGAGAGAATCCCAAGCAAGCTTCATGGTATCAGTGCAGAGCTCAATGTAGGGCTCGATCTCCTGAACCGTGAGATCTTGACCTGAGCTGAAATCAAGATTTGGATGCTTAACCTTCTGAGCCACCCAGTTGCTCTGTGTACTGTGCATTTTAAAATATCAACTACTTATATAATAATACAGCTACTTATATTTCCAATATTGACTTACTAATATTAACTAATAAAATGAAACATTTTCTGGGGGAGATTTACTCAGGATGTGATTTCCTGAGACTCATGGCTTTGAGGAGGGATATTGGGCAGCGTTTTGAAAGACTTTAGTAGAGCTAAGTACAGCGTGGGATAGGATGGCTTCTGTGAATGTCAGAATGAAGACTGTCTCACTTACTGGAAGCTTGAGGGACGAGAGGTCATTGGCAAGCCTGTTCACTATTGAGCTGCTTTACAATCCCTTCTATTGTAAAGGTGTCCACCTCTGTCTTGTCTTTCAGTCCTCCACAAGCAACCCAGAGAAGTGTGTCTCTGTTTGCTAGAGCTTGGCCGGATTGCAGCCAGGTAGGTCAGACTGGCGTGTCAAGACATGGACCATCCTCAGCATTGAAGCAATTGAGAAGCTTGCTGATTTTTAATTGCTAATTTAACTTGGGTTTTGAGAAGCTACTTTTTCAAATAGAATCAGTTCAAACATCTCAAGAGCAGTTGTTCAAACTAAAAGCATGCCACCAATATTTTTAACGCCACGATCTTCTCAAAGGCATTATGTCTAATAAGCATTTACTAAAACATATCCTCCAATCCAATAGATTTTCTGTCCAACCTTTTCTTGGGGGGTGGGGGAAGATCTTATATATGAAGGTGTTTGTGAAAATTACTCTTTCCACTAAAGTCTGTTCCTGTTATGTCTCTCTCTACCAACTCTTTTACCTTCTCTCCCCCTGTGTATCCTTTGCAATTTAATTCTTAATATAATCCCTAATATAATTTATTAATATTTAATACATTTATTAAAATTTAATAATTTTAATACTTGTCTCATTTTTGCTCCTCTTTTTTCATTTTCCCCTCATTCAACATCTCATCTCTCAGCTCTTTTATTTTTATTTTTTAAATGTTTATTTATTTGTTTTAAGAGAGGGGAAGGGCAGAGAGAGAGGGGGAGAGAGAGAGAGAGAGAGAGAGAATCTTAAACAGGCTCCTTGATCAACCTGGAGTGGGGCTTGATCCCATGACACTGGGATCATGACCTGACCCAAAATCAAGAGTCAAATGCTCAACTGACTGAAGCTCCCAGGCACCTATCAGCTCTTTTAGTTTCTAGATCTGAGTGGGGGGATAGTTTTAAAATTATTCTCCATAGTTTGATTAGAGACAGGCATAGAATATTATTCTTCATAGGTGGAGATATGTTTGAAATCCTTTTCTTCTAGGAAAAAGGAAGTAATTGTAAAAGTCATAATCCTAGCTAAATCAGCCGAGAAAGGGACTTTATCACTTCAGCTAATCTGCTTTGGTTTCATGTCTTCTCTTTTATTATCCGGCAAATGGCAAACGGAACTTCTGACAGTTCCATGAAGCCCAAAGAATTAGGAATGAGGATATAAGTGATGGAAGAAGTCTTGATTCAAAATAAAACTTAAGAATTGATTAGAACATGTTTTTTCATCTAGATCTGGGTATACTTTTAGGACAGAGATCAGATGAACTAATAAGATAAAGAGAGAGCTAACTCTGGGTGAAAGTTCTCAAAGAGAATTTATAAAGAAAATCAAGGTAAAGAGAATACAAGGTGTGCACGTCAGCAGACTACAGCAGTGGGTTGAAAGCTTGCTGCCAGTGAATAGACCTGAGTTCTGTTTTATTTTGTTTTGTTTGATCCAGTGTAAAACTAACCTGAAATCAGAAGTAAATCCAAGTGCTGTAAAACGTGATAGCAACATAATCTGAAAAAGTTGTACATCAGCTAGGAATTTTGCTTTGCCACAATAAGTGGGTATGAGAAAGATTTTTTTTTTAATTTTTAAAGAATTCAAAGTAAATATGACTGAGGCTCCGTTCAAAGTGAAAAAGTCAATTTGAGACATTTGGAGGTTTCCCTATTCTCTCCCACTCCATTCCCAGATACCGTGTGAAGGCCTTGAGAGAGGGTCCCCTAGTCCTCTGTCCACTCAGGACTCTACTATGAGGGCTTTGAACTTGTAGTGTCCAGCTGTTCCTGGGACCCCACTCCCCTATGGCACACAGCTAAGACTTAGCTAGGACTCTGCTAAGCTACTCCTCCACCAGTCTCGAGGCTTCTGACCTGTAGGGCAAACAGCCTTGAGTCAAAGGAATACCAAAGACTCTACATATATCCCCTAAAAAGGGGAAAGTAAAAATACGGGGGGGAGGAAAACACACCAAGGAAAATCTCAATAAATGAGCAGCTGCCCCTAAACTGGTAAAGTAAGAAAAACATGGATGGTCTAGAGTTCCTGCTTAATAGAAGGGTAGGCAGAACACTTTCTGTTCAGTTGCTTATTAAAAAAATTTTTTTAATGTTTATTTTTGAGAGAGAGAGAGAGATAGCATGAGTGGGGGAGGGGCAGAGAGGAGGGAGACACAGAATCTGAAGCAGGCTTCAGGCTCCGAGCTGCCAGCACAGAGCCTGACGTGGGGCCCGAACCCATGAGCTGTGGGATCATGACTGAAGCCAAAGTCCGACACTTAACTGACCAAGTCACCCAGGAACCCTCAGTTGTTTAATTATACTGCTAGAATATTCTAAAATGCCAGATTCCATTTTGTTGCTTTAATAATCTAAATATATGAATGAAATAAGCATCATTATTCTGAAATCTGTGATATAGAAGTAAAGAGGAGTTACACCACTTGCAGAATTAGCTGTGAGTTGTCATTTTCCATTTTTTAAATTTGTATTTATTGCCTATTTTCTGGGTTTATTTTATTTTTTGTAATTATGCTTTTTATGCCCAGAACATTCTGATTAGGAATCCTGCTGGAGTAAACTTTCTAACTATGACTGAGTCATCAAAGGAGAAGACATGGTCCCCAATGACAAAATTCCTTTAGAAATCTCCAAGTCTGGCATAAATTGCCTCTTGCCATAGTACAGAAAACAAATGAAAATCTTAATTTTAATGAAAGAGGATCATAATGGCATGGTAAATTTCATGATGAAGGATCATGTCAAGTTTTCTGGGTTTTTTTCCCCAAATTTTAAAAAATTGATATTCTGGGTTGCTCCATTTCTTTCCTTTTCTTTAAAGCAATTTATTGTGAATGATTGACAAAGAAAAAGCTGTACATAATTAATGTAATGTATACAAGTTGATGAGTTTGGAGATAAGTATATATCTTTGAAACTATACTGCAATCTATGCCATAAATCTAACCATCACCCCCCAAATTTTCATCCTGCCATCATTATCATCATCATCATCATCATCATCATTTATGATAAGAATGGGTGGCTCCATTTGTCACCACACTTAGGATCATGTGAGCTGACGAAAGCAGTAATTATTCACATTATAAAAAAAATTACTAATTTCACAAAGGAATTATCTAAGGATTAAGAGAACCTTTATGTTACATGCTCAGTTTATAAACATTGGTATTTATTTTATTCACCTATTTGAGTGATGTGAAGAATAGCACACCTACACTGAAAACCGGAAATTTGTTGAGGTTATTCAGGGTGTTACTTTTATTGTGTGCAGGATAAGGTAAACCAGTCGAACACCAACCGGATAGATGGAACATTTAAATATAAATGTATAAACAAGGCGCCTGGGTGGCTCAGTCAGCTCAGGTCATGATCTCATGGTTCCTGGATTTGAGCCCTGCATCAGTCTCTGTGCTGACAGCTCAGAGCCTGGAGCCTGCTTCAGATTCTGTGTCTCCCTCTCTCTCTGCCCTCCCCTGTTCTCTCTCTCTCTCTTTATCTCTATCTCTCTCTCTTTCTCAAAAATAAATAAAAACATTAAAAAATAAAAAATAAATAAACATAAATGTATGCTTACGTTTCTATCTGTACACATTTGATGATTTTTTTTATTTTAATGGAAGTTCAGTTGTGCTTTATAGACAACAGCCCAATAAACCCAAATCTCATTACCTAAGCCCTAAGTGGGAGCATATTAGTTAAAGGGTAAAAAAAGGGAAAATTCACCCACCTGATCTAATTTTACTCCTAAATTTTTCTGTAGACATATTAAAAGCCATGTCTATGTCTTTATTTTGTGGTTCCTCCTCTCTGCACTCCTCCACAGAGGATTACATAAATTATTGAGTTAAGGCAGCTTTAGCCCAAATTGGCAGCTTTGCTCTTAAAAATTAAGACATTAAAAAAAATCAAGACATTAATTTGCACACACAGTAGACAAGTTGTGACATAACAAAGTCTCCAGTACAATATTGTGAGTTTTGTGTGCATTTAAAAAATCACTGACAGATGATGGTTTTTTTTGTATTTGATTGTGAACATTTACTTCTTAAAATTACGCAGATGTTATCTTAAAAGCATCAACATCACTTCAGATATGATTCTCAAGATGCTTCTGATACTCTGTCATGTTCTTTTGCCTGGGAACACTCAATGAAGCCCCTTTGGAGCTGGGCTTCTCTGAGTTCTGAGATGGGAGAATGAGACTGCTTATTTTTGTTCTCATGGGTAAAACTTCCTTTTATTTTCAGCTAAATTGAGCTATCATCACTGGAGAGTGAAGTCCCACTGTTAATATTTCAGAAACCAAGTCAGTTTCTGAGTGTAAAATATGCATGTTTTTCTTTTGAAAAGTAAAACACTCAGCAAAAGCAGGTCAATAAAACCTGAAAGATCTTTTTTAATGACAATGCTTTGATATCCATTGCTGAAAAATATTCCTATGAATTCAACCTTTTACAGACTGGAGAATTAAGATTAGCTTTATGCTAAAAGTTAAATTTTTTTTTTGATGTTTTGGTTTGGGGCCATAATCAATAATTAATGTCTTAGTGGAGCTTTTTATATTTTTATTTTTGAGTACTTCCTTAATTTTGAACACAATTTATGACCATTTGAAAGAAATATACTTGGTGAATGTTTTCATTAGTTTCCTATTTCAATCCATGGCCTAATGAAATGTTGCTTAAAATAAAAATACTCTTATACAAAATTTATTAATTAATGCATCCTATTTAAAGCACTTGACTCTGACTGCTAAGAACATCACATGTGTTCACGTAGGTGAAATTTCCTTCCAAATGTAAATCTATCTTTATTTATTTATTTATTTTAAATCCAAGTGTGTTTTTTTATTAAAAAAATATATTTTTAATTTTTTTTAAATTTATTTTTGAGAGACAGACAGAGACAGCGTAAGCAGGGGAGGGTCAGAGAGAGATGGAGACAGGGAATCTGAAGCAGGCTCCAGGCTCTGAGCTGTCAGCACAGAGCCTGTCATGGGACTCGAACCCATGAACCACGAGATCATGACCTGAGCCGGTCTGACCCTTAACAAGCTGAGCCACCCAGGCGCCCCCCAAGTGTGTTTTTTACATTTTTTGTAAAATGTAAATGTCTCTTTATTTTGAGAGACAGAGACAGAGAGTGAGTAGGGGAGGGGCAGAGAAAGAGGGAGACACAGAATCTGAAGCAGGGTCCAGGGTCTGAGCTGTCAGCACACAGCCCCACGCGGGGCTCGAACCCACAGACTGTGAGATCATGACCTCAGCCGAAGTCGGATGCTTAACCGACTGAGCCACCCAGGTGCCCCTGTAAATCTATCTTTAAATTACTTTGAAACAGAATAAAAATGAGGCAAAACTATCTTGCAAGAATCTATAAACTATCTGTTAGCTATAAACTTATCTGTTTATCTCTAAACTTATCTGCCCTAAAAAGGGGGAGTTTTTAAAATGTGTCCCCCTAACTCTAGTGAAATAGGCCCCAGATGTCTTTTGTTTGAAAATTCTAGTCTACCAAATAGTTTGAATGAATTCTCTAGTTCAGGGCTCAGTTTGGAAGCTCAATCATGTCGTCTAGACTAATCTCAAAAATTGGGTCACATGTCAGAAAAATAAAAAACCCATTCATTCCTAGGACTTCTTCATAAAGTCCTTAACCAGAAGAGCCTTTCCCTAGAATTTTGCATTGTTTTTTCAATGAAACAAAACCAAAGTCATTGCCCTGTCATTACTCACTCTCCTCTCCTATCACTGGAGTATACAGAAGGTTTTAGTGCCTTCAACCTTCTTGCTATCTTTAGTTTGACCCTTATTCAGTGTGAAAGCAACAAATTCTCTCTTCCAAAACTCTAAAATCTTGTAGCCAAAAAAAGAATAGAGAACAGTATAGATTTGTGAAAACCTCACATAAAAAGTAGAAATGTGAAGTGGTATAGAATTAATCATGGAAACCAGAACGAAGCAGCCTTTTGGATAGTAGAAAAAAAAGACCTATTTGGTGACTAAGTTGGCTTGCAGGTGCGGGCCCCCAGCCCCACGGGAATGTCATGATTTACAGCCTGTTGACATCTCCAGACAGACAGGAAGCCAATGAATCGTATTTAAGTGTGCATTTTGGGACTAGCTGACTCTACCTTAGGCAGCTTGAAGTATTTAAAAGCCAATATAAGCAGAGATTTGGAGCTTAGTGTTGATTTTCTATGTTCAGTGGCAGAGCTAATTTTCAACATTCCCAGATAAAGAAAAATCTCCCAGGCAAGGTTTTTTAAGTATGACTTTGTTACCACCTTCATTCAAACTAAGTCTACTTTGTATCAGATTGTATCAGATATGGTGAAGGCTGTTGTTACTCTGGTAACCTATTTCTTATTATTTTACTTTGAAGAGAGAGAGAGAGAGAGAGAGGAAAGGAGGAAAGGGAAGGGAGGAAGGGAAGAAGGAAGAAAGAGAAAAAGAGAGAAAGGGAAAGAGAAAGAGAAAGAGAAAGAGAAAGAGGAGAGAAAGAAAGAAAGAAAGAAAAAGAAAGAAAGAAAGAAAGAAAGAAAGAAAGAAAGAAAGAAAGAAAGAAAGAAAGAATTTATGCAGCCTATTCCTGAAAGGTGGCCTGAATCCACCAACAATTACAAATGAAATCATATTTTCCAATTGGCTTAATTTGAACTTTGAAATATGATGTTTTTACTTATGACTGACTTTTAATTGGCTGTGAATTCTAGTGTGTTAAATTCCTCTAGCTTCACTGCCCAGTTTATGTTATTCTCTTAAGAACATTAAAACATAACAGAATTTTATAACTTGATGGACTAAGAATTCAAAGAAATCCAGGGAGATTAAAAAGGGTGGCCTGCTGCAATTCATCCAGTGAGTTAGTAGCAGAGATGAATTTAGAACTTGTTGTGTGACTCTCCAGTGATGAGATATTTCTGCTGTTGAAAACTGATATAAAGAAAGCCTGTAATAAGTTCTTCTGTAAAGGATACAAACAATAATAATAATATAAACAGTAGTAATAATACTACTTTACATCTTAATTTTCAGGCTGGTACATTATTGCATTTGGTGGTGTTAGATATTTTTCAAAAACTTTGCCCAAAGTACCTTAGTACTTTGTACTAAGTACTTAGTACTTAGCTGCAGTTTTCTAGTGGTACAACCTTTGAAATGTCAATTATCAACACATTTTGAGGGGCTATGCCGTGTGTTAGACACTGTACTGAGCATACAGTGGATACTCCTTCAAAATTCCTTCTAACAATATTAAAACATAGGAGTCAGAATTTCCATTTTACATTGAACTTAAAATGAGGCTCAGAAATAATATATGTCAAGATGCCCAGATGTGCTGGATACATTGACAATGGCCAACAGTAGTTGCTTTTCCAACATTCTCCCTCTCCCCCTGCACTGTTACATAGGACCTCTGGGGCAGGCCATTTTCATTTCTACTTTCCTGATAGAAAACAGACTTCTAGAGGTTAAGTGATTTGCTAAATTTAAAGACGAGGTCAATGGCACAGTTGGCTCAAGGCTACCTCAGGGAAAAATGATACACAAATCTCCATGTGAGTATTGTTGGTACTTATCAACAGTAATGAGATGCTGGGCTGGGTTCGGTGTAATTAATGAAGTAGTAGAGGGGGGAAAAAGATGTATTTGGTTTAGTTTTGGATATGGTTTTAAATCTCCTAGAAAAACTTTTGGTAAATTATGTATATGCCCTTACTATTGACATGTTTTATTAAGGGGATATGCAATTAAAGATCCATAATAATAAAACCAAATTCATATTTGGAACCCCAATCACTGTTGTATGACACTATAGGTTTTTTTTTTTTATTCAAACAGTAGCTATTGAGTACCTACTGTGTGCCAGGATCTCTACTAGCTCCTGGGAATACTGTGAATCAGACAATGGGCTCCATGGTCACAGATTTACAGTCCAGTGCATGTTGTCGTTATGTCCCATGAACTGAATAATATATACAAAACATTACAAATGTAGTAAATGGTGGCTAGGTCTTTTAGCTAATGATTTATGTAACTAAAAATTATTCTGTTTGTTAGAGACATTTCTCAAAACAGCTATTGTTCTGTTGAGTTATGGCAGCTTAAACTGTCTTGTGCTAAATTCCGTTTTCAGCTTTCAAAGAGCAACTGACACAGCATCCATCTTTGGCCTCTAAATTCTGAAAAAAAATCAGAAATTGAAATAAAATACTTGCAAATGGAACATCAAATATCACCTTTATTATTGATAAGATCCATGCTGACAGATGTGCTTTGTGTCTTTAAGTGACCTCCAGAAGTAGGCCAGTTTAACTTCCTAGTTACAAATATGAATCAGGGTGGAATTTTCTATAGAAGCCTTTTTGTAGGCAGCCTCTTCCCCAGAGGAAGGGGGAACTGAGTCAAGCATGCTCAGTTGATCCTTAGATTTTACAATTTCATAAATCCCTTCATCTTGATGCAAAAGAGTGAGTAATGAAAGAGAGAGGCCAGGAATTAAATTCATTGAACACCTTTGACAGAACAAAACATCAAGAGTGGGGGAATTGCTTCCTCTACAAGCAAGGAAGTGTACATGTGTACTGAACACATGTGATGATGTTAGTTAAAGTAACAAGCCATTAGAACAGGACAATAATCTTAAGCTTTTTCATTTAATGGTCTTTTTAATATACTAGTCACTCTAAGGTAGTCAACATACCTTCTACATATTATCTCTCTATAGATTATTTACTTTATAGATTATCCATAACCTATTTTTTTTAAATTTCCAAGCAACTTTTTCCTCTCCTTTTTGACATGTAATCACCTGATTAAAATCTCAAAGAAAGAGCCTTACCCTACACTTAAAAAATCTGGATTTTCTTGTCTTGCTCCTAGCTAGTTCTGTACCTTGTCTGGATCTTTATTCTTTATTCTGTAAAAATGTAAAAGTATTTACCTAGATGATCCCAAAGGTCCTTCACAACTCCCCAGTTCCAGAATTATCTTTGGTCTTCTCCCCCTAGATAAACTGATATGCATCTAAGAAACCAAACCAATTTTAAATTTAGCCTAAGAAAAATATAATTACGGGAGATAAGAATGCTAATAACAACTACATATCTTTTTTCCTTGAACTCTTATAGCATTGATTATTTATAACACATAATTTTAATATATTGTTATTCTAAACTACTTCTCTATTTCCTCTCTATTCATTTTCTTTCACCATACCACTATACATACTTTCATTATGTTGTTTTAATTTTTTTTAATTTTTTAATGTTTTTATTTATTTTTGAGAGAAAGAGAGAGAGAGAGAGAGAGAGAGGGCGCATGAGCAGGGGAGGGTCAGAGAGAGAGAGAGGGAGACACAGAATCTGAAGACAGGCTCCAGGCTCTGAGCTAGCTGTCAGCACAGAGCCCGACGCGGGGCTCGAACCCACGAACCGTGAGATCATGACCTGAGCCGAAGTCGGACGCTTAACCAAATGAGCCACCCAGGTGCCCCATGTTTAAAAAATTTTTAAGTTTATTTATTTATTTTGAGAGACACAGAGACAGCACGAGTGAAGGAGGGACAGAGAGAGAGAGAGAGAGAAAGAGAGAGTGAGAGCGTCCCAAGTAGGCTCCACACTGTCAGTGCAGAACCTGGTATGGGGCTCTATCCCACGCCTGTGAGATCATGACCTGAGCCAAAAACCAAGAGTCAGACGCTTAGCTGACTGAGCCACCCAGGCGCCCCTATTAAATTTTGTTAAATTTTATTTTATTTTTGAGGGGGAGAGAGAGAGAGAGAGAGAGAGAGAGAGAGCGAGCATGAGCAGGGAAGGGGCAGAGAGAGGGAGACACAGAATATGAAGCAGGCTCCAGACTCTGAGCTGTCAGCATAGAGCCCTACATGGGGCTTGAACTCATGAGCCATGAGATCATGACCTGAGCCAAAGTTGGACACCCAACAGACTCAGGCGCCCCTCCTTATGTTGTTTATAAGAGTATAAGCTATGACACAGTATAACCCATAGTACATTGTTCTGGGCTCACAGGAGGAGTACGATTAGCAGTAGATAAGGATGTTTGTCTTGGGATTGCTATTTTCATCTTTAACAAGCTTGTGTTCAAAATAGGAATTCAATTACAGCATTAATCTCAAAGCTAGTAAATCTAAAATCTGAGACTAAACTTTACATGCTAATTCATGTTATTGTCTCAATATATTACATGGAGTATTTTTATTCTTAATATGTCAGATGTCTATTCACGTGTGTGTATACATATCTATAGACCTGTATCTTCAAAACTCATGTATCTATAGATGAATATATATAAATCAGAGATATGTGTTTTTTCCTGCTTTAAAGGATGCTAATTTAAGAACTTACCATTTCAATGCCAGAGAAAGTTAGTTTTATTTTTTTACTTTTTAAAAAAAATTTTAATGTTTATTTATATGAGAGAGAGAGAGAGAGAGAGAGAATAGGAGGGGGAGGGGCCGAGAGAGGGAGAAGTTGGACGCTTACCCGACCAAGCCACCTAGGCGCTCTGAGAAAGTTAGTTTTAAAAAGTCAGCAGTTTGGTCCTATGCTGTTCATGATCAAACGTAACGTGGTAAGCGTATCTTTATAAGTTATGCGTGTGTATTGATCCGGTGTCTTTTAAAAGGTATGGTGTGGAACCTCCTGGGTTGATAAAATTGGAAAAAGAGATTGAACAAGAAGAAACACTTTCTGCCCCTTCTCCTTCACCGTCTCCTTCATCAAAGTCTTCTGGAAAAAAGAGTACGGGGAACTTACTGGATGATGCAGTAAGTAAAACTGGTTGGATGTCTTACCAGCACGTCATCTTTTTTGAACTTCAGAACTCATCCTGTATAATTTCTTATCAGTGTAACCTTTGAAATTCATTTTTAAGTCCTATGAAAAAGTTTGTAGTCTGACAACAGTTGAAGTAGCCAATCTGAGATTCAAAACTGAGCCAGTCATTTGAAATAAAGTGTCACTTAATCATACTGAGTATCTAAAATTTTAGGATAATAAGTCGGCTTCCTAAAAGTTACCTTTGCAAACAGTTCAACCTTGATAGTTTTGGTTCACAGTTCTTCATTTCACAGGTAAGAAGCCTGAGGCATGAGATCTTGAGGTTTGTTAAAGAAGAGATCACAACTGTACCACAGAGAACATAATGGCCCTTTGCTGCCTGCCTGCTAAGGGCCAGGGTCCATCATTGTTTTTCAAGTGCTCTTGTTATAGGAGGACACATTTCTTGTTGAAGAAGCTGAAATGCAGGCGTTGAATCACCCGCTGAGGGTAGAGGAACTTAGATTCCAATCAGATTTTACCAACTGTCTGGGGTCCCCATTCCTCTCTCTACTTAGCAAAGTCCCAGAGTCACAGCCTTTGGCAGATTAGGGAATAGTTTCATTATATCCTCATAATCACAGAAAACATATTCCAGGGGTCATAGCAAACTGGATGAATTAAAACTCTCTCGCCACCTCTGTTGTCTGTTAAAAGTAGCTCTTGGTTATAGGAAGGGTGTTTGATGATGTGCGTGCATTCATCGCTCAGCACATCTATTTTGAGTGCAAATGTAAAAAGTATTGATGCATTTTTTCAAAACCTGGTTACCTCAGGGATGTTAGACTGAAGTATGTCTCCGGCATGGGCAAAGTCCTTAGAAACTAGCACCAACCGTAACACCAGCTATGTGGGCTAGGCAGGACTGGAAAGCAGTGCTGACCCATAGCTGGGTTTCCTTCTCTAGGGTCTAAGCTGCAAAGAGCTGGGAAAATGGCTGACTGACACTATAGGTTGCAGAAAGAGAGATTGCCTCATCTTTTGCTTTTCCCCATGTGACACAATGGCCTATATTCCAGGTTCAGATGAGCAGAAGTGCAACAGTTTGACAGGTTGAAAATTTTCATTTCTAAAGGCAGCAAGCTTAAACTTAGCTTGTCAGGGTATCTTAGCCAATACCAGTTTAATTGAGTTTTCTTTTGTTCAATCCACTCAAGAATTAAAGACTAGGCAGGGCATGTTAATACAATGCCATCTAAAAGGATTTTACAATCACAGAACTGTTTTTAGGTTTGGTCGCATGCTTTGCTTGCTTCTCATATTATTTCATTTTTATTGTGTAAGGAAATTAAACAAAATATTGTATTAATAGTAGATAATGGTGTATATTTATAAATTGATGAGAACATTTATTTTTTTCTCTCCCAGCTAGTCTTCTCTGACTCAACTTATTTTTGAGTAACATGTTCCTTTAGTCTTTCTTATTAAGTGTTTCTCTGGGGCTACTGCCCTTGGTTTTTTTTTTTCCCTTTTTGTCTTAGCTGTGACCTCTGTCACTTTCTCCAATGCATTATAGGCAGAGGTCTGGCCAAGTCAATGCTTAGCCTTTTAATGAGTGAATTTCTGAACCAAATGAATTTTTTTTTTTTTAGTTCTCAAATTATGAGACCACTTTCTGGTGTTTGATATTGTTTACTGTTCTGTTCTTGAAACTTTCCCCGCTGAACATTATTGCTACCTGAATGATCAGCAAAAAATGCAACTCAGATTTGATTAAAATTATATAGGGGTTCCCTGTGACATTCCAGGGCAATGCCCAAAACTCATATGCCACATGAGCCTTCCACGTTCTGGCCCATTTTATCTTTGGTGGACTTTTTATCCTCTGGACTTATTCTTGCATTCTGATGTATCCATTATAAGCATGTCTGCTATTCCCAAATTTCTAAGGAAATTTTATACCCTGTGTTTTTCCTCACTTGCTTTCCTCGCCAGAGTTCTGCTTACTCACTTTTTGAATGTTCATTTAAGAACTTTTTCATCATATAAAATTCAGTTTGTATGGCCTCCTCTATAAACTTTTGTTGGCATTTCTTGTTCCAGGCAAAATGACAAATTAGTCCTTTTATAATGTTTATTTATTTATTTTTGAGAGAGAGAGAGAGAGAGAGAGAGCAAGCAGGGGAGGGGCAGAGAGAGAGAGGGAGACACAGAACTCAAAGCAGGCTCCAGGCTCCAAGCTGTCAGCACAGAGCCCAATGTGGGGCTTGAACCCACAAACTGCGAGATCATGACCTGAGCCGAAGTCATATGCTTAATGGACTGAGCCATCCAGGCTCCTGACAAATTAATTATCAATGCCCCAAAGTTTGTGTATATTTAATGAGGGATTTGCCTTATTGGGCATAAACACCCTTCTTCTCTGAGTGTAAGTCTCGTTCTCAGTGACAGAGCCATATTTCATTCATCTCTATCTATCCAGTGCCATGCACACTGGGTAAAATACTAATGTAGGTAATAAACATTTAAAAAAGCTTCTGCCTTTTTCTATTTATGAAGAAAGCCATGTGTTCTGGGATGTGTACTACTCAACTGTGCTGTAGCTTTGCAGAGGGCAGAGACATTGCCACTTGAAGCCATTTACATGAACTTGGGAGAAGTAGCCTGAAAGGTTCCTTTTTGTTTTCCTACCAGCTTTCCCTGTGTGTGATCATCCCTTATCCTTGATAAGGATCCTTATCCTTATCCCCCTCCATCCCTTATCCTTGGAGGGGGAAGGTGGTGCAATAAGTATGCAATGGACTTTGGAAAAGTTTTGCCAATATTCCAGTTGAGTAGAATGAGATGGCTGCTCTCTTCAAGATGGCCAGATGGTCACTCTGTGGTGGTTCTTTCTACTCCAGGTTCTGTTCACTCCACTGCAAACAAGGAAGGGGATTTCAGAATAGCTTTAAACCCCCTTTAACATTTACCACATGGAGTTTGGGAACATAACCATCTATTTAGTTAAGGGGTTTTAACTGAATGTAGGAAATATGTCAAGTGGATATTTCTGTATTGTTGCTAGCTAGAATACTATGTTTTAAAAGTCTTCAAACCAGCCTTTCTCAAATTATGTTTAACCAGACAGATGCCCCATAGGGAAAACAATTCCATGGTTATGTTAGTTTGAGAAATATGGCTTACTCCAGTCCCTATCTAGAGTTGGGCAGCGCCCTTTGGCGTGTTAAAGGCAGTAATGAGTTCTATAATAAGGTCTTGTTTAATCTGGAATTTTCCAAACTTATTTGGCCACAAGAGTCTCTTACAGTGTCTTTCATTCTACATTGGGGAAATTGCATTGAAATATTCACATTCTGCTTAAGTGATAGTTTCTCATTGCTGTGTTTTATTTCAGGGACAGTGGAACAAAGACAAAAATAATCTGAGCCTCGCTAATGGTTTAAATCAGAGCTTCATATATCAAATAGATAGAGTTCCCATGGCAACTGCTTCACCGTATATAAGGCATATAGAGCCATTGGGGAGTTGAAAGCCATGAGCTGTGGAATGAACTGTAGAATAGGAGTAGAAGATAGAAATTGCTTACAAAGTCCCTGTGTTTAGTTAATAATATTGGCTATTTATACCCTGGAAAAGTTATTATTTCACTAAAAAAAAGGAAAGGAAGGAGGATAAAGAGCGGGAGCAAAAGAAGAAAAAATGGGGGGAGAGAAAAGAATAAAGAAAAAGAAAGAGAAGCTGACGTGTGCTAAGATATCTTATTCCAATGAACAGTTCCAACAATAACTGCCAGTTTGAAACTTTCAATGTTTCCTCACATTTCCTTAGAGAAATTGTGGAAAATTGAAAAAAAAATTGGTGACCCTTTATGCAGATAATCCATGCCACCTTCTTCAATTAAGATATCATCAGAGAAACACAGTGGAGTCCATTCAGATTAATATATTCTCCAGATGTCCTGATAGTGGGAATCAGCTGTGATAAAACAGTGGGGTTAGGTTGAGTTCTCTGTTTGCCTTCCCTCATGGTGAGCGCATTCCCACACAATGAATTGAATACAGTTCTAAGAAACCATTCTTACTTTCTTCCTCATCTCCATCTACTTCCTCAGTCTGGGGATGAGAGATAGTATAATTCTGAGTAATCAGGCTCCTCTTGAAATCCTATTTCAGCAGAAAATTGGCTGGGTTCCTGGCCAAAAACAGAACACCTGCCAGACTGACTTATCCCAAGGTAATATTAGAAGCACAGATGTCATCAGTCACTGTTGACTTAACAATATATTTCCACTACCCACAGTCTGGCCTTGTCTCTTCCATTTCTGCCCCCACCCCTCACACAATTACAAAAAAGCCCTTGATTTTAAAAAAACAAGTCCATTTTCAAAGCTAGGAAGGCATTGGAGAAGGGCAGGTCACTTGAGAAAATGTTCCTTGTGTTTTACTTCATTTCATCCCAGTAGTTTCTTTGTTCTGTATAAGAAGGCTTCAAGGTGGAAATATTTTCCATACGTAATTGTGATTGTCTGGTCTTAGCAGAGGAACCGCTTGGACACCAGACTACTGTTTTGTCCAGTAACCATGTGGCAGTGAAGCTGGGCCAAGTATGGCTCTCCTAACATTTGGGCCATGTGTTTTTATAATGCTCACTGTTTGATTTTCTTTTGGATGGCCAAAGTCCTTCTCCCTCCCTCCCTTCTTTTCCTCTCTCCCTTCTTTCCTTCCTTCCTTTCTCATGGAAGCCCTTATTGTGGTGAAAAGTTATGGTATAAATTAGCAGTGGTATAAATTCAACATAATTTATATATAATTATACCATGTATACATTATTCTAAACACATCTTAAGAAACACATCTAGAAAAAGATAACACATAGAGGGACTCTGAAAACAGCCCACGTTCATTGACATCACCATACCCCGGAACGTGGCTCCTCAGTATGGAAGGGAATGGCACCCAACTTTTGTACTTCTTGTTCTATAATTGCCATCTTGTTCAAGAATACCCTTCAAAAAATCCCTAGGGACAGAATTCTCTTAACTGTAGGGTGGGTGGGTGGATACAGCTGTGAGCCAAGTTTTATAAGGTACAAAAAAATTCAGAACTCAAAAGACATGGGCCCAGTCACTAACTTAATGATTGTTAGGTAGCTTCCTCATTTTCTCAATGAAACCCATTTCTAAGATTCTTTGAATACAGTCTTAATCTGTTGCATTAATTTTCCCCTGTGTCCTGTACAGGTACATGTCTCATTTACCATTCATTTATTACCCAATATGCATTTATTGAACACATATGCATTAAGACATCGTGCTTTATTTCAAGAATTTAAAACTGTAATGAGATATTATCTTAACCCAGTGTAACTCACAATCTAGGAAAGAGACATTGAGGTTATCCGATAACTGAGACACGATTTGCTATGGTAAAAATAAGTACCAAGAGTTATAGGTTTGCATGTTGGTAAAATTAGGGATTCTAGAAGGGACTGATAAAAATATACATCCTGAGATTGATTCTCTTTCCCTCAGCAATAGTGTTGATTCTTCTTTATAGGTCTTCACTGAGGCATATTGTATAGTTCTTAAGGTAAGTTTTGCTTCAGGATTCCTTCATCCTTTTTAGCTTTCCCTTTAGTGTCTTATGCTTCTATTGTTTCTAAAACCTCTCTTATTCTAGGGAAACCAAGCTGTTTAAGTCCTTTACATCAAGATGCACTTGTGTTGATGTGTCACTCTTCCCAGGGTTTTTACTTAGTGGAAGGCTGATTGAAGTCAGACATTGAGTTGAGGGACTCTTTGAGTTTCTTTAATGTAAAAAGTCCTGGGGCACCTCCATGGCTCAGTAGTTTAGGTGTCTGACTTTCAGTTTCGGCTCAGGTCATGATCTTACAGTTCGTGAGTTCAAACCCTGCATGGAGCTCCATGCTGTCAGTGCAGAGCCTGCTTGGGGTTCTCTCTCTCTGTCCCTCTCTCTCTGGCCCTCACCCACTTGTACTCACGCGCTCTCTCTCTCTCTCTCTCTCCCTCCCTCCCTCCCTCTCTCTCTCTCTCTCTCTTTCTCTCTCAAAATAAATAAACTTAAAATGACAAAACTTCAGGAACCCTATCTTTGTGGTAGAAAGAATAAGGGAGGGTGAAGGGAGCCCAAGTGAATTCCTTTAGAATCTAAATTTGTTCTATCTAGCTTCTCAAATGCAGGCTGCACATGGCAGCCTTTCTTTCTTTCTTCCATGGTGACTTTGGCTCAAAACACAGGAAATTATTGTTCTGGTTTCGTTGGTTGGTTGGTTGGAGAGAGGTCAGTTATGAGGTACAGCATGGCAGCTTCCCAGTCAAGGAAAACTTAAATATGAACTTACTCCTAAAATCATGGACTATCCATTATCATCTAAGAGCCACAAGTATTTATAAGCATTGTATGCATATCACTTAGATTATGTATTTTTTAAAGAGTAGGGAGATAGAGAAAATAGAGATGGACTCCAATATTCAGACATGGATTCTATAACAACATGTAAATTAGAAGATACTGCCACAAATAGGTTTTGGGAGGTGAAGATTACTGAGGTGGGGTGAATTTCTGGGTGACTCTGGGTGAAGTAGCGACAACTTCCTAAAGGAAATCTTAGAGTCCAAAATAATATGAAACAATAGTTTCATTTTTTAGAAAAAATAATTTAATTCTCATTTATTTTGAAAATGGTAAACTTCATATCATTACAATTATAATAAGGACATTTTACACCAATAACATACATTCTGTTCTAGCTTTCAATCTATCTGTCTTGGCAACCGGATGTACATGATCTTTTTAATTCTCCCCAGTGAGAACCTCACTCATTATTCCTCCACTGCCCAGGGATTTCCTCATGATTATCCTCCAGCATCATTATTATTGTCATCATCCAACTTATGCCTCAGTGCAGCTATGGGCCTTCAGAAAATGCCTTCAGGGCCTAACTTTTACATAGTTATGGTGTAATGTGATATTTCTGTGCTCATATCATGTCCATAGTTTGATATAGAACAAATTTTAAAACATTAATGGTCCACGGCCTTTGAACCCATGGAACAAATCAGTCTAAATGAAACCTGATTAAGGAAAATGAACTTGCTTGTTCTTCTCTTTCAGGTGAAGCGAATTTCTGAAGATCCTCCTTGCAAATGCCCAAACAAATTCTGTGTGGAGAGGCTGTCTCAAGGAAGATACCGAGTGGGAGAAAAGATCCTCTTCATTAGGGTAAAGTTTTACTTTTTACATGATATCTTGTCCTTTTTGAGAGTATTCAGGGCTTGAGTTGGGGGTTATAGGGGAATTATGACCTGTAACTAAGCAAGAACTTCCCTTATGGTGTATACAGTTGGATTTGAAGATACCAGGTATGAACATGTTTTTAAATGTATTATACATAATTACTGAGGGCTAAATAAATAGAATTATCTTTTTCTTTTTCCATATATACAAACACCCACATCAAATAGATCATAAAGATCATGTAGAATGAGAAAAAGAAAAATCAAATTCCTTTTTTGTTTATACATTTAATTTCAAAGGAACTAACCACCACCACCACCACCACCACCACCACTACCCCCACTGACCCCAGCCTCCAATTCCCATGGGAAACAGAAACAGTATTCTGCCCTGGTCTTCCATATTCCAAGTTTGGGAAATGATCATCATAGTGGTTCTGGTAACTTTCAAATGATTTGAACATGATTTGGGTTCAGAAGTTTGGGTAATGAACCAGAGTGAGAAGAATGAAAGCTCATTACAATGGCATGGTTAAATAGTGACTGCCATTTCTCAGTTTTCTGAGTTAGAAGAAAGAAACATGGATGTGTGCCGATGAATGTTCTGGTGGTCTCTGTCCATTTTACAATCATTTCTGATCATTAACATTCATTTTACTAATGAAAAATCTGACTAGATATCCTGAGAAGTTTTAGGTTGTTAGCAGTGGCTCAAAGTAACATTTCACTTGATCTGTTTTGTTAAAAATCAAGACAATTTAATCTCAAAATGTTTGTGACTTCCTAAGACAAAGGTTCTTCTCTTCAAAAATGAGATGAAAATATAGTGCTGCCATATACCTAGAAATCTACAATTCATAAGTATTTTTCTGCCATATTTTTTAGTCATTTCCTAAAGCACAGAATTTATGATTCAGAGGGACTGTATTCTCTCATTTGAATAAGTTAAAATGTCTTGCTGGTTATTCTGTTTTGTAGAGCAGAACGAATGTGTACATCAAGTGCCATCAAAAAATTCCTAACAATACTCAAAATCAGTGATGGCCCAGTAGCAATTTTTTCAGTGTAAAGTTTTCTTAATTTCAAGTTTTGACTGAAAATTATTCATATGACAAATTTTTAAGGCTGTACAGCAAGTAATTTGAAGAATTTAATCATAATTAGTCCTCAAAAATAATGTTGATCATTTTGTATTTTAATCTAACTTAAGGGCCATGTTTATTGATTTTTTAAAAAAAATTCCAGGTAGTAATTGCTGTTTTGCTTTGTAATGGCAATGAAAAAAATATAATGATATGTGATGACTAGAGGTTTGAGAACAAATCTGGAAGAATGGCCTCTCTCAGATAGACGGTTGCCTTAGTAATTGCTTATTGTTTTCTAATTCTTTTATTACAAAGATTACATACATGTTTATTTTTGCCAAGCTGCCGTCTTTTGTTTTAGTATATTAAAAAATAGTGATTTAGTATCTCTGCAAATGTATTTGCATTTTACTAGGTTGATCTTTCTCAGTTGAGACTCATGCTTCTTGAGAACATTAGGCCTTAGAGCCTGGAATGAAAACATAGGGCTTCATTTATTTAAGTAATTATTGCTTTTTATAATAGAAGTGGTGACAAATACATGATTAATAAATTAGATACTTTTCCCTGTAATGTAACTTAATATCTTTAGGCAAAAATATATATCACAAATGTCTATTTGTGTCTGGTCTTCCATATTTAGTCAATGGTCTGAGAATTTAATACCCATATTTATAAATAACATGAATTCATATCAAATTGGACAGATAAGGTATTTTTTGATGCTCTGTTTTCATGTTCAGAAAATGGTTTCCTTTCAGTGAAATCTTTTCATGCATTGTTTATAGAGGAGTTGAGATTTGCATACTGAAAAAAGTTGCATCCAAGTCCTGAGTGATAGCATTTGAATTTAATGTCAATTAACAAAGCAGAGCATATTGCACGCATTCAGTTTCATGCTTCTGATATTCCAAGTGAGCCTGCGCTAAGAGGGTTAACTGGAATATGGTCATTCCCGGACTGGCCCAGCAAGTTAGGGCATCACTCAGCTCTGACAAAGTGCTGTAGAACAATGTTATAATGACCTTTAGTCCTTCCCTTTCTCTTTTTTGCAATGTCCACAGGTAATTTATACTTTTTTTTTTTACAACAGGTTTCACTTTAAAATTGACCCATTTTTTCAAATCCTTTTAAAGGGAAACTTACTATCATTGCATAAATTGGAAACTAACACTATTTGTCAAAAAAGGAAACTATACATTAATACATATTCATTGAAATTCTTGTCCTTCAGCTTACTCCTGATGGAGTAAGTTGATTTTAAAAACACCCCTCTCCTTGTGTCTGCTTTCCCTTTATCTCCCTATTCTATTTTGTATAGGATCTGAAATTTCACATGAAGACCATATTCACCTTTCATTACATGTTGTCTCCCTATTTCTTCTACACTGAATTGATGAGCTAAAAAAGTCTCATTGATATGTATGCACTTTGGCTAATGCTTTTTGATTTGTGGCGTAGACTTATATTTAATTGATTGTCATTTTGCACTCACTTATTGTAAGGAGCTGACAGTTACTACTCAAAAATACCTAGAGTATTGGTTTTCAAATGATCAGTTGGTTGTTACTGCTAACATCTTAACCTTAAGTTGCTGTGGACACCAGGATTAAGCACTAACTTCCTATAGTCAAAATCTCAAACACACTAGGGGAGTGATTGCCTCCCTATCTCTGCATTGCAGTTCTGAGGTTCTTTTTTTTACACTTTTAATATGGGCATATTTTAAACTTTGCCATATCTCTTTTGAGGCTGCAAGGTATGGTCATATTTACTATGTAATATAAGTCAATGCATTCAAGAGTATTATTATGTAAAGTGTATATACAGTGAAATATACATGGTATATTAGCATTTATTCCTTAGTGTTCTGTCCACTCTGAGAATATTTTCATATGACCATAGTGAATATGTCCTTCCAAAGAATAATTTAGAGTCATTTAGGTCTGTTATGACTGTTGACTTAGCATTTACTTAAAGATAATACAATTGCCAAAACACTAGCTTTCTACCCCTTAGAAAGTCATAAATACAAGATTTTCTTAATAAGTCTATCCTTCATACATTTACCCTTGATCTACTCTTCTCAGCATAAGCTAGAGTTAACAAGTTCATTGCCAACTGATTTCAAGGTTTGTGGACAACACCCAATCACTTCACCTATGTATGGTTTTATGATTATTAAGTATATGGACACAAATTCTCTTTATACATTTGAAGAGATAGAATAATAATAAATAAGAATGAAAAATACAAGAATGTTTGCAGATTATAGAGAAAGAGCCCAGAAGACATTTTTGGCAGAGGTTGTCTTTGCTAAGTATATGTCTTATCTGTGAATTTCTAGAAAGCAATGTATGAATAGCTACTTTGCATATATGGCTACTAATGTGTACTTATGTACACACACCTGTATGCTGTATATATGGGCATGTTTGTTTATGCCCATATATATCTTCATTTAAGGGTGAGGGATTAATTTCTACCCAAATATTAAAGAACCCTTTAGTACAAGGGAGAATGTATGAGATTTTTGACTGTGTCTTTTAGGCAAGCATGCTAGTAATCCCTTGCCAAAGTCAGGATGCTCTTGTTTTAAATGTAAAACCAATTTCTTTTTTTTTTAAATGTTTATTTAGTTTTAAGAGACAGAGACAGACAGAACATGAGCGGAAGAGGGACAGAGAGAGAGGGAGACACAGAATCCGAAGCAGGCTCCAGGCTCTGAGCTGTCAGCACAGAGCCCGATGCGGGGCTTGAACTCACAGACCGTGAGATCATGACCTGAGGCCTAGTCAGATGCTCAACCGACTGAGCCACCCAGGTGCCCCTAAAACCAATTTCTTGAAGCCAGATTTTTGCCTTACATCTTCCAATGGGTGATATTGTTTTTGAACTATCTGGTGGACAAGCAACCTAAGTGCTTTCTCTCCCCCAAGGTATTTCAATTATTTTTCACTGACTTTTGAAATTGGACAATGATGCTAAAAAGCTCCTTGTTGACTTCTGTGGTAACAGATGTTTGGATCTTACCATTTGGCCATGCTATATGTATCTCTGAAATATAAATATGTGGATCAGAGGCCTGAAGTTGTGATTTTGAGGAGGAGAAACATACACATTTTCCATTATTTTAGTTCATTCAGTTACTTGGTTTCTACCCAGTCTTCCAGTATCAAGAAGTCAGGTGGCAATATAAGTCCGTATAAGCTTGTAGGAAAGGTTTTTCAAAATATTTCTTAGATGCCATAAAAATATACTATTTGATTTGTCAATCCCAGTTCAATGATGATAATATTCTACATAAATGACAGTAACTTTTAAAGTGATCTTCCCTGCTGGGTGCATGGTTGACTCAGTCAGTAGGGTATGCAACTCTTGATCTTGAGGTCATGAGTTCAAGCCCCATGTTGGGCATAGAGCTTACTTTAAAAAAAAAAAAAAGACTACAATCAAAAAAAGAAAAAGGGATCTTCCAGCATAGGCATCATCTGGGAGCTTGTGGGAATTGCAGTTTCTTGGGCCTCACCTGAGGTGGCGGCTAGTCATCTGTGTTTTAAAAAGCCCTCCGGGTAATTCTGACATGTGTGGAAGCTTGAAACCTCTAATCTAAAGATAGAAAGAACCGTATGAAGGAAGAGATTTATTGTACAACAACACAATTAGAAATCATTCGCATGTCTGATCATGGAAAAATATAACCATTCAGATACTAGAAATGATCATTTTGGAAATTTCTATGTATCATTGTGGGGAAATACTGAAGATATAGTGTTAAGTAGAAAAAAATCCAGATTTTGAAACTGTATTTACATATAAAATACCTCTCTGAAATATTTATATATTATATATTTCCTATATTATATGTATAATATAGAAAGTATATGTAATTCTGATTAAGACTTGAAGGGAAGAGGAATAATTAAAAAGTTTTTAATTGTCGAGGGCATAGAATTATGAGTGAGCTATTTTTTTGTTCTGCATTTATTTCTGATGATGACATTAAAAATATGAACTCTTTAAAAGAAGAAAAGTCAGCAACCTGATACAGTTGCAAATTTGAGAGTAAATAAAGAGACTTCTAAAAGGCGTCCAGTTAATTAGCTGACTGCTCATTTTTCTGGTCATTGGCTATGCTTCCCATCTTCTGGAAAAGGGTACAGAGATTTATTGGAATCGTGCTGTTATTTAGATGAGGGAGGACTTTGCATTTTGCTGTGAACTTGCAGCATATTGTTTCCTTGGACGAAGCTCCCACCTTTTCTTAATTTCCGTTACTATTTTATATCTCCCTTTTGAAAACTGACTCAAATTGTTTTGGGTTAGCACTAGGAAACATGCAAACATCTGAATAATGTCCCTTCTCTTTGCAGATGCTATCAGGGAGCAATATACTCAGTTTTCTCTCTCCTAGTCATTAAAGCTTTAATCATTTGATATCCCCTTCCTTTTAAGGCTCAAATTTCAGTGACATGCAAATGGTCCAATATGAAAACCTGGTCTCTGCCAATGCATGAAATAGATGTAAATAGCTCTAATGAATATACAACATCCGTGGGGTAAGATCCTTAGACAATATAGTTGCTCTAATGTCCTGGTTGTAGAACTTTCTGGAAAGAAATAGCAAGCCCCCAGAATCACATGTGAAGCAGCTGACTTTTTGTGCTACTTGATTTGGTCACAAATATGCTGAATAGTCTTTTACTTAATTATACTTTGTCACAACTCTAACATTGTTCAAAGAGTGTTCCAAGGAATAATAGTTCCAGAAGATGTTCAAAGATATTATTTGTAGAAGACAGTTATCACGCTGAAGAGTTTAAACAGGACTCTTTCCGAACTCTTTTTATTGAACTGACTCTATTGGCCTCTGTCTGAATACATGGTAGATCTCATTTTAACCTCTCCTCCTGGTGTGGAACATACTGTTGCCAATCTTATTTTACAGATGAGAAACTGAAACATGGAGGTTGAGTAACTTCCCAAATAGATAAGCTAATGAGCATTAAAAGTGGTAATCACAGGCCAAACTCCGAAATTTACACTCTACCACAAAACAATACTAAATTTTTTAACTGAGATTTTTCTAGTATTTCCCTGAGTGTTGAATATACTCCCATGATCTATTAATTCCTACAGTGAGATGTACTATGTAACAATTTCTAAAATGTTTCCAACCATGGAAAGGTTCCCTCTCCTGCCCTCCCCCCACCCCCAGCCTCATCCTGGGCTAGGAGGTCATGAAAACATACTTCGGGAAAGACATTATCAACTGAAACAAATTAAAAAAAAAAAAGTAACATAGAATTACATTGAAATGAAAATTGTCTACCATTTGCCAGAGTTAAAACCACATATATTAAAGTACTTCTAAGAAATACTGAATTTATACTCATTTTTACCTTCAAGTTCCATTTGCAAATTATGATATAAGGAATGACTGGAAAATCTTTAAAGGAAAGAGGGCTAAAATGTAACAAGTATCATTTGTAATCAGCCATTTCAGCAGGTGCTTTATATACATTGTTTCACTAGATTCTCTCCACCTTGCAGCTGGTTTTGAAATTGCTTTTATCTTTTTGTTACAGATGAAAATACAAAGTCTTAAGGAGTTTAAGGTCTCAGTAAGTAGTATGATAAACAATTTGAAGTCCCAGCTCCCAAACACATAATACATTCCTCTCAAAGCTGCCTCCCTAGGGCTCTCCATCAAATACAAATATGAATACCTTATTCACAAGGCTGGTCCTCTAAAAAGGACCCGCAGCTTTTTATAATATATTTAAGGCTCAACCACATAGTAGTGTATTCCTTATATCATTTTTACTTTAAAAATATTTGGATTGCAAAAGTCATTACAGTTGCGTAATCAGTAGCGCCTACTGTACATAAAGGGATATAATGCGTTTGCCTGACTATATTATGATACTGATAAAAATTATAGTATTTATTAGGATTAGGTGTTTACTTGTATGCCAGATGCGTTCTAAATGCTTTACATAGCCTATCTTGTTGATTAGGCAAAACAAAGAACTCTATGTATTACAAAATATATTATCCACCCTGATATCTTTTTTATAGAATTCAGAATTTAATTCTTCTATATTGCCAGGAGACTGTTATTGAATCTCCTTGCTGATTGTAGGTATTTTTTTTATGTAGATTACTATTATTTCAAGACATTTTTATAGCAGACCTTCACAGCTGGGCAAAACCATATGAGGTTCCATGCTAACACTCTAATGGGTCAAGGTATTTCCCCGCCCCCCACATTTTAAGAAATGAGACTACTTAAAGGAACCTAAAGAAAAGACAATGAATAATTTACTTGGAAGTCAGCGAAAGAATTTGAAATCTTAAGAAGTTACCTTCTGAATACTACCTTTAATTAAATCATCTCAGATCAATGGAAGAGTCAAACACCTTATTATTGATTATTTGTAATTTCTTATTTACCATAAAAATCCTTCAGGTTTATACCTATGTGATAAAGATTGATTCACTGTAACAAACCAAGCAAGAGAGGCATAAGAGCTCTGTTACTATAGCAACCCAACCCAGCAGTATCTTCTGGGACTAACTCTAAGGGAAGGTCCAATGATAGCAAGGGATATTAGTTTCTTTTCTGCTCTTATGACACATATTGATTTACTGTGAGTAAAAAGTAGCATGGTTCCAATTGCATACCTTTCCTGGTAATGAAAAATGGGCTGTTGTGTAAAAAATACAAAGGAGTTTTAAACAAGTGGCAGCGAAAATAAAACTTTCCTTTACCTTAGTGGAAACATTGCACAAACAGCCATTACTCAGCAGCTGAATGTTGAAAATTCATTTTTTTTAGTAACATGAATATAAACCCTTCATCTCATTTAGCAATTTATGGGAGCAGTGATTATGATTTCAAAACTATCTAATGGCTTATGTTCATTTCTATGAAAAAATATGGCCATATCTTCCTCTTATAGATGTAAAATCTCAGGTGGCATTTATAGTGCTCTAATCCATGGTGAGAGAAACATGGCTGTTATTAGAAGATGAATGTTTTCAAATTGGGTCCTTTTCTTTGCCTGACTGCCTCAATACTGAACGCTAATTCAGGAAAAGCAAGCAACAGCTTTTAAAATGCATTCAAACACTTTAATTTCAGATTTTAAATTCTTTTTTATAATAGTTTTACTCCATTAAAAATACTTTCATTTGTTTTTAATTTATTCATGTTCAATGAGACTGGGCTAATAACATGGATATAATTTACACTTTGGTAACACATCTTTCAAAGGACTTTGCAAATGTTAATAAGTCTGCTTCACCTCTTTTTCTTTTTCTGAGAAAAGCATAGATCTTGGATGAATGCAAAATAGTGAGTAACCATTGCTGTAAAATTTTAGCTGATAAAGTACTATCTTTCTGAGATTTATCTTTTGAGTCTGAAAACCTTTAAACATGGAGAAATTAAAAGTTGACTTTGTTCAAGGTTGCACCCAATACTATATTTGACACCGCTTTTGAAAACAAGGGGGGAAATGCAGTTTGAATCTCTTAAAGGAATGGAAAGATTAGCTAATATATCAGGACAGTTCTTTATGTTCTTATTGGAGAATTCACTTCCTCTTCCACTGAATTGTTAACAGGTATATCAAGTGTGAAGAACAATGAATAAATGAGAACTCAAAACCAAAGATCACTTTTCCCTGAGAATTTGTCACTATTGCTCGCTTAACACTGAGAAGATTTTTAAGAATTATATCTATTTTCAGCTGACCTAAGAAGCATTTTTATTCATCTCCAACTGGATTAGCAGGATTTACCATATTGTACAATATGTGTGACTCTGTTTCACTTTCAATCATTTTCTTTTGCCATTGCACTGCATCTAAATAAATGGACAGTTTTTCTCAATAGCCACAAATCAAAATTATTTAAACTTACAGAAGCATTGGAAAATGAAATGGCTTCATTGAAGAAAAGCACAGGTCCTATGATCTGCATTTTCAATTTCTGCATTGCTACAGCCTTACTGCCATTAAGATAAATTTGCGTGCGTGTGTGGTGTATGTCCATGTCTTATACAGTAATATGTGTGTATGTGTGTATATACACATGCATGTATGTATATGTATATGTAATGAAAAGGCACAATATTAGAGTAAAAGTAGTTCACTAATTTGGCATTTTGATTGTTAAAAAGTTCTCAAGTTGATTAATCTGTGCCTAATATTTCTAGGCAAGGATTTTGTTAGAAAAAAAGAAACCTTATATTTTTGTCTATATTTCTTTACATATACTATTTAACACTTGCTGAATGTTTTTGTGTGTCAGATGCTTTTCTAAGAACTTTCCTTGGATTCTTTTATTTAGCCCTCACAACTGTTTGAGATAGGCACTGTTATTATCTCTGCTTTAAGAGTAAGAAAGCCAAACATTAATGAGTTAATAACTTGCCAGAAGTCACAAAGCTATAAGAGTCAACCTTTCTTGGAAGTCAACATATCTGATTTCAGGGATATGGTTTTAACTATACATTATTCATTCTATTTCAGACCATCTAGTCTTTTGGCAAGTCACCTTGTGAGTCTTGCTGCTCATCCTTTCAGCACCCATTAAGATGTGACCTGTACTTAAAGTGTAGCTCATAATTTGCTTAGTCCTTTGTTGGTGTGCTCTGACAAATGGAATTGAATGGCTAATCCCTGTTGGAGTATCAGACAAGAAAAGTACCCAGGAAACAAAGAATCTTATAAAACAATAACACTCCCCCCGCCATAAAAAAATCAGAAAAACCAGCCAGAATAGTTTTCACATTGTTCAATATATTCATTGATTTTCTTTTCAATAAATGACCCAGATTTGAAAAGTCTTCCAGTAGTAAAATTTATTCTGGAAACTAATATTTTCAAGTTACGATAATTACAGTTACTGCAATTACCTATTTCCAATTTTCTTTTATGCAGTTAAGATTAAATCCCTTTAATCTGATTATATATGAAAGGATTTTCTGTACATGCTATGGTGGAGAAGGGAGGTGACATTGTCTTTTATACTTTTTTATACTTTTATGAAAGGATCTAAATTAGATGTAGGAAAAATGCAACCTGAATGTTTTTGGCATAGCAGTCGATGCTTTTGAAAGCAAGTTCCCTCAAAATGGATGTCAAGTAATTTTTAAATAACATTTTTTACTTAACTGTTTTTTCTGCTGGTACTTCATGGGGCAGAGTATATCTTAGCTTTATCTGATTTGTAAAATACATTCACTTATACACTATCTCCTTTTATTTTCATTACTACTCTGTGAGAAAAATCAGTGTGATTGTTAATTTATACATCTTACTGATGAGAAAACTGCAGATAATAGAGATTTAACAACTTTCCCAAGGTAATTTAGCTAGCAAGTGGCTTATCTAGGGTTAAGTCATATTATAGTTTTTTTATATATTAAATTCCATATATTTTAAGTTTCACACAATAAAATATCCCTTTGAAGTTTTTCTTTTTTTACCTTAACATAAATTAAAACACTTACTGTGTTTTTGATTAAGGATCATTGGTCTTGCTTGCAAAGTAGACATTTCATAGTAATGAGATTGTAAAGTTTATAAGATTTTTATCTTCCTTCCATTTGTCATCATCCCAACAAGAACATTTCTTGGTTTATGTGTCCTATGCTGATATAAATGTGAATGACTTTTAGTAATTAAAATATCAGTGATTTATTTTGCAAAAGGGAAAGAAACAATTATGCACAATGTGTCATGTTCTTGAATTATTGATGAGTCTTCTAGAAGCCAAAGAACAAACCAGTGAAATATCTGTCATTGTAAATTGTACATAATTAGGGGCACCTGGCTGGCTTGGTCAGTAGAGCATGCAACTCTTAATCTCATGGTTGTGAGTTCAAGCCCCACATTGGGAGTGGAACCTACCTAAAAATAAATAAATAGTACATAATTATCCCATGGGCTCAAGCTGCATAAACAGATTGTAGCAAGATTCATGAAGAAACACACTTTGCAAATGTGGCCGTCCTGTGTTTGTATGAATGTAGTCAAAATGGTGGAAGTTTTATCATTACAGCATCAACTCTAGTAATTTAGGACTTGTTTATTTAGTGTTACCTTTTTCATAAAGTCAGTTAGTTAAGTGTCTGCAGGACTTGGTCCTTTTAGACTTTGCCTCACATTTCCTTCTAATACTTGGCATTTTGAATTTCAGTTCCTCAGTAAAAACATGGACTCTCGGTCCTGGACCCAGCATGTGCCACTGTCACCTAACCGCCAAGCCTTTCATTGCAAGAGCCTTACTGATTCACATCAAATTTTAGTTCACTAGACTGGTGTGTTCAAATTTTATTAGTGTTAACATTTTCATTTGAAGCTGGGTTGTGTGTTGTTTTAGAGTACATTCTGCCAATTCCTGCCATCTTGTTAGAAACATACTAAGATCTTGAGGAAATCTTTGTGTAGATTTTGGGAGGAACAAGGCATAAGAATTTCATTTAATGTTAGCCTTAGGATATATACTCAATTTGCATTATAATAAAAATCCTGATGTTACCAAAAAAAAAAAAATTCAAATCCCAGTGAGTCATTTAGTGATATTTATTTCCCTGTTTCCCTAAAAGAGCACCAGAAAAAAAAAATCATTACATTACATTAGTCTTCTAGTTGTAGCTTTCTTTTACATTGTCATTTCCTGTACACACTCTCTTCACTACACTCACACTTTGTTCTAACGCTCTTGGCTATTATAAAGAAATGACTTGTTTTTACCCCAGAGTTTTTCTAATCTACTATGTGTTACAGACAAACTTGAAGGGACTGTAAACTCCATGGGGAAAAAATGTAATATCTTGAGCTATCATCATGTAAAAGGTGTTTTCATTCTTTTGTTTTTAAACTAACCCATCCAATATTTGATTCATTCATTTCCCCTAGGTGAACAGTCTCTTTTACTCTGAACATTCCATTTATTATCTTTTTCTTGAAATCCAGCCTCATAGAATGTGTGAGGCAGAGATAATTAAATTGTCTGAAGCCTCATTTGAAGGCAAGTAAAGGATGGGGCTGATTTCAAATCTCTCTTCTAAACTTAGCATTAGACATAAGATCTGCATGGGTCACATTCTCAAATGGCAACACCCAAATAGTAATACATTCATTTGTCATCATCTACCAGTGTGTTAGTCATGATAATTTTATCCAGTCTGGGATTTTTTTTTAATAATCATAAGTTTTGAAGTCCTGGGTTGATAGAAAATGTCTGGGAGCTCATATGGCACCAGAAACATTAGGAGTATTGTTAAGGTCTCATTCCCTACCCATCTGATAGGATTAAGGCTAAGGTGGGCTTCCACCTTGCACAAAGAGGCACTTTGGACCACAAAGTATATGTCACCAAATTCCTCTCCCGTTATGATGTCTACAAAATACCTTTCTACCTCCTCTATTTCCCTAACTATCTGCAGCCAATGTGACAAAGAATTGGAGGTGTTTTCAGAAACAAAGAGAGGAATGTCTCTTATAACCAACCTTGAAAATCTTATCTGTCTCCTATATTTACTCAATATCTTACAACAAAAAGGAAATTTCCATCCAGCACTGCAAGAACTCCAGAGAAACCTGGATTTCATTTGACATCTTGGCACCAAAGATTGAATAGGATCTTCCTTCATGTCCAACATTCATAGATCTGATGGTAACACTTTGACATATATCAGCTCGAGGAAAGATAAGGATGGAATATTCTAACTATGAGAGTTTCCTCTTTGACTTAAAAACAAATTACAGCCATGATAGTATCTAATCATGGGAATGGAAAAAATGTTTCCCAAGAATGACTTTCCTTTGGAACTCTGATGCTTAGGCAGAGAATCTGGGACATGTCCTTCAATTCTGATTAAAGAACTTATAATAAATCCCTTTTCTGATAAGCTAAGTGTCTCCTTGTGAGTATGTGACAATTATGAGATTAGAATTCTGCATATATATTAAATTACAACAGAAGGAAATGGTAGAGTACACCACACACTTTCTGAGGGTGAATATAGTGGTAGGGCCTTGAGTAAAGAGCAAAGGGCCAAAATGAATGAGCAGAATAGGCATCAGCGAAATTAGAACAAGATGGCAGGATTTTCCTCTAAAATAGAAAATGTCATACAGAAAATAAACACTTTGTTAACAATTTTCTCTAGGATTTCATTAGACATTCTCTAGAGTGTGGTTTGTTTTTCTTGTGGAATCAAGACACAGACTTGATGTCTCTTTCCCTGGCAAAATTACTTTCTTACATATATCCTATGTTTATGATAAGAGGTCTGAGCAAGGAGCAGAAGACCAAAGGACCCCAGAAAATAGACAGTTCCAACATTTGTGTTTTAAAATGTCAACGGCCAACACTGTCTCCAATTCTCAGTCTGTGTATGCCTCAGTTATCACTGAGGATCACTGTAAGATACAGTTATCACTATAGGATACATGGGAATATGGGAACAGTTCTTACTGCAACTTGACAAAAAAGGTTTTCTCTAATCTTACCACAAGAGGTCACAGTTTGCATTTTCAGGTGATGTTCGTGTACCTTTCTGCAACGGAGACGAAGAACATTTTATGAACTTCCTATCTTCTTGTTTCAGTAGGGTCTTCATGGTTGTGACTATGTCTCCACAGCCAAAGCAAAGCAGACATTTAAGGTAATTACTTAGATAATTACGGGGAAAACCTCTCCACTTTGCTTTCACTGTGGATCCTTGGCCTCCAGGCAAATGAGGGAAGTTGGGCACCTAAACGTGAATATTGTACCTGTTTTAAAAATTTCAGTGAGGTACTAAAATGCTGTCTCTTCTTTGGTTTTCCCATAATTCCTTGTAAAGATAGTGAGGTGGGGCTTACTGTGTGTGGGTGGCAGGCAGTAACCTAGTGATTTCTCTCTTTTCTTAGTACAATTCCCATGTTCCACGTGTGTTCCTTCACTGAGCGTATAATTAGAATTATTTGGAAGTATAAACCTGGATTTGGCTTCTGAATACTTCTGAATCAGCTTAGTCTTTGCTTTAAAATATTTAAAACAATACCCTTGTGGAATAAAAATGAAACACAACATAATTTCAGAATATCTCCATACGATTCCCATTGCACAAATTGCCTTTGTGGTTTAACACATGGAATCTCATGGACCTCTGCCAAATTTCTGCCTCTGACACCACACCTAACCTCTCAATGTATCAGAAGTGCTTTAACTCACACATGTGATTTGCCACTTCAGTACAATAAAAGTTAAAGAGGTAGGAATGGAATAGGACCTGAATTTGATGCCTTGAGGTTGCCAGAGTAAGTAGAAATATTGGATCATTTTTAGTTTTTAAATATCAACTGTTATGATTTAGAAAAAAACAGCTTACTCGAGTAAGTCTTATCTATTCCACATAACTACAAAATGGTTGTTAGAAAAGCCCCATTGTGTAAATTCTCCTTTAAATAGGATGGCTATATCTTGAAGCTAATTGTGAGAATTTGTTTAGATTTCTAAAGTATGGTTACATGTATTTCTTTATCCATAATTTGTTGTTACTCATTTACCAAATACATGAGTGTATACTCTGTGCAAAGAGTTACCAGAAAGCTTTGGTTCTTTATGAGGATTGTGCTTAGCAATGTAAATAATGGGTCATACACTGCTAATAATTCTGACAATGAAATATAATATAATTGGTTATCCATATGAATAATTGACAAGCAAGAGAGAGAGATGAGGCCCCTTAAAGTCACTTCTAAAATCTTCTCAATGAACCAGAGAATGTTATAGAACATCAGAGTGCCTGACTGAGTTGGGTGCAGAAGCACTGGGCGTAACTTTGCTTGGACCTGTTGAAAGACATTGCATGAAGTCTTGTGAAGCAAGCTACTATTAAATGAAGGTAAAATCTCAATCAGTTGGTCTAATCTGGCTGTGACATCCTTGACCCCCATCTGTCACCAGAGCTGACTGAACCAGTCTTGCTGTCTGGGTGTGCAGTTTCCCTTGTCACTATTCAGGTGTCACTTGGTTAAAGAAGAGGTTGCTCTACAGGTCTTCCTTGTTTAAAGTATATGAGTGACTATGTTCTTTTCAGTACTTAAATTGTCACACCTCTCCCTGCGTCCCTGAAAATTATTTGTTTTTAAAGTTTAAAAATCCTAGATGCCTATTGCAATCACACGAACTTCAAAGAGTTTTTAAAAAGGCTGTATATTGTACTAGAATGTCAGGCATGTGGTTACCTAATGACCCTTATCACTATTCTTCATATTTTAAGGGTGAGTCTCTGTAGAAAATCTTTGATGTTAGTGTAATCTCTGTAGGTATTGTGGATTTTAGAGGGGAGCTTTGTAATGAAGCTAGTGTGCCAGTTCTTTGCGGGGAGTGAGGGGTGGAGGAAGTACACATCCCTCTTTGGGGAGGCCAAAAACTGTGCCAAGTTCTCTGCTCCCTTTTTCTCTGCCTTCTCGTCTTTCCCCAGAGAAGATTAGAGGCCAGGAGTATACATCGCCAAGCTTTTTAAGGTGGCATCTCTATCCTGGTTTTTGTTCTTTCTTCCTAAGCATGTATACTTCTCTCTAAATATGGACATAGAACGGCATCACTGGCCTTGCCCTAATTGGAGTGAAGTGTGCCAAAATCAACGTCTAGGCTTTCTTCCTGGGGGGCATGGCTTGGAGACCCCATATTGCCTAGAGAAAGAGTTCCTGGAGCTAAGCTTTATCGCTTGGTAGGTACGGTCCTTTCAAGAGTTATTTCTCCTTTTACTCTTGAACTCAGGAGGTTCTGGAAGAGGACTAAGAGCTTCCTAGACAGTGGCAGATGTGATTTAGGAAGCTTTGTCACAGCTTGGACCCAAGGGCTGACGTATGCAGGCCGGCAGAGGCCAGCCCCCTAATTCTTCCTCCTCCTGGAGGCTGCAATCTGCCTCCTGTGGTTCCACTTTGCTCTCACACTGCAGGAAGTTTCTGACTTCTGCTGGAGAGGCTGTCAAGCTATCTTCATTCCTATCTCATTACTCAAGTTTGTACCCAGTTTTCAGGTTCCGTTTTCTGTGCCTTGTTTCATACACCTTTCCACAGGTGGGACTTATGCTCTACCCCTCTTCACTCTTCATATCCAAGGCCACACCGCAATCCTAGTCTCTCCAATTTAGACCACCTTCAGATCTTGCTAGATCTGTATAGGCCTAGAATTGGCCACCTGCTTTGGAATTTGTTTGGTATGAACTGAAGTTCTCTCTGAATTAAGATTACCTTTTCTGCCTGCTGTTGCTGACACCCATTAGATCAATTCTTTTTATCCTCAAAATGTCACTTGCCACAGCAGGTTATAAAAAAGATGGCATGTACCATTTTAACCATTTAGATTACAGCAGTTTCTACATAACCAGAGGCTAGTGCAGGAGGTGTTGAGGTACTTAAATGCCTCCACTCACTGTTTGCTGCCCAGACATTACTAGTTAAATGCATCAAAATTCCATTTATGTACAATTTTTTAAATTTATTTTTTAGAGAGAGAGAGAGAGAGAGAGAGAGAGAGATTGTGAGTGGAGGAGGGACAGAGAGAGAGAGGGAAAGAGAGAATCCCAAGCAGGCTTTGTACTGTCAGTGCAGAGACTGATGCGAGGCTCAAACTCATAAACCGTAAGATCAAGACCTGAGCTGAAACCAAGAGTTGGAGGCTTAACTGACTGAGCCACCCAGGTGCCCCTATATGCAACTTCATATTCAGTGATCTTCAAACCTGTTTACTGTGTAACAAGTATCTCTCCAGAATAACCCAGTGCTTTCTTATGTTACCAGGTGTTGGAGCTACTGCGAGTGGCTTACCTTCATCCACATTCTCTCTCTGATTTCATTTTTTAAAATATTTTTTATAAAAAAAATTTTTTTATGTCTTTATTTTATTTTGAGAGAGAGAGAGAGGCAGAGAGTGAGTGAGGGAGGGGCAGAGAGAGAGGGAGACACAGAATCTGAAACAGGCTCCAGGCTCTGAGCTGTCAGCACAGAGCCCGACGCGGGGCTTGAACCCACAGACTGTGAGATCATGACCTGAGCCGAAGTTGGACACCCAACCGACTGAGCCTCCCAGGCGCCCCCTCTCTTATTTCTTTAAAGTGAAGGGTTTCAAAACAAGAGTTATGTCTTTGATTAAAATATATTTAGTGTACCATTTTGAACAGAACCCTTTTATCATATTTTAGAAGAACAATTTCTGGAATTTTGTTTGTTTGATAACAAAGTATTTGAAAATTTATCTAAGAGATCCATAGTTGAATTGCCGTGGGAAAGAGCTTAAGACAGACCTTGTACATTGCTTTTAAGAATTTAGATCAGGGGCGTCTGGGTGGCTCAGTTGGTTGAGCATCCGAGTTTGGCTCAGGTCATGATCTCATGGTTTGTGAGTTTGAGCCCCATGTAGTGTTCTGTGCTAACACCTCAGAGCCCAGAGCCTGCTTCGGATTCTGTGTCTCCCTCCCTCTCTGCCTACACCCACCCCTGGAAATAAATAAACAATAAAAAAAAAGAATCTAGACCATGTTGGAGGAGACATCAAAATTAAGTTAGAGATCTACCTTTCATTAATCTTTCATGTTATATATTTCTTGGGGTTAGATTGGGGGTTGGAGTTACCAATAGAGTGTTACCTATCCTAGGGTTTTTCTGTTAATCTGGATCTCAGGAATCAAGAAAGGCTTTCAGGGGAAAGAGATGTCTGAGATGAGACTCAGGGAATAAGCTGAGGTTAGTCAGCCAAGAGTAGAAGGTAGAGGGTTTCAAGCAGAATCAGGAAGGAAACAACATGCACAAAGGCTCAGAAGCACCAGAGGGAAGAGAAAAGGAAAAAGAGAAAGGGACAGAAAGGAGAAAGAGAAAATGAGGCATTGTCAAAACTCCTAGAAGTGCAGCCATCAGACCAGAAGGCTCAAGGGGAAGAGAGGGTGGGAAGAGAGGTGTGAGGCAAGGGGAGATGTGAGGTAGTCAGGTACACAGAGTCACCTCCTGAAGACGTTCCTATATGTAAGAGCTTTGGCTTCTCCTGAAGGGAGTACAGTGATTCGAAGCATTTCTAGAAGGGGAGAGATATGAATAGATTTCATTTTAACTCACTCAGGCTGTGTGCAGAGAATGAATAGGAAGGGTATACCACTGGAGGAAAACCTTCCTATACCATGTTGGTTTGGGAAGTAGGCGGGTCATGACAGTGGCAGCCCGGCCTGGAGCCCTGTCTGATAAAAATCTGAAATAGAACCCATATTATGATCTACTGGGTAAGGCTCTCTATCTTGGTGTATAGTTTATTCAGAATTGAAGTACTGTTTGTCCCTTAAACAGAATATATAAAAAGCAGCATGTTGATTTTGGCTTGTTCTGACACATCTGCCTGGCATAGAGGAATTGGCTAGATTTCAGTAGGTCAGAATTTCCACTGGTTAATAAGGAATTTCTTTGGTGAGAATTTTACATAGAATAAAATTGTAAGTTACTCATAGAAACTAAAAGAGAATGACGGGAAATGGTGTTTTTATAAACTGTGGTGTGTGTTTTTTTTTTAAACCTCTGGGTAATATCAATGTCAGGAGTCAAATAAATTAATAAAAAGGCACAGGTTGGTGCTCCTATCAACAAGTTTTTCAAAATTTGTTACCCTAAACTCTTAATTTCCAGATGTTATCCAGTTTCTCAGGTCCAGATCTGCCTGGTGATTTAGTACATATTTCATTTAGCATAGCAGGGCTATAAAAAGTACAGTGCTCTGCCCCCAATAAGCTCCATGGTGAAACCAAGGCATTTTCAATGAAAACTGTTCATTGGGCCAAGAAGCCTCTCCAGAGTATTCCGTGGCCATTTACAAATTTCTTTACATGAGTTCATTACATATATACTCAGAAAGCAGTGATTCCAGATGTGTGGCCAAGTTCGGAGCTTTCAGAGGTACCTGTTAATGCAACTTCTCCTCTCCTGTTAAGTCTATGAGTGGTCAGCAGCAGATATTAAGCACCTACGATGTCCCAGATACAAGTTTCATGGTTAGAACAGTGAACAAAACTGTCTCCTTTCATCTTCTCATTGTGAGGAGACAGACAATAAACAGATACGGCACGGGTCAGATAGTAAAAGGCCAGATATAAATATGGCTTTGTGGCCATATGGTTTCTGTCACAAGGACTCAACTCTATTGTTTTAGCACAAAAGCAGTCTTAGGCAATGTAGAATGAATGAGTACATGGCTTCGTTCCAGTAAAACTTTATTTACAAAAGAAGAATGAGTGTTCGATTTGTCCTGTGGACTATATTTTGCTTACCCCGACATATATCAAGAAATGAGTAGGCTGTTCTCATGTACTGATAACAAAGACGACAGAACAGGATCATATAGAAAGGAGGTACTGGATGCATCGCTTTTGGCATCAGCAGTTAGAAGACTTCTTTGTGATTGGATTAAATCAGTGTCCAAAGGATTAAAGAGCAAGTTGTTAATATCTGTCTTTCACTTAAAATATACATAAAGCTATTAAAGTTAAGTTACAGATCACAAAGTTATAGAAGGTAGGGACAGTATAGAATAGCCTGGCACGTATAGGGACTTCATAATTGTTGCAGTCTTCTTGAAGAGAATTTGAGTTATCTTCCCATAATGTCTCAGTCTTCACTGATTCACATTTCCTCTGAATTTCCATGGCATTTATTAAATGATACTCACTTAACATTGAGAAAATACAACATTGGTCAATATTACTGCCCTGAAGTGTACGGGCCCTGTTTTATACCAGTTTCTATCCAAAGTGCCTAGCTTGGTATTCTCATGTTGTTGACACATGATAACTATTGAGTTATCATATCACGAGGATCAGAAAAGTTAAAAAAGAATGCATCTAGGATTCCAACAAGAAATGGCTACACTTGATAATTTGCTTTCACAGCATATCAATGATGTTAAAACATTAACTGAAGGAAAAGGAGGAATATACTTTTGAATCTCAAGTGGTCTCTCTGATCAGGTCTGTAGGATTTGTTGTTTTGTGTGCAGTTACTGTTAAATTCTGAGCCATGCAAGAAATCAGAGAGCACAAGTTTATCAATAATTTTATTGGTGGTTAAAGCATGTGGAGTATTCTCTTAGGCAAAAGGTATTACCTCCTAGTCTAAGGAGCTGAATAGAAATTATGACCTAAGGCCTCAAAGTTCCAGTTGGGAAGGGATCTAAGAATTAATAACACAAATAAAACTTTAAAAGACAAAATAAAGGTTGCCAGAAGACAGGACATGATTTCAATTACAGATTCAGCAATTCCTTTGACAACAGTTTGCTGAGCAGCAACAATGAGCTGGACGCTGTTCTAGGCACTGATGAATTTAGGAACAGGTGGATCCACGTGCATTGGATTTATCTGGAAAGTTTTCAAAGAGAAGATGGAAATTCACCAGCATTTTGAGAAATGAATGGGATTTGGATGTGGGAGAGCATTTTGGGAGGATAATAGGGTCAGCATGGTAGAAGAGGAAGAACTCAAGAGATGTTTAGACAGTAAATGGGCCAGGTTAGCTGGAGATCATGTAGAGAGTTTAAGTAAGGAAAAATGTAATAAAGGACGCCAGGGGCAATTGTGGAGGGCCCTGAAAATAAGCCAAAAAATGTCCATTTTGACCTGAAAGCATTAGACAGCCACTGAAGGTGTTGACCAATAGTATGGTAAAATTGAAATGCAAGGCAATAAATTTGGGAGAAGTTTAGATATAGAATTATTGATTGGAGCAGGAAGAGACTAAATACAAATACAAGCAAGTAAGAGGCTATTCTGGTTGTTCATAGGATAGGAGTATTAATTAAAATGGTGACAGAAACAATGGAAAGAAAAATGTGAATAGTATTTTCAGGGTAGACTTGTTTGGATATTAATGGAATAGAGGAAGGAGGCAAAGAAGAAACAGGAATTTTGAAAATGATAATTTTCTTATGAGACATTACCTTTTTCCCCAAAAAATCATAAGAAGAAACATTATAGCTTACAAGAATCTCTTAGGTCAACATTATTGATTCTGCCATCAACTTGCTGCATAACCTTGATTAAGTTGTTTAAAATCTCCATGAGCCATCTGCAATGTGAATTATAATAATAATTTTAAAGAACTGAGCATTCATTCATTCATTCAGCAGATATGACACAAATTAACTTCTAGCTCCTGAGAGTTGAGTAGTGAATAAGACAAAGTCACTTACTGCCTTTAAGGAGTATGCTTTGTAGTACAGATTATTTTCAAGTAAGCAAATACACAGAGTAATTTGGGGTTCTGGCAAACGTTACATGGAAATATTTTATGTAATAAAGAATAAATGGGATTCAGAAGGGGTTACTTAGGTAAAGTTCTAAAGGATAGCCTCTCCAGGGAGGTGATCTTTGAAGTAAGACCTAAACGGTGAGAAGGAGCCGGGCTCGAGGAGAGCAGGGAAAATGACAGAGAGCAAGTATAAAGCACAGCTTATTTGAGGAGCAGTGTAGCAGATTTTCTTTCTTTTTTTTTTTTTTTTACCTTCTATTTGAACAATTCTGGAAAATGAGACCAGTTTAAGCATGCGTACGGACAATCCTAGCGGTTGGGTGGGAGTGTCTGTGGGTGGAAATTGTAGCAGATTTAAAGTGGACACCTGCCCTCTAGTGTCCTCCTTGGGTTATTTAATCCATTAATAGGTTTTCCTCCCCTCTTCTCAGTACCATGGAGGATGTTACAAGTGGGTATGCATTCGCTTGCTCCGTGACATGCATTAATGTTATGTAGGAAACAAAGGAACAAAATTCTGAGACGCCAGCTCTGTCAAAGAGCAGATTTATATTTATTTATTTATTTTTGCAAATGAGAAGGATTGGAGACAGAAGGGAACAAGAAGTGTTCTGTTGAGAGGGATGACTTGCATATTTTGGTCTGGTCTGTTCATTCTTATATAAACTAGGGTAAAACAATGGTCCCATTAAGCGCTGTCTTTTCACACTTCAGTGTTTTTCCTTTTTTGGGAGGATCAAACTAGAATCAGGGAATACTTTGAGTCTGTGGTGTGGGTGTAAATTCTAACTCCTCACCCACAAGAAAATTCAGAAAAATGAGCCATAGAATTTTTCTTCTTCGTGAACTCTTGTCCTCTTTCTCATTTTTTTAGTCCACCCCCCTGGTTTAGTAGGTGATGGAGAGACAATAGAGAATAATGTGAAAGGTTTTGGACCCTGACTTCCTCTACACTTACATCTGGTGTCTTTCTTGCTCTGCTCTGACCACATTGGACTTCTCTTCTTTCAACACATTGTGTTGTTTCCTCAAAGGTTTTTGGAAATATGGTTCTTTGTTCTGGAATATAACTCCTCCCTCTCTGTCCATTGCCTAACATCTCATTTTTATTCATTACTCTTAATGGCCTGTCGTCCAGCAAAACTTCCTTCCTCCCCATGTTGGGCCCCTGTTAAATTAGGTTTCTCTGTTAAGGGGCCTGGATCCCAAGCACTCTATTCTTCTCTCTCTCTTCTCTACAAAGGACCTTAGAGGTATGACTCATCTTGTAGTCGCTCATTGATTTTTCTCAGTATAACATACTCTCCAGGACTCGGTCTTGCATATGAGAGTTGCATAATATTCTCAACTGTATTGCACTGAAATAAACAGATATTGTTGAGACATAATGCAGAATTCTGGAAAGTTGAGGGACTCTGAAAACAAAGATGTGGAAAAGTAATTTATTTCATTATTTGGCCCTGAGTAATAGAAACAAACAAAACATCAGTGACCTAAAGAAGATGGATGTATATTTCTCTCCCATAAATATCCAGGGCTGGTTTGATGACTCTGTTCATCCAAGTCCTCAGGGACATAGGGTTTCTCTAGCTCAACACTCTGCCATTGCTAGTAGTGGGTCTCAGACACATGGTCTAAGATGTCTCTGTGACTCAGGCAGAAGCATAGAGGAAAGAAGAGACAAAGAGCCTGTGCCATTTAAGGAAACTTCCTGACTCACTTGACTCATCTATCTGCAGGGGAGACTAGGTAGGCAGCCTTTATACTAGGTGGATATGCCCAATTACATTTCTATCCCTCTGAAGGAAGACACAAAGTACTACAGATGGACTATATCTTTCCCAGAAGATCAGAGTAAACATCACAGAGATCAGGTATAAGCTGAATGACCAACATGGCATATAGTCAAGCATTAACTGTGGCCTTGGATTTAAGACATTGATTCTATAATTTGTAATGAAAATTAAAGGCACAAGACAAGAATTACTGATACTAGAAGAATATATTCTTTTGGGTAGTGGCTTCTGTTTTTGTTTCGCTGTAATCTATATAGGATTCTGTTTTTGTTTCGCTGTAATCTATATAGGAGACATGCACATCAAGGAATGTTTTTAATAAGACATGGCATGCTTTTCTCATGAAATGGGTTGACTGGCAAGCAGTTTAATTCTAACTTGGGTTCAAGGTTAAATTCAGTCAACCATGTAAGTCTCTAACTTTCAAAAAGTAAGATAAAGGAGAATAAGTTGGGAAATAAAGAGGAAAAATAGTCACAGTACTTTATGTTTATTTAATGCATGATTATTGACAAAGCACTTTGAATTAGGGTCACTTGACCTCATGACAGCCCCCAAAGCTAGATAGATTTATGGATAAGAATGTGAGGAATTAAGAGACCAAGCCGGTGTCAGGCAACTTATAAGAGATGGAGTTAAGACTGAACTATGCCCATGTCACAGTAAGTCCAAGTATTTCCTCCTGTCCCCAAAGACTTGTCACACCAGGTGAGGGAGCTCATGGAAATATAGATAAGAAAAGATACACCTCCTAAATGCCTTTTTGGTAAAACAGGCCATAGGAGAGGAACATACATTATGATATTTATAGTATTTATAGCTGTTATTCTTTAGTCATAGTTCTTAGAGAAATCTTTTATGGAATCTTCCATGGCCAGAGCTTTTCATTACTTAATTACTGCTGCAGAGCCAGCAGGGCCAGCAGACTGCCAGGGTGTACAGTCTCTTGACAAACAAGGGACAGCACACGCACAGTGAAGAGGCTGTAGTCCACACTCTGCTGTCACTAAGCAACTGAGAGCAGATTTCTTTGTATTCGGAGTTATTCACCGAGCTGGGGTTGGGGGCGGGGGGTCTCCCAGAAGGCCCTTCAGAGCTAGACCTTATGGAGAGCCAGATTAAATGAAATTCGAAGATATTATGGCTGTTCTCACGGGATATCCATTTCCTGACGCGTGTCCCGCCTCTGCTGTTGGAGCAGGTCACATATGAGTGCAGCTGCCACTTGGCCTGATTCAGAATTTTTCACTCACAGGTTTAATTAAAATTTCTAGCAAGCACCATCTATCACTTCTCTTTTGTAATTTTTCTCTTTCAGAGAGAAAAGCATAGTGCCCATTACCTCTTCTGTGTTTATACTGCCCGTGTTTCTATAGGAAGAGATTCATAATCCTTTTAACAATTCATAGATTTTCACTGGGAACATTAATGGAAAGCAAACCATACTTGTTGGTCTGTGCTTTTAATTAAAGATGTGTGGAGTCCCTGAGGTTTATAATTTACTCAGTGTCATATATTATAAAATATAATATAATATCGTTGGGAATTATTTCATATAATAGTGTAATAAAGTAGTTACCACCTTGAGATGTATAGATCCCCAGGTCTTCGCTTGCAGAAATGGGGGTTCGTAGGCTAATTTCAGTATCTTGGAAAGCAAAATGGAACTTATATCTTCCCCAATAGCAGGGGTACGTGGGCTCACCAAATTATCAGGCCTTAGGTCAAATTAGTATAATAATTTTTTCTTTATACTCATCAATTCATGTTCTAAATAGCACAGCTTTATTTTTGATTAACTAGAATGGAACTAAGTTATTTCTAAGTGAGTAAGATTTGAAGACAGACTTTCTCAGAATGAGATGTAAAAAAGAATGTCGATTTTAGACTAATATATACCATGCAGCCCTGGTGCTGTTACATCACTTTGAGTAAGCCATGCAAGTACTGTGAGAATGAATTCTCTCGTCTGTACAAAGGGGATTAGTGACATCTGTGACAGATTTGTTGGGAGAACTAAAGAGCGCACCTGGCCCAGTAACTAGCACACAGTAGCCTCTGTTGGAGAGCTCAGCAAAGTCAAGACTCGGTCAATCTGGGCAAAACCAGCTTAGGTAAATCATGACATCATTTCAGAACTCCTGACACATCTGTGAAAAAAAAGGAGAAAGCTCATCTCTGAGATACTTTCTAGGTCAGATAGTTTCTATTCCTTACCACCCAATCGAGACTTCCCCTCCTGTACATGAACATACATGAGCAGTGTTGTCTGGCATGATACTTGTCTTCTGTCAGCCTATTTCCATGTCTATAAAATGGATATAGAAATACCTGCTTTCCAGAGTATACAAGAAGAGCCTGTCATATATAAAAATCATTTAGACTCAGTGGCAGCTGATTGTTCAAAACAGTCCATTCAGCCCTTCCTACAGGCAAGGTTTCCTGGGTTCTTCACCATCCTGGCCATACTCTCTGGGCACATGCCACACTGTACATATCCTTCCTCCATGGCCTGGAAAACAAACCAGTCCTGCACACGTGTTCTCGTAAGTGGCCTAGATCCTCTGCATATCTTTGATCTCTACTCTTATGTAAGGACATTTAACCTTCATTTCTGGGACATCTCTCTTGATACTCTTTCTATCTGGCTTTCTCACCTAGTTGTTGACTCTATAAGGTCCAACGTCGTGGGTTAGATTCATTTGTGGACCAATTTGCATCTTCTGGCATGGCCACAGAAAGCTCTGTAAACCTGACATAACAGGCAAAAGCCCACTGTTCCATTGCAAGGACATCCTCCCTCTTAGAGAACAAAAAGGGGGGAAAACAGAGAAAACTCCCATGTTCCTCTACCACACTCTAAATGCTTCATCTACAGGAACTCTGAATGCCAAGGACAGTTTGTTTGACCTGTGTGAGCCATTGCTGTATTGTCATCTGAGTCCAACCTACTCCATGTACCATAGGTCCATGCTTCACAACATCATTGCTGAGGGAAAAACAAAAACAAACAGACAAAAAAACCCACAGCATGTAGAAAGTACATCCTTATAGGCTGCATGAACAAAGGTCAGTGGCACAAAGCATTTCGAACCCTAACACCTCCTCTTTTTCCATTCATCCTGCGTGGGTGGGTCTTCCACCTTCTCTTAGGCTCTCACCTAGCTTCCCTGACTCATTCTGACACATTATCCTCATTGGAAACTATTTTCCCATACTCCCGACACATCCGTACTGTATCAGGTCTGTGCTTCACCAGAAAGTGCCAGATGGTACTGAATCACCAGCTGCTTAATATTCGAGAACAATATTATATACAGAACAGAACAATGTATGTGCTGATTAAAGGACTTTGCTGATGTCTTGGGAATCAGGGAATGCCCCAGTCACCTCCACAGCTGCGCCTTGACAATTTGTATGGATTACCAGCTTCTCTGGGGACCGTTTGCTACTATGCCTCCACCTTTACTTTTGCTACTGTACCTGCGGCACTTGGATTCTTTGTTCTGAGCTTTCCACCACTCAAAGTGCAGGATAATGTGTCACCGTCACTGGAAGGGTTAGCCTCCCAAGTGCCAAGTGCCACTCTTCAGGATGGAGTCTATAGGAACACAACTACAAAAACAAACAAGCTATCAACATAAATGATTTTACTTTTGTGGAGGAATTGGCATAATTCTAGAAGATGTCAACATGCTAGCACATCCAGGCGTTGCCATTATGCTATGAGTTAGATGAAGTGATATGAATTGATTCTGAACATAAAGAAGTACAATACATAACAAGGCAGACCTCCTCTCAGTACGTCCTGCAGAAGGACTTAATTTTCCATGAAAGCATTAGTTAAAAACTTAAGCAAAGCAAACCAACCAACCAAACAATAACAACCAAGCCATTGTGGCTATGGCCATTTCAGAATAGCATAAAGTGTTCCTGATTAGATCTCATAGTTATGTTAAGGCAATCCCAAAGCTTGCCAGACCCTCATTTCTGAAAACCAATCTACATTTAAATCAGTTGGTTTAAAAAATGTGAAAAAGAGAATTTTATCTGAGGTGTCACCATCGATCTTTATTAGTTTTTAAATAATTGGCTGGATAGAAATACTGGTAAAGATTACTGTGACTGCCTTGAAGTAGGTTTTGAAGATTAACCAAGATGACCAGCCATAGATCTCATCACTGAACAAGTCACTGTATGTCCATTTATCTATGTACTCATACAGCAGTAGGTTATCACTTGTCCATTATGTGAAAGGATCTGTGTTCAGTAATAGTAATTTAGAGTTGGTACTACTAATGATCACATCTCTAGATATATCTTGAACATCTTGCTGAGGTGCTAGAAGATAATCAGTAATGTAGGACAAAGATGATTCTAACTGAATGTACCACTGACTTCTATGAATATTGGCTTTGCATGGAAATATTGTTCATGAAAATAGACAAAAATAGATTCTCACTTTTGTTGTTGAAGTCACAAAATTGATCACATAATAGAACACAAATGGGTAGGATGTCCTCAGGGTTGGTGAGCTGCAAACTTGAATCTCCTTTAGTGCCAAACATCATTTTCATAGCCTTCTCCGTAGCTCTTTAGCATTTTCTATTCTATATTTGAGTGCTTACCAAAAAGAAGTGAGAAAGTTCTTCTAAAACTACTCAAAACTTTATGCTAATAGTCATGACCCTATAGATTCTCAACTATAGCTAAATATTAGAATCACCTGGGGACCTTTAAGAAAACTAGTCTTTAGATCAATGGAACAGAATAGAAAACCCAGAAATGGACCCACAACTATATGGTCAACTAATCTTCAACAAAGCAGGAAAGAATATCCAATGGAAAAAAGACACTCTCTTCAACAAATGGTGTTGGGAAAACCAGACAGAGACATGCAGAAGAATGAAACTGGACCACTTTCTTACACCGTACACAAAAATAAATTCAAATTGATTAAAGACCTAAATGTGACACAGAAAACCATCAAAATCCTAGAGGAGAACATAGTCAGCAACCTCTTTGGCCTTGGCCAGAGCAACTTTTTACTAGATAGGTTGCTGAAGGCAAGAGAAACAAAAGCAAATATGAACTATTAGGACTTTATCAAGATAAAAATCTTCCGCACAGCAAAAGAAACAATCATCAAAAGTAAAAGATGGCCTAAGGAATGGAGGAAGATATTTGCAAATATCATATCTGATAAAGGGTTAGCATCCAAAATCTATAAAGAACCTATCAAACTCAACACCCCCCAATTAAAGAACCCAGTTAAGAAATGCGAAGAGGAAATGAACAGACACTTTTCTAAAGAAAACATCCAGATGGCTAATAGACATGAAAAGATGCTCAACATCACTCATTATCAGGGAAATACAAATAAAAACCACAATGAGATACCACTTCACATCTGTCAGAATGGCTAAAATTAACAACACGAGAAACAACAAATGTTGGTGAGGATGTGGGAAAAGGGGCACTCTCTGTACTGTTGGTGGGAATGAAAACTGGTGCAGCCACTCTGGAGAACAGTATGGAGGTTCCTCAAGAAACTAAAAATAGAACTACCCTATGATCCAGCAATTGCACTAGTAGGTATTTACCCAAAGGATACAAAAATGCATATTTAAAAATTTTTTAAAAATTTTTTTAAATTTTTAAATTTTTATTTTTCAAAAATGCAGATTTAAAGGGATAAATGTACCCCAATGTGTTTATACAGCACTTTCAACTAATAGCTGAACTATGGGGAGAGCCCAAATATTATCCATCAACTGATGAATGGATAAAGAAGATTGGTATATATATATATATATATGTGTATATATATATATATATGTATACATATATATATATATATATTACTCAGCCATCAAAAAAATAAAATCTTGCCATTTGCAATGATGTGGATAGAGCTAGATTGTATTATGCTAAACAAAATAAGTCATTCAGAGAAAGCCGTTCAAATGACTGTGTGACTTCACTCATATGTGGTATTTAAGAAACAAAACTGATGAGCATATAGGAAGGTTGGGGAAGAGGAGAGGGAAACAAACCACATGAGACTGTTAATGATAGAGAATAAATTAAGGATTGATGGAGGTAGGTGGGTTGGGAGATGGGCTAGATGGGTGATGAGTACTAAGGAGGGCACTTGTTATGATGAACACTGGGTGTTGTATGTAAGTGATGAATCAGTGAATTTTACCCCTGAAACCAATATTGCACTGTATGTTAACTAACTAAAATTTAAATTAAGAAAAAGAAAGAAAAGTACTCTTATAAGAAATTATGGTTTAAATAGTCGGGGCAGCACTTGGTAATCTTCATTTTAACATGCATCAAGGTAATTGCTTTCATTTTCCCACATGAATTATATTTACTTAACACCATCAGATGGGCGTAGAGTATTCTTACATTTTATATAATAGATTTGTAGCACATACCTGTGTTCAGTGAGAGGGAATAGAAATTAATATGAGATTCCTCATCTCAAAAAACTCACAGACTTTGAGTTCTCTGAAATATATAACATGAATCCCACTTCCGTAGCTTATTACACTGTGTGAGTCTGGCCAAGTTGTCCAAGCTCTCTGATCCTTGACAGTTAAACTGCAAAGAGAGAAAGCTAATACCTTCCCACAGGTTGTTAAAAGTATTAAATGAGATAAAGTGCTCAATAGAAAGTGACTGGCATTGTTGCATGTCTACTATCATTATTATCATAAACTACATGTATATCACTTATGCAATAGCATGCAATATATTCAACTTATGTACATAGAATATAATGATATGTATATAGTGTATGTATATAGAGTGTGCACATGTACACCAAACATTTGTTACTCTCACATAGAAAAACTATTCTAGAGTGAGTAGATTTATTAGAAAAAAAAGCAAATTTATAATTTTAAGCCCAGTAAGTGAAAAAAAAAAGGCAATGGTGAGAAACATTGGGGGGAAACATGTTTATCCCTTAGTTGCAAGAGATTTAAGCAATGCAGCACTAAATTTTTAATGTGAGGATGACCATGTGCTTATGTGCTGCTGCCACCTAGTGTCTGGATTCCATAATTGCAATTTTTGCTACATGTTTCATTGAGTGGTATTTGAGGTTGGAAAACAGTTTGGTTCCTTGCTAGTCATTTTGAAACAGATGTTAAATAATGTTGAGATGTGTCTGCACGGGGATTTATTTGTTCCCCTTTCCTTTTTAACTATGTAATTGTGAGGAGCTGCTGGCCCAAGTGGAATGGGTTACTGACTTCTTACTGGTCATGTCTTTTGTCTGTCTGTCTTTAAAGTGTCAGAGCGCCTCTACAATATGAAAGGGTATATGTTGCCTCCTCAATTCTGCATTTTAGCAAGGCATTGCTTCCCTGCAAGAGAAATGAATGTTGCCACCACTATTATGTCCTCTATTATTCCTATAGTAAATATTATTTTGTGAGTCTTGCATGTTAATCTCATGTGAGTAAAAGCAGCAGTAAAAATAGAGCCTAAGTGAAAGGAGAAACAAGAAATTATGGCTGAGGTTGAGTAAATGATTAAAGTGTGTTATTTGTGTGTGTGTGTGCGTGTGTGTGTGTGTGTGTGTTTTGCAGGAATGGTTTTGGTATGATTTGACTTCATATGAATGGTCATGTGATATAGAACAAATTTGGCACTATTGACTTATGAACTAGATAATTCCTTATTATGTTGGGGGGGCTGTCCTGTGCATGGTAGGAGGTTCAGAAACCCCTATGGCTCTACCCACTAGATGCCAGTGCAACTCCTCCTCCCAATTGTGAAAAACAACAAAGTCTCCAGAAATTGCCAAATGTCCCCTGGGTTGAGAACAACTAATGTAAAAGCATGCTATGGTAATTACATATAAACAAGTGATTTTTATACTTGTTAATTAGTCTAGAGTTTGTACTAATTAATTGGGGACAGCTTTACAATGCCCACTGAATCATCAGCAAATTCAATCAATCTATTCATTGATTTATTCACTCATTCAATATTCAAGAGAAGCAATATCATATATTAATAAGTGGTTTCAGTTTGAATCCCAGTTCTGCGACTTACTAAAAATTAAATAAATGTTAAATAAATGACATATCCTGGTTTCATTTTTCTCAATTCTAAACTGGTAATTATATCTGCTTCATAAGGTTAATGTGAAGATTAAATGAGATATAGTATTTAAAATTCTTAGCACAGTGTTTGCTAATCAGTAATTACACAGTAATTATTGGTTATTATTTAACAGATATTTTAAATAAATGCTGTTTTCTAGGGACTGTGCCAATCACTAGGGAGATAATGCTAGCTAACATGTTTTTCCAAAATAGATATAGTTGTGGTAGAGAAATAAGTTAAATAAAGGTATACCTAATTATGTTGATTACTATTGTGGTAGATTAACAAGTACAGGGCCCTATTAGGTGTAATTTGTATTGGAATTACCAGTAACATGACAGAGATGCTTTTGGAGAATCACCTGGTAATCAATACTTAATCAGATGAAGTAGAGAAAAATCTGACTTTCTGGAGCAGTATTATGACCCCCAAATTTAAAAAAAGTGTTATCACTTTACATACTCTGAAATTAATTAGCAGTAAAGAAATATGCCTTACCTCTGAAATATGTTTTACCTGTGTTTGTTGCTCAGTATTAGACTGAGTTATAAAACAGGAGGCAATTTGAAGTGAAGCTTGATTATACCAGATTAATTTTGACAAAGCATTTTTCTCACTCGACGTCTTTCTAACATAGTATACAGGCTTGGATATGAGAGCCTGTTCTGGAAGTTGCTGTCAAGTCATGAAGTGTCTGGTAAGGCATTTTGCCTTCGTGTCTCACTTGTCTCTTCTGTCAAATGGGGAATGTGCACCTTCCTCACGTCATGTTGGAGAGGATGACGTGATTCCCACCTGTGTATCATGGTGCATTCTGGGAAAAAGATAATGTCAACACTGGGGGGAAATGAGGTGACAATGTGATAATTGGGATACTATAAGAAATATTCTGGCAGGCATATGCCACCTCACCCAGGCTACCATAGTCAGCCTGGACCATTACACTAGCCTCCCGAGTGGACTACTATATCCACTCTTTCTATCTAGTCATCACAGTGAGGCTAAAATGAGCTAGTAAAAGTGTAAACACATTATTTCCCCCCTCTGAGTCCTTAAAAGGCTTTGCATTGAATTCAGATGCCAGAATCCTTAAATGGCTCAACAGGACTCCTGCCTGGTTCTTCAGGCTGGTGTGCTGACACCATCCCTCTTGTTTTCTTCACCATCATCACCACTTTTGCAGCATCTTCAGTGAGTCAAGTGCTCCACATTGGGGCCCACTTTGATTGTTATGGCTGGAATTTTCTTCTCTGTGTGCTGCTACCCCCACCTTCCTTTGACAGATTAACACACACACCTCTTTCAAGGCTCATCTTCCAGGTAGCCTTGTTGGGCTTGCCCACACTGTTAGTTTCCCTTTGGGTTCATTTGTATGCATTTGATTAGGTATATCAAAAAATACACTGTGTCACTGTCTTTACAATGGTTTGAACTTCACATAGAACGAGGTTCAGAGATTAGTTACTACTGTTGTTGGTTCACCAACGCAGTGATCCCATTAGAGTATGAGGACTTTTTTCATCTTTGGCTCTGCTGCCCTTAGTGCCTTGGCTTTCATGTTCATGTTTCTTCCCTCATGGCTCTAAGATGACTGCTGCAAGCTGGAGACAGTGTGTTTGAGTTTAAGGCAGGAAGGAGAGGTCAGTCATGGCCTCCTTTTGGAGATCACCTTACCAATTGTTGGCCAGTATAGTCACTGCAAGGAAAACAGAGAAAGTGAATGTTTTGATTCTTAGACTCTAGCCTAGAAGCAAAAAGAGAGGGATTGAAAATGGCTGCCAAGGTGGTTAACCTAAATTGACTTTCAAAACACGTTTTTGTTCCCTTAGCCCCAGAATTGTTCTCTATGGTACTCATCACATTTGTGTTTATTGGTTTGATGTCTGTTTCTTCAACAGACTCTAAGCTCCATGAAGGCAGAGAAATATTAGATTTATTCTATACAATATATTCCCAGTGGTTAATATATTATCTGCCATATAGTATTTTATTAGTGAGTATTTTTTGGAAGAAAGAATATAGAGTACAAAGAAACTAGTGTTGCCACCATGGAGGATAAAATGTTGAGTGAGACTCCATGTTCACAATAAGCATTTCTTTTCCCTCTTCTTGATTTTATAAGAGATAAGGGAAATAAACAAGTAATTATAATTTGAAAATTCCAAGGGAGTGGTTCAGGGGAGGGGCAAATGGCATCTGACTTAGAAGTAAGAAGGAATTAAAGCCATGAAAACATCCAGGGAAAGGAACAGATTTAGGATTGCTTTCTATATGTTATCAAGAGAATGTATTCCACTTAAAGAAAATGATAGCATCCAGGAAACAGTGAGTAATATTGTTTGGCTGTGACTGTGTAAGGCATGTATAAAAGTGGAAGAAGGCTAGAGGTCAGTTAAGGCCATATTTTAAAGAACCTAGAATGTACATGTCAAAGATTTTCAAGTAAAGAGTAAGTTCAGTCTTGTAGCAATGTTGACAGGGGCCAGAGAGGCAGAGCAAATGGAGGCAATCATGGCTTGTTCAAGAATGAGTACAAAGGGGCACCTGGGTGACTCGGTTGGTTAAGCTTCTGACTTCAGCTCAGGTCATGGTCTCACCATTTGTGCATTCTGGTTCCACATTGGGCTCTTTGCTGACAGCTCAGAGTCTGGAGCCTTCTTCAGATTCTGTGTCTCCCTCTCTCTCTGCCCCTCCCCCATTCACACTCTGTCTCCCTCTCAAAAATAAATAAACATAAAAAAAAAAGAATGAGAACAAAGACCTGATAATGGCTGATGGGGAGCAGGAAAGCATGGAATCTATTTGAGAAACAGCAGAAGTTCAAGCCTATTGGGCTTGACAACAACCTAGTGTGGGCTGGCTTTTCAGCTTATTGCTCCTGTTTTAAGTCTGTTCTGCTCATCCACTGTCTAGAGCCATATGTCCTGAGACATTCTCTAAATTGTCTTTTCCTCCTGAGACTTCTTCTAGCTCATATCTATGAACAAACCCTTTCAATTTCTGGGATCCCATAACTGGGTGGTGTCCTGCCTTGGGCTAGAGGAGGTTTCAAGATAAAGAGTTGGAACATAATGCTCATAATCTTATGTTGTCTCCTACAAAGGAAAATAAAGTCAGGAGCTGGAATGGATAACATAAAGTTACTTGGCAGTGAAAGTGCCACAGAAATATTACCTCAAGGGATCTGTTTCTCTTCATCTCATTCAAAATGCCAGTCATTTTCACCTCCTTTGTACATACTGTTGAAGTTTCCTATCCAATTTCTTTGGCTCCAAGTCTTAACTCTTCGGTGGGTCTACGGGAGATCTTTGCGCAGTAGAAATCTTGTCATGCCAATCCCCTGCTTAGAACCTGTCGCTGACCTTTGTTATCTCATGTGCATAGAGAGGGATTCATGGTCCTCTTATCCTTGGTCACTTTTTACCTCACTGGTTGTATCTCCTAGCAGTCTTTTTCTCATCTCTCTCACACTCAGCCTTGGGAGTTGTGAAATAGTATTATATGCAGATCATGCTGCTTTGCATTTCTGTCCCTCTATACATGCTTTTCCTGATACCTGGGATGTGCTTCTATCCTTTATTTATGAGACTCAGATTACTTCCTCCAAGAAATATTCACAATAACACTTGCCCCTCAAAGACTAGGCTGAAGGTATTTCCAGTTGGCTTTCATGGCATCCTTTGCAAACCTTTACCAGAGCAAGCTTGAGAAAGGTATGTGGGAGATGATTCAAATTATGTTAGAATAAAAAGAAATTTAAAACATGGGACACACAGAAGAGCCTTGTTTTTGCTCCAGAGTGTCAAAGAACAAGGAAATAAAACAGCCTATAAAAATGTACCCCAAGGGAGGAGTAAAAATAACATGAGAACATAGACAACAACAAGGCTCCAACAAAGGTGAGAAGACATCCTAGCAGAAATAGCTTCCATTAAAGGTCAAATAGTCTCCGAATGAAAAGCAAAGACAAATCAGGTGAGATTAAACCCCCTTCCTAAAGACCTCTTAGGATTTGGAGAGACACAGAAGCAAAAGGGGAGGTTTGAGATTTAAGAATGAATGGATGGTGAAGGTCTGAGAAGCTGGGTGTTGGAGTTTTGTGCAGCTGTGTAAAGGGCTAGAAAAGATAGAGAAGGAGCATTCACTAAATAAATTAGGCAAGGAGGGAAGAGGTGAGGGTTTTAGGTGCTAATGTCGCTCTTGTAAGACCACTGCCAGGTTGGTGTTGATGGATGGTACATCTCAGCTTAAAGACCCCATGCTGAGGCTTCAAGACCTCAGATAGTCATGCCTTTAATAAGTACTTTAGAATCTAATGGGAAAAATATGGAGTATCCACCTCCATTAAATAATTTGTATTGATTATGTACAAAAGGAGAGAGGGGAGATCTAGAGACTAGTGATCTAGAGACCACTAATATGACTTTAATATTAATTACAAAATTTTTGTTTTGGTCTTGCCACAGAAGTTTGTTAGATGCTGTGAATCAGGAAGTGACAGGAAAGAGCTTTCGGTGGCCTTAAAAGATTAGAACCAACAAAAGAGGGCACTGAAAACAAAAGAAGAAAGGAACAGAATCAGAGCGAGTTACACTATTGTCAGCTTGCCTGCCGTGGACCCATACTTCAGTTAAGGGAATGGCTTCAGGCTATCAACCTGGTGACATTTCTGTTGGCAAGTAAGGATGGAGTCTGTATACAAGGCTCTGACATAAACAAGCACGACACTGTAGGTTTAGCTGAATTTGAATCGGAGTATTAGAAAGTATAAATTCTACTTGTTGGTGAGGCGTAGATACTGTTGCTCCTCTATCATTTAAGTTAGAATAAAAGGGACAGGAAAGTGTCTATAAAAAAAAAAGCATGGTTTCTTGTTGACATGCAGAGATATATAGATGCTGGACAGTTCCTGAAATATATGAAGATGTTTGTACAAACAGGAACATATTATCACATGCAGTGGGGGGCTGAGGAGAGAAAAGGAAGCGGCAAAGGGACCCGCATGGATACAGTTCTGTAGACTCTGTCATGAGAAAATTCACATTCTTAGAGTAAGACTAAACAAATAGTTAGTTCCTCCATTGTGCCAGCCAGCCCCTCAGTAGGCAAACGATATCCCTCTAGTAACAGTTGAGGGAAATAAATACATGGGGATGGGGATAGATATGTATATATTTATATGAGATGGTATACATTTATGTAAATTATTTCTCTAACTATATGTGTGTACATAACACACCCACTCCCCCGTAACAGGCACTTATGAAAGACTTTAAAAAACAAAATTACAGAAATGAAAAAACAGGGATATAAAATTATAGAAGCATAAAGATGAGCTGGTGGAAATTTTAGTGAAAACTTTGACATGAAGGGTACTAATATTCTTGGAGGTGAAAGTAAATTTAAAAGCAAAGAAGGTCAACATGGAAGTTTGGGGAGTTCATGTTTGAAAACAGTGAATTTGAGCTAGCGGTTTCCGGTGATAATTTTTTAAGGCATTAGTTATGTATGGCTTTTATCAAAAGAGTTTGTGTCATCCTTCCTCCTGGGACCTCTGGGTAGCCCATGGAACAATAGACTAATTTCTAAGTGAGCATGTGATCTCTCCCTGAAGCAGGAATGGGTAGACAGTCTGTGATGAATTGTTTCATTCTTCTGCACTTACTCTTTAAGAAGACTGGATAATTGGAAGTGACCTACTGGATAATTGGAACTTCACCTACTCATTTTGGAAAATGAAAGATGGAGATAGAATATTCAGCAAAGAAGATTTTTTTGGATCAGAATAGCACCATATATTTAAAAGATATGGCAAAGAGTATGGCTGTATGAAAGATCAAGACAAAGTTTTCTTTTTTTAAAGCCATATACTACTTGGTAATTAGAAAGAATGAAATCCTACCATTTGCAACAACGTGGATGGAACTGGAGGCTATTATGCTAAGTGAAATAAGTCAGTCAGCGGAAGATAGATATCATATGTTTTCACTCATATGTGGAACTTAACAGAGGACCATGGGGGAAGGGATAGTTTCAAACTGAGAGACTATTTAAGAGACTCTTAAATACAGAGAACAAACTGAGGGGCAGGTGGTAGGGGGAGACAGAGGAGAGGGGGAAATGAATGATGGGCATTGAGGAGGGCACTTGTTGGGATGAGCACTGGATGTTGTATGTAAGTGATGCATCATGGGAATCTACCCCTGAAGCCAAGAGCACACTTTATGTTAGCTAACTTGACAACAAATTATATTAAAAAAATAAAAGCCATATACAAAAATAATTTTTATGTAATATTGATAAGTGGGATTGGTTTATATTATTCTTCTATATTCTTGAACTGTTTAAAGAGAATAAGAAACTGAGTTAGAGGAAGAGAAACACTTTTGTGCCTTAGAGAAAGTTTTGGGAGCCAATTAGGATTACAGGGAATACGGCGATTAAGCTATGGAAAGTGTCTGGCATTTTATTAGTGTGTAGTGCAAGATAGGAAGAACAAGCAATCATGATCTTGGAATGAAAGTTTCTGGGGAAAAAATGCTGAGATTTATAATTGTTCAAGACTCAGAAATATAGGAAAGAAGAGAATAAAACAGACTAGAGGAAAACAAAGCAAATAGCGGAGCTTTGCACTCCTAAGTTCATGTCATGATCTTTTCTGAGGATATCGTGATGATTTTATGTGATGTTGGGAGAAATCCAAATATGCATAATATGAAAATAATTTGAACAGTGACTTTAGAGGATAAAATGAAATGATGTTAGAAAGGATTTTGTAAACTATAAAGTACTATTAAAATATTAGAAAACATTATTTGAGATTAGGTAGCCAGGTTGTGCTTAAGGTCTGAATGTTCTTCCATGAAGTATGTGAAAGGGGAAAAAAGATCATCATTCATTTGCAATAATTTCAGGTAAAATTACATCCTTATGCCAGGAAGTATATGAGAGCCTGCCAGCTAGTTTGCAAAGAAGAAGATTTTCATAACAATAAAATAATTTTCCGGATGATTAAGGATATATTTTTCCTATGTTTTGTAAATCTGATTTTTGTATTTTTTGCTTTTGTTTTCTTGAGTACCAGAATTGAATACTTTAAATTGAATTTTCATTTTTATAAGGCAATAAAGGTATACAGGTAGCAAAATGGTGCTGTAAGATTTATGATCCCAAATTGCAAGCCTGCCCCTCCCCCTTTCCCCTCTTTCCACTCATTTTTTCTGCTGAGTTCTCCAGAGGCAGCTCGTTTCACCCTTCCTAGCTCTTTCTTCTTTTATTTATCTCCAAGTTCCTAAATTATAAAATTGTGCTAGTCTATCTTAGTTTTTACATTGTCAGCATTTTCTATGGAATACTCATAAACTCAGCAGAGCAAGAGTAGGAAGATGATTTAGCAGTCGCATACCTTCCCGTCACCCCACCACATGCATATGGACTTCCCTTGCTCTTGTTTGCCAGGCATCATTGATGTTATCAATATTGGTCAAATTAGCATTCAGTATTTACTTTATAACAATCATGAGGGCTCCTGGGTGGCTCAGTCGGTTGAACGTCTGACTCTTGATTTCAGCTCAGGTCATGATCCCAGGGTTGTGAGATTGAGCCCCATGTTAGGCTTCGCGCTGAGCCTACATAAGATTCTCTTTCTCCCTCTATCCCTCTACCCCACTCACATATGCTCTCTCTTTCTCTCTCTCAAAACAAAACAGAACGACAATCATATGAATATTGTAGTGTGCCATGATTACTTTCCTTTGTGTAACCATTTCTCTTTTCCTAAGTAGGACTAAGAAGCCCTTACCAGATCCCTTTAGAGAATGGTAAAACCTGTCACAATGGTGTCATAGGCAGATATACCAGCTAAGCTAGGGATTTCATTTCCGGTTCCTCCATGTCTCTCCTGCCCCAGGTTGACCTCACAGTGTCATCTGAGACTTTAATTTGCTCTTATGTTGGAGTCCCTGTTTCCTGGATCACAGGTCTTTGGTGTATTACTCCCTTATTTTCTTAGGGGTCATCATGAGAAAATGTATAATCATTCACGTATTGATTGAACATATATCTGTTGAACATATATTATGAAACAAGCACTGTTTAAAGAGCTAAAGATATATCAGAGAAAAACACAGATGAACCGTGGCTCACTCAAAGACCTATATGTTACTCTGTGAGTGCTTGTGTGTGTGAAGGGGAGGGCTAGGGTTGCCAGATTAAATACAGATATCTATTTAATGTCAGGTAAACAACAAATATTTTTTAATATGTTATGTTCCAAATATTTCAGGGGACATATTTATACAGAGAGAATGTTTGTTGTTCATCTGACATTCGAATTTAACTGGGTTTCTTGTATTTTTATATGATAAATCTGGCAACCTTAATTGGGTAGATTTATATTGTATAGACAATGCAGCTAATAAGTATGTAAGTTATAGAGCTTGCTAGAAAGTGATAAGTGCCATGCTAGGGGTGAGGAAGGAAGAGTAGGGCAGAGTAAGGCACAGTGAGGGTGCCAGGAGCAGAGACTACAATTTTAAAAGGGTGGTTAGGGTAAGCTTCTTTGAGAAGGTGAGAGTGTCAAGGGCATGAAGGAGGTGAGGGGTTAGCTTTGCAGAATTCTGGGCAAAATATCTTCTGAACAGAAGGAACACCAAGTCAAGAGCATGCCTGCAATGGCCTTTGAGTGTTGAGAGATAGAAAGGAGGCCAGTATGGCTGTGACAGAGCATGGGAGGGGCCCTGTGGGAGGACATGAAGTCAGGAGTCCAAATCACATGGGAACGTAGAGGGCATTGGAGACATTCTGGAGTTTATTCCCAGTGAAATGGAGAGCCCACAGCGTCTTGAGGGGAGTTGTAGCATACAGTAATTTTTGTTTTAACAAGGTTTCTCTAGTTTCTCTGTTGAGAATATACCAAGGGGCAAGGGCAGAAGCAGGAGGAGCAGTTGGAAGGTTGTTACAGTAATCCAAGTAAGATGGAGGAAATTTGGATTTAGGAATGGAGATGGGGAGAACGGTTGGGATCAGGATGAATTTTTCCTCTAATATTTTATTGTGAGAAATTTCAAACATGCATAGAATACCCACAGAACTGCCATCTGGGTTCTATAATGAACACTTTGCTGTATTTGCTTTATCATGTATTTACCTATCTCTCCATCTGGTTCCTGTAGCATTCCCTAGTGTGCTGCATCTCTGATTCAATTTCTGCAAAGATAAACCTCCAGTGTCCTGCTGAGATGACACAGTCATTTACACTATGGGATACTCACAGCCATAGCAAATCTGAGGTGGGGTGCAGTCAATCTGAGGGGTAAGGTGCAGTCAATCTAACCAGTCCTTAGACTGACTTTCAACCGATTCTCCTTTTTTCAGCTGCACATCTCTCCTCACCTGATAGAAGTACCTGGTGATTCTAAATACTGAATTTCCTCTACTTTCAAGGCATGATTTGACTTGCTTCTTTTGGGCAAGCTGTCGTTTCAGACTTTGAGTTTCAGCTCTCTCCATTCTTAGTTGGTTACAATCCATTCCTCTGTTTTCCATCTTCTAAAAATGTGTTGACTTTTCTTCTTTACCATAATGTCCTCTCAATTTCCCTTTGTCCTATCATTTTGGAACATTTTTATTCCTTGCCTTTCATTTGAATGGGGCTTTAAGAAGAAAGAGACTCATTTTTCAAATATTTTGTCAACATAAAAAAGATCTATCTTTATTTAATACTTTGTTTTCCATTTTGTTGATTTACCAATATACCAAAAATCTGTTAAAAACAGTAACAAAGTAATAGTCTTTCCAGGGTCTGCATTATAGAAACTATTGTTGCCTTTCAGGACCCAGGAGGACACCGGGTTGGGAACCGCTGATGTATATCATTGTCATGAAGTTAGCCTTTGGCTCTCTCACTGCTGTTGGGTTTTGGTATTAGTGTTTAGATGAAAGACTGAGAGCTCAGATTGAGTCAGACACACTTGAACCCATTGATTAATGGAAGGAATAGTTTTCCATTGCCCCTTGGAGCCCAGCTCCCCTTGCCGAAGGTGTTGCGTCTTTGGGGTGGATGAATTCTAGTTTCAGTTGGGCATGTACCAGCTACGAACCCTTCCTCTAGCCAGCTCTTCCCTTTCCGCCACCAGCATTTTCACCTCGTTGCTTTCACTGTGCTGACTGTTCTATAAAATATTTATCATAACTTTGCCTTTCCTGTCTGAAATGGTGCCACAGACTGGTAATTAGATTACAGCTAAGCCTTCTTAATTTCATTTGGTGCAGAGCTGGGAAAATTGTAGACCTTACATAACAAGTCGATAAGAACTGACAGGCAGTTGGCATTAAGCGCTCCTACACATACTTCCAAGCAGATGCAAATGGAACATTTTGCCAGTCGATCGTTACATTCATCCGCAAGCTGCTCTTCTCATGTTTGCTTCCAGAAAGAAGCTACTGAGAGTCATTTGTCTACAATGAGGCTGGGAAGTGAACTAGTCCCTTTCCTTCTCCCAGAGGGAAGCAACAAAAGCAGGCCAAGACTTTTTTTCTGGCCAGCCTCAATAGCCGGATTTCTGACTCAAGGCCCTGTTTATGTTGGAGGATGGTTTGTCACCTAGTAGGGCACTGCAATGGTTTATCCGTCAAATGAGGGTTTGAGGATTATATTCTCCTTAATGTATGATTTTGTTACTGAAGACAGCAGATCACAAAACTGGGAATCAAAAGACTAGTGCTGCATTCTTGCTGGGTGTCTGTGAGCCACCTACCTAACCTCTCTGAGCCACAGTTTCTCCATTTGTGCAAAGGGAACAGTAATACTAGCCTGGCTGAACAACTGGGCAGGTGTGATAAAATGAAATAATTTAAGAGAAAGTACTTTGCAGACTGTCAGGGGTCTCTCCTATACAGTTTCCTTTTAGAATGTGGAACCCACAGCCAAACATTCTGGTGTACCTAATTTCAACATTTTTGTGTGGGTGAAACAACAGGTTCAAATGCAAATAAATTCTCCCAGGCACATATTAAATTTTTTTAACGTTTATTTATTTTTGAGAGACAGAGAGACAGAGTGCGAGCAAGGGAGGGGCAGAGAGAAAGGGAGACACAGAATCGGAAGCAGGCTCCACTCTCTGAGCTGTCAGCACAGAGCCCGGCACAGGACTCGAACCCACAAACTGCGAGATCATGACCTGAGCCAAAGTCGGATGCTTAACTGACTGAGCCACCCAGGCGCCCCATCCCAGGCACATATTAAAACACCTTCCCTTTTCTGGTGCCGGGGTACATTTAGAGTTGAGCCATATGATCATCAATGGAGACACCATAAAATAACAACACGTATTCTTAGAAAAAGGAAGTGTTGTCCATGGAAATAGTCTAGATAAGAAGTCAGACAATCATAATCCCTGGCAAAGCCCCTTTAGGGTATATAGTTAAGTGGTGATGTGTATTATCTTTGCAGTCAGAGACTGAGGTTCAAATCTAAACTTTGTCAACTTCTAGCTAGGTGACTTTGGGAGATTTACTTAACCTTTCTGGAACTGCCATTTTCTCATCTGTAAATGCGGGTAATAATGCAAATCACTTAGAGCTGTTGCAAGAATTAACTGAAATGAAACCTGCAAGAAGCTTACCATCATCATTGCAATAACACTATTATTATTTTAGTAATAATTTAATTAACAAAAACAAGGGATATCATGTGCCAGGCAATGTTGCTACATGCTAACATATATTTACCCAAAAAACTCTGTATCAGAAACATTCTACAGATGAGTGAGGCACAGAGAGATTAAATAATATCTTAGACTTATACAGATAGTTGGTGGTAACCATATCTAGGCAGTCTGGTAAAGACAAAACAGAGCTTCTGCTCTGGTGACTGGTATTTATCTCTCTGAAGCTTCATCTAAGAAAAGGGCATAAAAGACTATTAAGAAGATAAAAGTGAGATAACACATAGGAAAAATGTTTTGTAAACAATAAAGTAGTAATTCCAGAAGCTTGTCTATTTGAGGAGTATTTAACCATTTATAATTTCAAATAGCTAGAGAAGTTGACATGGATTCCCAACCTTTGACAAAGAAGTGTACACAAGGCATCTGTGGTAAACAGAGTCTCATTTGCCCTATTACCAGGTGGCCTTATCACTTACCTTGAAGATGCAGGTAGCAGGCTTTCAACATGGCAGACTAGCAACTAAACACCTGCCACTTTTCTCCTCCATGTGTCCATGTACCTTAGGCAGCCAGCTGAATTCCCAGTCGCCCAATTTTGAGCATATGCCGTTTCAGGATAATATCAGTTGATGACAGAGTCTGTTGTCCTATAAATTAATTTAACACTCTTTCTCAGGAGAACAGATGACTGCGTTCTAAAAACAATATTTTCACTCAAGTTATGATGGCTTGTAAAAACACACAGTGAACAGGGTTGACAAGGAGGTGTTAGGAAGCATATGATATCCCAGGAGGCTGAACTGATTTAAATTTAGGTGGCTTGCTCCTCTAGGCTGTCAGTGTCAGAGATGGTTGTCTCTTAAAGGGATGGCTCTGGTGGAGAGCAGTTAACAGATTGGGCAGAAATAGGAGCCATTGTGATCAGTTACATGCGGAAAGGCTGAATGAGAGCTCGAGTTATGCTGAGGGACCCAAACATTTTAACACTTAAGCCTTAATAGAGAAAAAGGAGAGGCTGACATTTTTAGTAAGTAATTTGTTACTATAGTGAATGATATTTCTAAAACATGCATTCCAGATGTATGAGAATTTGTGAAGGGGGATAATGAAGACAGTGGTATACTTGATTCTGGAATCATTTGGGAGATTTTCTTCTCTCCTCCCTTCCCCTTCTCCTTTCTTTCTCTCCTGCCATTGCTCGGATTCTCAATTCAACTGCCCTCTTTCCTGTATGATTCCTGTTACTTTGGGTCTTTGATCCAAAACGCATCCGTCTCTCAAAGGAATTCTCTAAGCAATGGTTAAGGTGGTTTACATTCGCATCCTGGTGTTTTTCAGACTTTTCCTCACAAAGACAAATCATTTGCATCTTTTCCGCTTTTCTTTTCTGTAAATAAGTAACGTGTTCTATATATTACACATTGTAATTGTTGTCAGGTATATAAAGCTGTAAAGGATGTGACCTTTTAGAGAGGTCACGGGGAATTAGGGAAATATGGACAAGGAAATAAGGCAACAAAATATGATAGGTACTCTGCTTGAAGTCTGTGCAGGAAAATCTCAGGGTCCAAAAGAAGTAACCTAAAGGTTGGAGAGTGCAAAAATATTCCATAAAGGCAGCGATGCCTGGGTGGAGCATTACTAGGTGTTAACATTGTTTATGCATTCATTAAACGAACACTTATCGAGTGCCCAATGTGTTGTTGGCACTGTGCTCAGCCCTCAGGGCATGAATTTAGTAAGGAATAACCTTGCCAGACACTCAACAAATATTTATTGAATGGCCAGAGGAAAGGACTCACTTTAATTCACCTGGTGAGTGTGGATGTAGAAAGGCATGAAACTTTTAGGGGATTCCAAGGAGTCCAGAATATTTTTGGGTTAGACAATTTGGAGTGTAGGTATGGGCACAGTCAAGTAGGGCCACACAGTAGCTGCATCATTGTGCAATGCACCACCTGCACAACAATATGTAGTCTTTAAGGCATAGTGAGAAAGAAGGTGGGAAAGGAACAGTAGCTGAACCATGAAATGCTTTGTGTGTCAGGCTAGTTGTTCTCATAGTGGGATGGGGAGGGACAGAGGTAGGACAGGGTGTATCAGAATTGCTGGCAAATTATTTCTTCAAATTACGTATGCTTCTGCCCACCCTCGAGATACAGATTCTGCCCTGGTTCTACATACCTACACATATGCACACATGCATTCACACCACTGCTCTTTCAGAATCTTTGCCACAGACTTCTTGTGCTAATAAGAATGAGTCATATTCTTCAGGTGAGCTGGAGCTAAAAATGGCCGAGAAACACTAGAGACAATGGAGATCCATGCACAGGTTTTTAAGCAAGGCAGTAACATGATCAAATTTACCCTTTAGACTGACCACTCTGGCACTGGAGTAGAGGGTGGATTGGTGAAGTGTGAGAGATGGTGAGAGCATCCTGCTGGGAAACTTTCACATCCTCAGGGTCTGATGACCTTGGTATACAGAGAACTTGACATATAGTCCTCTTTCTCTCAATATTCAAGGTCATGAACACAAGATTCAAATCTGAATGAAAGAGATTTGTCAGTGTTTTGCTGAGAAGGTGATGACACCTGAAACTTTTCATAGGAAATATGATTTAGGACAGATATGACCATTCATGCAGATCTGTGCTGGGGAATTGATAAGATCAAGCTATCAAATACGAATACGAAACATTTAACTTTAAATTATGTTTATTAAAAGATATTTCCTGCTATGGCTTATTTTTGTTTCTTGTTTATATAATATAGCTATAGATAGCTTGGCCATCTTACGAACAAATCCATCACCAATAAATCCATATTATTTTCTGGCTCTTTTATGTGGCCATTTCTTTTGCATTTAGTAAAACATATGATTTTCTGTGATTTACATAGATATCAGCTGTGCCTTATCCACAAAAAGTGAGCTGATGTATTTCTGTTTCAAAAGACTAGTGTCTGCAAGAAAAAAAATACCTACTTTTCTTGCTTTAAGCTCCTTAAGACCTATACATAATGTGATTCCAGTCTGTCTCTCCAGGCTATAAAATTAGAGAAAAGAAAATCTCCTTTCTGAAATCCTATTATAAGAGCCAGAGCCCTGGACCCCTGATACCTCAGTGATCACAGCATTTGTAGGGAACTGTTGATTAATCATTTCTACAAATTTAAAATTTTCCATTATGCTCTACCTTAATATGGGAGAATTAACTTATTTTCTTTCAACCCATGTTTTTCCTTTGAATTAGTATCTGGATGAGCCACAGAACTTGTTGGTTATGAGATAATTTTTTTCCCTACAGTGTTAGGAAAATAAGATTGAAAGGTGGTGCTAGAAAGCAGGCTTTAGGCTGCATATGGTAGCCTACCAAAATGTACATTGACTCCAGTAAAACAAAGTGAGGACTTACCTGACATGTTACAAATCACTGCTGGGTCAATATACTAAGTGACTCACCCACCTTTAAATATTGGATTCATTTTTAGAATATTAGTTTTTGGAGGAGTATAGCCCTTCAACTGTAAGGCATGTACTAGATGGGGGATAAAGAACTGATTTCTAGTGTGGTCCTGGGGAACCTCCTGTGTGACCCTCCGTCTGCCTGTGAAATGAGAGCATTGCCAGTGACCTCAGTGTTTCTTTCTATCTTCCTTATTTTAACAAGGCATATCTGTAGATTACCTGGCATACAGTGAGTGCTCTAATATTATGACTATGTCATCTAAGGAAAAAAATTCCCTTTTGCTGGCGCACAGGAAGAGACCTCCTTAGAAAACAACACATAATTAAGCATCATAGTAAGAAAGGCCATAAAGCAAAATGCCCTTGACAAGAAGGGGAAGGTTGTTTTACCCTTACTGAAAGAAGTTATTAAAAAAAATAAAAACATAACTTTGAGGTATACTGGCTCTTTTCTTGGGCAAGGAATGTATGTCACTCATAGACATCAAAAAAGAAAATATTGGGGGTGCCTGGGTGACTCAGTCATTTAAGTGTCTGACTTCAGCTCAGGTCATGATCTGAGTTTGTGAGTTTGAGCCCCGCGTTGGGCTCTGGGCTGACAGTTCAGAGCCTGGAGCCTGCTTCAGATTCTGTGTCTCCCTTTTTCTCTGCCCCTCTCCCGTTTTCTCTTTCAAAAATGAACAAACATTAAAAAAAAAAAAAGAAAGAAAATAAGAAAATATTTACAGTGTCTGCAACAGTCCAGATCTGCTTACACTTCATGAAGGCCATTGGGAGAAAGGTTGAGACAGATTTTTGTTACTGTTTTGGGTCTTTTTTCTTCAGCATTGAGAGATGTTGCTAACTTGTGCTACATTGGTGATGAATCTTCTTCCTTTTGGTAGGATCAAAGGCACGGTGAGGAATGAGGCAGGCTGTAAAAACTAGGAAGAGCCAGAATAGGCCTGATGTGCCAACATACTTCTTTGCAACATATAGTATTGGAGATTTGTAGTAATTCTAACTTATGTTTCTTTGCTTGAGAAGAAAGGCCACAGACAACAGCACAGATAACCACTATTAAATACTCAGTTGACTTGTGCATATATGCTAACAGTCAAGAGGAGTTATCTCTGGGAATGGAGAACACAACATTGTTCAATGTTGTGAAGCATCAAAAGTAAAGGAGCTGTAACTGAACGGAGAATCAAAGCCTAGTCCTTCTTATGCCAACAGATATCTGGCTATAAGTGTATTCTATCCTATTACCTGTACTTGACACATGTTTATTTCTAAAGTAATTAGGGCCACTACAGGATAATCTTCTGAAATTAAATTCGATGTTCATATAGGGTTTGTTAGAACATAGCCCCATAAATCATTTTACGGGAGCATTTGATTTGCTTAAGCTGCTTATTACTATTTCTGATACTGAATAATTCCTTGCCTGTGCTAAATTTCACTTGTAAGTAACTAAGCAGGTATGAAAATCCACATTGAAGAGCTTCATGGAGTCAGAAAAAGGGTTCTTGTCCCAGTTAGGCCATTGAATTTGTGGTATGATCTTGCACAAGTGGTTTAAGAGCAGCAGTTCTTCTCAAAGCATCAGTGTTGCCATCTGTAAAATGGAGTAATGCTGAAAATGACATCAACAGTTAAGGAAAGGTAAGTAGAGCCTGTGGAAGTATGTATGGAAAAGAGTATTGATACCACAATATTGATACTGTTCTGAGCTCATACATGGGAGATTTAAAAATATGAGAAATACATCATCACTCTTTTTGGAGAGCTTGCACGTAATTAAAAGCACACAAGTAAATAAGCAATTAAAGTAGACTAAAACAATTGAAATCGTGTGTCATCTAAACAGCATACAGCAGGGAAGCATTCACTTATCTGGTAAGGAGGATGATTGTGGGAAATTTTTCAGGTGGGGGTGACGTTTGAATTACTGTTTGCGGTCCAGGAAAGTAGGGAGGGCAAGACAGAGAGGACACTTCACATTTAGGGGCAAACATGCAAAAGCATGAAAGAAAGGCTGTGATATCTGGGAACATAGAACTAAAATAACCCACTGGTCCCAGAGCTCAGGGAAGGGCGGGCAAGGCTGACAGGATTGGTCTTGGTGAATAATGTATGCAAACAAAGGGAACTGAATATTAGCCTATAGGAGAGAGGGAGCTAGTGAAGTTATTTAGGCAGGAGACAATCAAACAGGCATTTATGGAAGTCCCTTTGGTGGGAATGGATTTACTAAATGGATCAGACTCCCTCAAGGCTAGAGGCAGTGAGATCCTCTGTAAGCAGCAAAGCTTAAAAGTAGGCAGAAGAAAACAGAACCATGAAAGAGGCAGAGAAAGTATGAGAGAGGTAGCAGGAGTTCCAGTAAAGAATCTTGTCATAGAGAATAAAGGAGTAGGGAGTTTCATGGAAAGAGTGGTGAATACTATCAGATACATCAGTATCTGAAAGATAAGGATTAAGGACTATCCATTGGATTCAACAGTCCTAGAAGCCTGATTCTCTTCACTGTGCAGTTGAGAGGTATGCTCGGTTGAGAGGTGTGCTCGGTTGAGAGGTGGGGGCAGAAGCAACATGTAGTGGGCCAGTGAATAAGAAATTGGAAATGAAGACATCACGTGTAAACTTACCAGAAAGCTCAGATGTAAGGAAACAATATGAGAACAAAGTAGCCTGGGATGAAAGGAGCAGAGTTTTGCTTTGTATGAGAGTGGGAGAGGCTTAGTGATGTTTATCTCCTGAAGGGTAAGGACCATTATACAGTAAGTTGGAGAGAAGAGAGATGTGATGTTTGATGTAGGAGCTTCTGCATGGTGATAATGGGAATTAGGACATATGGGAAGGAGTTGACTTTGGACAGAGGGACTTCTTTCTGTGATGAGGAAAGTGGAGAAAAGGGTAAATATAGACTGGAGTAAAGAAGCCAGTGGAGGTGCTGAGAGAGAAAACCATGCCCGATGACAGGAAAGCCATCAGTAGAATGATGAGGAGAGAGATAAGTAGCGTGTTTGAGAATAATAGGGAGGAATAGGAAATGGAGCTGACCAAAACCATAAAGCAAAAGGATCAATTATTTGCAACTGACCTAATGTCACTCATCCCTGAGATGAAAAGCGTTCTTCCAGTAGGAGCTCAGAGGCTCTGCCCTGATTCTGAAGGAAGATTATATACTTAAACCAAGGCTGGGGTTTTGTAGGGCAAGCACTGGGTGGGGAGGGAGGGAAGAGTTGAGAGTAGTTTGGTTTACAGCAGGTTGATTTGCTTTTAGGTTAAACAGTAGGAGTTTGGTTTATGGAGATGGGGATGGGTGTTATCTATTTTTATTTCTTGAGACTTAGCACAAACTAAGATAAGGCATGGCGTTTAAATTTCTATAATCAAGGATGTAAATGCTTATGGCCATGAAATCTTGACCCCATGCCTAAAACAGTTGTTCAGTTTGACCACTGGTCTTCTTGCAGAATTATAGCTTGCTGATTAGCTATTGAAATGATATGCGGGGGAGGTGGGAGCAGAAATTTAATCCCTGTTATTCACATTCAGTATAACTCTGTTTCATGTTGGATCCACTATGTATGTGTGGATTTATTAAAGAATCTGCAAGAAGGGTTTGTACCTAAATGATCTTACATGCCAGGCGGAAAAAATATTTCTTTCACTGTTTTCCAGAGTTAGCTCATTATTTAAAAACTATACTGACTGGTGGTTCTTTCTGGTTGAAATAGCTCATAGTCAAGTGAATTTGGGCATTCTGCCAGGCATTCATACCAAGGATGTTTAGAGGAAAACTCTTAAATGTAATTTGCAGGGCTGGGGGATGCCAGAACTTCAACAATATGCAAAGCTGTTCTCTAGAACAGTGGGAGAAAGGGTCAGAGTACTGTTTTGATGCCCGCCTTTGCAATTTTTGTCCCAGTAAGTCCAAGGTTTGGAATCAGGCAGTAGAGGTGCACACAGGAGCCCATAGGAATGGAACTAGGTCAGTCAAATTATAAAAGCCTTGATGGATTTTGGTTTACAAAGAAGAACTGTTGTGGGACAAGTATTAGACTGGAGTCAGGAAATCTGGATACTAGTCTAAGCAAATCACACCAAAGATCTGGGCCTCGGGATCTTCATCAGAAAAACAAGAACACAGTACCAATGGTGGGACTGCAGGACCGGGGGAGGCAAAATGGTTACAGCTGAATCCTGACTACTTTTGATTGCTTTAAACTACAGGGATTCCCACTGAGATTCTAATGAATAGATTCTGATGCTAAAATAGGATTAAAACTTCTAGCTAGATGTTTCTGAAGGTCATTTCTATTCTAATTCTTTTCTTAATTATAATTCTAATTCTCTAAAAGAGAATAGCCAGTGGAGTTACATTTAACTTCATTTTCTTATGAGTCTCAGTTTCTATGGACATCCAGCATATTTTTATTACTTTCCACAACATTCGAAACTGCTTTACATCAACCACATGAATCAGGATTTCTTAGCCAGAGTCCATGGATGGATTTCTGGAAGTCTTGTGAACCCCCTAAACACACATGCAAAATTTTGTGGAACACAGACATCCGAAAAGAGAGTCCAGAATTTCCATCAGATCCTCAACAGGTAAAGGAAAGCAGTAAGCAGGTGTCAACTTCTACTTGATGGGAGTCAAAAAACTCCAGATCTCAAATTGACACAGCAAGAGGAATTCAAATAGATTTTACAGGCTCTGCAATGTAAGTGACTCCCCGAATCCTCCCACACAACTATCTGTCCTTCTCAACATTACACTGCCAGTATGTATTCTTAATGTCACGGGCATGGAGCAGAGTCAGCGGGATCTTTGATGATGGAGCAACATCTCCCCTTCACCTTACATTTTCTGATATTTGAAAGAAGCTAAAATAAAAGTTTTTGCTCTTCATGCCAGACTACAGTCTACGGCTCTGACATGCTTTTGATAAAAAGAACCATGTAGTCTTCACTTGTTCAATCTGTAGCCTTGTTAACCTGGAAATCTAGATGTGCCATAGGCCTAAAGGTAAGTTTTTGTTTGTTGTTTGTTTGTTTTAAGATCTATTCTAAAGTAATTAGAAAGAGGGGCGCCTGGGTGGCTGAGTCGGTTGAGCATCCGACTTCAGCTCAGGTCATGATCTCATGGTTCACTAGTTTGAGCCCCATGTTGGGCTCTGTGCTGACATCTCAGAGCCTGGAGCCTTCTTCAGACTCTGTGTCTCCGTCTCTCTCTGCTCCTCCCCCTCTTGTGCTCTGTCTCTCACACAAGAATAAAATAAACATTAAAAAAAATAATAAATTAGAAAGAATAAAAGGAAAATATAAGTGGCCATTCAACAACATGTTGCCTTGAAGGGCTCAGTGACTGGAGAAGACTTCAGTTTTTCTGAGTGCATTTCCCTTCCATCTTGTATTGTGTATTTGTGTGATTATTAACATTATTTTCAAGAGCAGACATTTCCATGGTTTTTTGAGCCCTCGTTCAGAGGGGAATAACTTGGTGGGAAGAAAGGAGCACTTATCTGGGACAGTGGGCAGAAAATGGGGGCAGTGATGAGGCTGTAATGGAACATCAGATGTCAGACAGAAGCCTCTGTACACATTCAACCAAACAAGGAATTATACATAAACCCGGATTCCCATAGCAAGGCAAAGCTGGGTCCTGGGGATGTGTGTGTACCCATGGTGCACTCGCGTGGGAAAAACAAAGCTTCTTTCATATACTATATGCTAACTCGGGCACTGTGCACCAAGTAGGAAAACAATGGGGCATAAAAAACAAGACAAACAAAAAATAACAGTGCTAGAAATGGAAGTTGATTTAAGATACTGTAAGAATTCTCAGAATTTAATCCTTTTGCTCTTCTCTCATTTCAGATGCTGCACAACAAACATGTCATGGTCCGTGTGGGAGGAGGATGGGAAACTTTTGCAGGGTATTTGTTGAAACATGACCCCTGCCGGATGCTGCAGATCTCCCGTGTGGATGGCAAAACATCCCCCATCCAGAGCAAATCTCCAACTCTTAAGGACATGAATCCAGATAATTACCTGGTGGTCTCTGCCAATTATAAGGCTAAGAAGGAGATTAAGTAAAACTAGCTGGTCGCTCCAAGGGGACTCTCCTAATGGCCTGTACTCATTTCTCCAGTGTAGTTAGTTTAGTTCACATGCTCTGACAATTACTTTGGAAAAAGGCGTAACAGACAGAAAAATGTCATTATTATTGAAAAATGTTCAGAGTAGCACTATTTATTTTGATGCTTCTGTAGAACATGACCAATTAAAAGAAGTTCTAAACTCAGATTTAAAGTAGAAGAATTGTAGGCAAAGTATTATTTCTTGATATGTGAACACAGTATTTAGTACACGATACTAGAAGTACAACTCTAGCTAGAGATAAAAACTATTAGAAGAAAATATTTAGGATTTATAGGTAAGTCAACAGAAGTGCCTACTTTATGTCTACAAAGTAAAAGCACCCCAGACATTTTATAATTGCAGGATTTTTAAGCTAATTTTCAAAAAGTGACAATTAGTGTGATAATGTGCTACTAAATAGATTCAACAGCACTACAAATAAGTACAGTGTTCATAACAGTAACACTTAACTAGAAAGACCGCTTCAGAAACGTTTACATTCACTTGGAAGATTGCCTTAAAGTTTATTCCTTATCTATGACCAAATATCTGGGGTACTTTTGGAAGTTTTCAGTACACCCCTTAGAGAATCGCTTACGAAGTGTTTCACACATTCCTAAGCACAAGGCTGTGTTGAGGGTGACTTAGTGTAATTCACACACATAAGCTGACATACATTTATATTTTGACAGAATAAATTGTACAAATGTTCATTGACTTCATGTTATTTTAAAGCATTTTCTTATAAAATATATCTTTAGTTAATCCTACTTTGCTATGCTGTCTAGTAAAGTAAATTCACTGTAGCTGATGTTACAGACTTACGTATACCCTTGTATACCGAGGACAGGGCTGTTGTGTACCCATAAACAGCAAACTATTGTCCTCACTGATTCAAGAATTAAAAAGATAAATTAAAAAAATTATCTGTCTCTATATCAGTGCTTCATTCTGAAATAAAGATAATCATCAAATGGCAACTTTCCCTGAGAGTTATAGGAAGAGTCGAATTAGGGTTACCTAGTGCTTCTTCAATTGAGTGGTACCATTGTTTGCTCCCTTTAGCAGAAAAACAAGATATTATCATATGTAATCCCTTAACTGCCACCTTGAGTTTAATAAGTATAGGCAGAGTTAATTTGTCATTTCCGCATTTTTCTACAATAAAAAAAAAATCCACCTTTCTTGCTCCAGAAAGTCAGGAAGTATCTCAATTTGTCACATGACTGATTTCGTCAAAGTACACACAACCTGTTAATTGTGAAGTTTGGTGGTACTGGAAGTGGTGGTAATCATTCTGGGGAAAAAAAGTTTTATCAGAAATAAAATCACCTTTGAACAGCAATAATTGTAGTATCTTTTAAAATACAGACATTGAGTGATTTGACTTTTATGTTACTAAACTAACATTAGACTAAATTTCTCCATATACTAAACAGCAATACATTTTCATCAAAACTTTCTCCTGTGCTTAATTTCTTCTCAGAAACATATCTGTGTCTTTAATAACTAAAATTTCAGTTAAAATATGTATAGATAAACAAAAATAATATTAATCCCTTCATCTATTTGTTTTCTATGCTAATGTACTAAATTACCAGAAACTTAGTGGCTTAAACAACACATATTTATTATGTTATTGATCCATGGGCCAGAAATCTGACATGGTCTCACTGGGCTAAAATAAATATGTCAGCAGGGTTGTCCTTCTTTCTGAGGAGTCTAGGAGAAAATCTGTTTCCTTACTTTTTCCACATTCTAGAGGCTGGCTTTCTTGGCTCATGTCCTCTTTCCTCTATCTTCAAAGCCGGCAATAGAGTATCTCAGTGAGACTTCTTTCTTTACATCTCTCTGACCACAGGTTGGAAAGATTTTCTGCTTTTAAGAATCCATGTGAGGGGTGCCGGGGTGGCTCAGTTGGTTAAGCATCCGACTTCTGCTCAGGTCATGATCTCACAGTTAGTGAGTTTGAGCGCTGGGTTGGGGTCTGTGCTGACAGCTCACAGCCTGGAGCCTGCTTCAGATTCTGTGTCTCCCTCTCTCTGCCCCTCCCCTGCTTTTCCTCTCTCAAAAATAATAAACATTAAAAGACATAATTACAAAAAAGAATCCACGTGATCAGAATGGGTCCACCTAGATAATGTAATGTAATTTCTCCATTTTAAGGCCATTAGCTGAATCACATCTGCAAAATACCTTTTGCCATGTAATGTAATGTAACGTATTTCCAGGTTCGAGTGATTAGTATGTGAACATCTTTGGGGAAGGGTGGCATTATTCTTTCTGCTTATATAACATTTATGATGGTCTTTTAGGTGTTGCTAAGAACATGGTCTAGCTGCTAGCTGAATGGCATTGAACAAGGATATGGAAAAATGAGACTATATTCAGAAGGAAATAACCAAATGTAGATTGCTTTGACTCATTAGTGAAAATTACTATGTTCTTTTTCCTAAATTATTTTCGCTATTATAAATCTTGCATTTCCATGTAAATTTTAGGATCATTTTGTCAATTTCTCTGAAAATGTTTGCTGGGATTTTGCACTGAATTTAATGATCAATTTCAGAATGCAATTTTGACAATATGGACTTCCAAACCATGAACATGCAATGGTCCCAACGATTTAGATTTTTTTTTTAACTTCTCAACTATGTCTTGTAGTTTTTAGTTCAGATCTTTTACTTCTTTTATTTTTTTTCCTAAGTATTTTATTCCATATGATGATGCTATAATTGAATTTTTTTCCTTAATTTTCAGATAACTTATTACTTGCCTATAGAAATAGCATTGACATTTTCATATACTGATTTGGCATTATGCAACCTTGCTAAACTCATTAGTTCTATAAATTTGTGTGTAGATACTTAAGAATTATCTACATGAGACACTTGGTATTTTTTAACCTACTTTAAGTATGTCTGTTACTAACAACCTATCTGAGAAATGTAGAATAAGAAAAGGGTACCCTAGGAATTGGAATAGGAAGTTTAGGGTAACTCCTTGACTTATGAATGATGTGACAAAACTGATTTCAGAGAAATAGCCTAGAAAGAGTTGTGTGTAAAAACTACTTAGTTCCATTTGAGGAAGTTTGAAGTACTTGCAAAAGTTGGCTCAAACCTGTCTGTGACTAGAGGACATTGATTTGAAACCCAAATCAAGTATGGTACTATAAAAACAGGCAATGCAGGGAGCCTAGGTGGATCATGACATCAGCTCAGGTCATGATCTCATGGTTCATGAATTCAAGCCCTGCATCAGGCTCTGCGCTGACAGTGCGGAACCTTCCTGGGATTCTCTCTCTATCTCTCTCTGTACCTCTGCAACTTGTGCATGTCTCCTTCCCTCCCCCCGCCTCAAAATAAATAAACTTAAAAAAATAGGCAAGTATCATATCCAGGTCAGACAATAATAATCATATTTAGAGGTAGTATTTGCAAAACAAAACACATCTAGAAGAAGAACAGGAAAACAAAAAGCCATGTCATATGAGAAATTTTAACTGTTTTGAGTTTTCGACAAACTTCTCTGAATCAGTCCAAAACTTGTTCAAAGTCTATGAAATATACAAATGCCTTCTTAATGGCTTTTGAGAAGAAAATGGCTATGGTGCGACATTTGAATCAACTTAAAGTACATGTAGTAGTCATGGGAATTTGAGATGCTTGTATGGAAGTGTTAAAAACAAAATAAAACAACCACACACACCTTAAATGTCAACACAGATAGGTATGCCTGTCATACTAACCTATTTATGCAGATATTATTCAAACCTAAAACTGACAAGTTACCTTTTCTTCTAAGGGTGTAGTATAATTCTTAGCAAAGATATACAAATCGAACTGCTGGAAAAGAAAAAGATAACTCATAGCCAATGTCAATTCTCCTGGGGTATCAAGGAGGATAGCTAGAAAGTTTACATTATTGTGCTATTTCTCTAAGACATCAGGAGACTAACTATTATCATTTCTCCTTTAGAGTAAAGAGAAAGAAGCACGCCTATCTGTAAATTCAGGGCTTGCATGAACATACCGAACAGGCTTTAACTCTGTTGTTCTCATTCATCCCAAAGAGACAAGAGTGTCATGGTCTCCCTAACCATTCACCCAAGTTCTAATTATTCAATACACAATGAAGATAAAATTTTGTTAAAGAGATGGCCAAAGTCAATTTTTATATAGGAAGTATATTTATGTCCCCATAAGGCAATACAGAATTTATAACAAACCATGTGTTGAAAATTATTAATTACATTCCAAATAAAATTGGTGGAATCATTGTGTCACATATAGGTATTTAAAAAAACATGCAGCATGTTAACAAAGGGACTGTATAATACACAACTACTTGTTACCAGTCATATTAGTCTTATGATGAGAATTAAGAAGCATTTTATATCTTAATATGATAGTTATATAAAAGCATTTTACTGTTTCAGTTATATTTGAGTAATTTGTTGGAGGGTTTTGGTGACACATTAGGCATTACCATGTTTTCCTATTTGAATTAAGATTTATGGGAAATTGGCTCCAAGTTAAATTTTCATCAGGAACTGATTCATAACTTTATGAGGGAGATTCTTGGATATATATATACTTTTTTTTTTTTTTTAAATAGTCACTTACTGGTTTCCTATCAGGCACATAGTCTCCTCTTTTCCCTTCCCCTTCCTAAAACTATTCTTAACATTTGAGTATCATCCCTTAGCCCATCCAGCCCATATGGTTTTGGGGAAAGCTGATTATACCCATGGAAGCAGGCCATGCATGATTGGCTGGAGCGGATTATCCCATTGTTCCCAGAAAGCAATACACCAGCATATCATTCATGGTTCAACAGTAAATAAGCATGGTATCTGGATATAAACTCTATTAGAAATAGGGCATTATCCCTTGGATGTAAACTTTTGTTTACACCAACTCAAGTTGTATTTCTTAAAATGTAGTACAGATAAAATTGTTCTTTCTATAGTAGAGCAGAAGGAAGGATTTGCACAGTTCAAGGATAGTATACTCTGGTTTTATATCTATTCAGCTACTACTGATGATTTTTTTTTTCCTTTCTGCCTTGGAGAAATTAATCATGTTCATAAAGTCAAGAATTTTATTTCTAAAGTACAAGTCAAGGGTTTCACTATCCTTTATCAACAAAAATACCACTAATCTTCTACAGGATGAAGAAAAACTGAGCCTAAATATCTGTCTTGCCTGGATATTCATAAACTATTTTATGCCATAATACAAAAAATAATTTTTCCACTGAAGAGTCAAGAGACCTATAATATAGTTCAAATTCTTTAAAATTAACATATACAATATACTGCTATATAATACAGGTCTTGTGGGAGGGATGAGCATGGTGATGGCTCGGTTTTCTTTTTGTCAGTCAAATAAGCTGGTCTCATTTACAGTCTCCATTGGCACTTACTATCTACACATTCTAATTTAGGGCTCAGATTGTGGCCTTCTAATCCAAAAGAATTAGCAACCACATTAAAAGATACAGCAATTCTCCTATTTTAGCTTATTACGTAATAAAAGGAAAAACAAAAAAAAATGCTATAAACTCATGTTCTTAATGAACAAAAATTAGAGAAGGTTATGCATCACATAGAATTACCTCATAGTATTTTTATGTTTAAAGTAGACCTCTTAAAATATAGTACCTACATGTTTCTATTTCATACATTCACATTTGCCTTGGCAATTTCACACCTGTATAAATCTTAATATCATTCTTTAATACAAAATAAAAACATCCATTAAATTTGGACAAATCTATTATCACTCAGTATATCCCATCAGATTCTTAGTTTAACTCATTCAGTTACTACATAGATCTTTAGAGCTGAGTCTGATATCGTGTAACAGCATGTCACTGCCCTCTGATGGTACTATTAATATACAATTTTAAATTCAGCCAAAGCAAAAAAAAGTTTTATTGCAATGTAAAGCCCTATATGTTAATTTTATAAGCCACAGAAATAGAAAATAAATAAGGAGACATTCAACATTTGCTACAAATTTTCATTACTTATTAGTAAGATATAAAAATTTAGTGTTCCTTCACATAAGCCCTTCAAATGATTTTTCAAGATTTTCCCTGATGATCAGTTTAAAGGCACAAAGTCTGTAAGTTTAAGCAAAAGCTTTCATAGATCATGAAGTAAAAACAGATACAAGGCTAAGCAGAAAAATATAGATTGCTAGGTCATCATATAAAGGAGATAAAGTACAAAGGCAAACTTTAATGTCTGAGATGTATGCAGACTTTTTGCATGCGATATATATATATATATATATATATATATATATTCACTATTTAGGTCCAAGTTTTAACTACTAAAAAATGGCAAATCACCCACTACCTGTAGAAGAGCAAATTTAAGAAAACAAGTATTTGATGAAGGGTCTGGCCATTTTCTAAGTTTAAAAATCAAAAGCAGTTTCAGTCTATCAATATTGGAAAAGCACTGACTGCATTTAATGGCACTATAATTACAATAAATTACTTCATTTATTCAAAGAGAAGAAATTAAGCTGAGGACATCCACTTGATTGCAGATATTAGTTACTGGCAGTAGACTTTTCCACACATGTTACGCTTATGAAACTGTCCACTAGAAAAGATAAAAAAAACACATGGAGACAAGTAAATATTATTTAAAGTTAGGTAAAAATATCCTAGTGAACAAAAATAGAAATATGGGCTATACAAATGCAAAATAATTTCCTTGCACAGCAGTGATTAGTATAATTTTACATGATGGTCACACGTCTGAAATAAGATATATGATTGTTTAAAGATGAAAAGAAGTAAAACAAAATATCTGGGCAGGTTAACAGGTAGCTAAATCCTAAATATCCAATAATTAGCTCAGGAAAACCAAAATAAAATACCACAAAATGAAAAGAATGGAACGGTAAAATAAAAATAGAGGAATTCTTGGTTGAGGCAGGGAGCCAAGGAATGGCAGAAATAATTAAGTAATGGTATGGCGAAGTCTTTTCTTGCTTGACTTGAGAAACTTTGTTGTTCTGTTCAATCAAGTGTACTACATCTGCGGGAGTAAATGCTGGAAGAGTCACTGGGATAGTACCAGGTATTTACCAGTCTCTTGAGTAGTGGTTTTCATGCACATCCAAGGAATATTATTGGGTGTTATATATATTTTAAAAAATCTGTATTTCAGTTTTGAAAATTAAGGGTTAATTCAAGTATATTTGCTTTATTTTAGGACTCCTTAGACACCTGGGATGCTGTGCACTTTTGAATCTTTAAGAAAGGGATTCAATATAAGTATCCAAGAATTTGAAGTATTTTATTTTACTTATTTTATATATTATTTTATTTATTTTATTTTTTACCATGGGACTCTCTTTCCCACAATATATCTTTGAAGACTAGTGTTAAAAAGACTAGAGAGCGATTCTCAATCTGGTTTGGCATTAGGGTACCTCGAGGAGCTTAAAGAAGTCCTGATGACTAAACACCACTCTCAGAGATTCTGATTGGTATGAGGTGGGACGCAAGGGTCAGCCTTTTTTGAAAACTCCTCATGAGATTCTAACATGCAGCTAGTGGTAAGTCACTGCCTTAGAGGTCTGCCACTACTCCTGTACTGTTATATGCTGTACTGGTAATAGTTTGCACTATGATGTCATCATCATACTGACCTCTTAAAATAAGGCCTCCTTGCCACTCTAGAAGAAGAGTGGGAGGGTCCTCAAAAATTAAAACTAGAAACACCACATAATCCAGTAATTCCACTACTGGGTATTTTCCCAGAGGAAATGAAAACACTAATTTGAAAAGATGCATGCACCAGTATGTTTATTGCAACATTTACAATAACCAAGTTATGGAAGCAGTCTACGTATCCATTGATAGATGGATAAAGATGTGGTGTATGTATACACACACACACACACACACACACTGGAATATTACTCAGCTATAAAAAAAGATGAGATCTTGCCATTTGCAACAACACGGATGGACCTAGAGGGTTTTATTCTAAGCGAAATAAGTCAGACAGAGAAAGACAAAATACCATAAGATTTCACTTATATATGAAAACAAAACAAATTTTAAAAAGCAGAAACATAATCATAAATACAGAGAACAAACTAATGGTTGCTGTTGGGAAGCGGGTGGGAGGATGGTCAAAATGGGTGAAGGAGAGCGGGAGATTCAGGCTTCCAGTTATGAAATGAATAAATCATGGGGAAAAAAGGTACAGCATAGAAAATACAGTCGAGGGTATGGTAATAGGGTTATATGCTGACAGATGTTGGCTATGTTTTTAGTGAGCACAGCAAAATATATAGACTTGTGGAACCATTATGCTCTATACTTGAAACTAAACTAATGTAAAATTATGTGACAATAAAAAGAAATTAAAAAAAAATGAGGCTGCCTTCCCAGAAAATACTGAGCACTGCCAACGCCAATCATCCAAGGAAGAGGCACAGCCTGTCAGGAGATGAATTATGTGGAGTAAGTGAAGACAGGGAGAGGCCATACTTTCCTCATACTGTGAAGTCTGGTGAGGAAAAATCTAGCTACACAGTAGGACACACAAGGCCAGCCTATAGAACAGGGCTGACGGCAGCCCTTAAAGGACCCCAGGCTAACGGATTTGAAGATTAAAGTTACTCTCTGCCTTATGTTTCCCCTTCTATTTGCCCTGAGTCTCTAAAAACTTATTTTGAACTTCACTGTATGCTCTCAATGATCTCTGTAGGTGGTTGAGGGGAAAGGAGTATGTCCCTTAAAGCTAGTGTGTCAATGGTAGAAGTGATTAGGAATATTCCAAGGGAAAATGACACAGAATACAACAGTAGTGGTTTATCAGAAAAAGCCACTGTCCAACATGATGGCCTTGTGGTGATTTTTATTAATGGAACCAGAGAACTTTCTTGTAAGAACAGTACACAAAGAAAAATAGGCACTAAATTTAAAATTGGGAGGATTTTAATTCTGAATGCTTCTGAAGGAACCAAAAGCAGTACTTGGCCTATTTATTTTTTTAATTTTTATTTTTTTATTATACTTTATTGTCAAGTTGGTTTTCATATAACACCCAGTGCCCTTCCCTACAAGTGCCCTCCTCCATGACCATCAACCCACTTCCCCTTTCCCCCTCCCCCTTCAGCCCTCAGTTTGTTTTCAATATTCAAGAATCTCTCATGATTTGCCTCCCTCCCTCTCCCTTACTTTTTCCCCCCTTCCCCTCCCCGTGGTCCTCTGTTAAGTTTCTCCTGTTAGACCTATGAGTGAAAACATATGGTATCTGTC
>CM053575.1:34925791-34947028 GCA_028646485.1 Cryptoprocta ferox | reverse complement strand
TTTTATTTTTTTATTATACTTTATTGTCAAGTTGGTTTTCATATAACACCCAGTGCCCTTCCCTACAAGTGCCCTCCTCCATGACCATCAACCCACTTCCCCTTTCCCCCTCCCCCTTCAGCCCTCAGTTTGTTTTCAATATTCAAGAATCTCTCATGATTTGCCTCCCTCCCTCTCCCTAACTTTTTCCCCCCTTCCCCTCCCCGTGGTCCTCTGTTAAGTTTCTCCTGTTAGACCTATGAGTGAAAACATATGGTATCTGTCCTTCTCCACTTACTTATTTCACTTAGCATGACACCCGTGAGTTCCATCCATGTTGCTACGAATGGCCAGATTTCATTCTTTCTCATGGCCATGTAGTATTCCGTTGTATACATAAACCACATCTTCTTGATCCATTCATCAGTTGATGGACATTTAGGCTCTTTCCATGATTTGGCTATTGTTGAAAGTGCTGCTATGAACATTGGGGTACATGTGCCCCTCCCTATTCATCAGCACTTCTGTATCCCTTGGGTAAATCCCCAGCAGTGCTATTGCTGGGTCATAGGGGAGTTCTACTGACAATTTTTTGAGGAACCTCCGCACTGTTTTCCAGAGCGGCTGTACCAGTTTACATTCCCACCAAGAGTGTAGGAAGGTGCCTGTTTCTCCACATCCTCGCCAGCATCTATAGTTTCTTGATTTGTTCATTTTAACCACTCTGACTGGTGTGAGGTGGTATCTCAGTGTGGTTTTGATTTGTATTTCCCTGATGATGAGTGACGCTGAGCATCGTTTCATGTGTCTGTTGGCCATCTGGATGTCCTCTTTGGAGAAGTGTCTATTCAGGTCTTCTGCCCATTTCTTCACTGGATTAGTCGTTTTTCAGGTGTGGAGTTTGGTGAGTTCTTTGTAGATTTTGGATACTAGCCCTTTATCCAATACGTCATTTGCAACTATCTTTTCCCATTCCGTTGGTTGCCTATGAGTTTTCTTGATTTTTTCTTTCGGAGTGCAGAAGCTTTTTACCTTGATGAGGTCCCAATAGTTCATTTTTGCTCTTGATTCCCTTGCCTTTGGGGATGTGTAGAGTAGGAAATTGCTGCGTTTGAGGTCAAGGAGGCAGTTTCCTGTTTTCTTCTCTAGGGTTTTGATGGTTTCCTGTCTCACGTTCAGGTCCTTCATCCATTTTGAGTTTATTTTTGTGTATGGTGTAAGAGAGTGGTATAGTTTCATTCTTCTGCAAGTTGCTGTCCAGTTCTCCAGCACCATCTGTTATGGAGGCTGTCTTTTTTTCCATTGGATACTCTTTCTTGCTTTGTCAAAGATTAATTGGCCATACATTTGTGGGTCCAGTTCTGGGCTCTCTATTCTATTCCATTGGTCTATGTGTCTGTTTTTGTGCTAATACCATACTGTCTTGATGATGACAGCTTTGTAGTAGAGGCTAAAGTCTGGGATTGTGATGACTCCCATTTTGGTTTAATTTATTTCTAATCTATAGGCTTCAGGCTACGCTTCAGATTTAATTAAGAAAGCTACTTTCTTTCTTGTTGGAGTTTAAAAGCTGATGTTAAATTTATTAGGTTAGAATATGTCAAATCAATACCTTTAATTCTGACTATACGTTCCTATAACATTTTATGTGATTTTGATTGTCATTCAGTGCCCCCATTTCCTCTATTATGAAACACTGAAACTCAGCATCATTTTCGGTCCTACAATTTAATTTTCACAATTTCTGTTTTTGAGAAGCTTCTATGAAATAAACCTGGTGGCACACACCTGTATCTCAGTAGAATAATGAACGTAAACATCTGTACTTCTAATAAATATCCTGACTTGGTTGTATCAACCAACTGTTTTACTTTACAGAAGATTTATTCCATTCTATGGTGGAGGTATATAAAAATACATAACCACAATGGTCACAGCTATTTACCTTAAGATTGAAACCAATTATTCTATACAGTGTTAAAAGTTGATAAAAATTTTCTTTTGTTTTCATTTATTAAACAAAACTAGATGAATTAATATACGATGGGAAAATACACACAGATAAGTCTTATCTCAGTGTGATATTCCTGAACCAGAAGCACCTCTTCTCAGGATGCTTCTAAACTGCCTGCCCCACAGGTTAGGAGGTCATACACATGTATGTATTTATATATAATTTTAAGAGCCAAAAAAAAGTCAGTGCTATGGTAATAGCACTGCTATGGTGACAGATGGTAGCTACACTATTGGTGAGCACCGCAAAATGTATGGAGTTGTTGAATCACTATGTCATACACTGGAAACTAATGTAGCACTGTATATTAACTGGACTTCAAAATTAAAAATTAAAAAAACAAACTGAATTGAGAAGGCAGTAAATCAGCTAAGTAAGCGCCAATAAATCACTGATAAGTTAAATACAAATGAAATTCAGGACACTGTCCTTTTCACAAAGACATGTACTTGAAAAATTTTACTTCCTTTAAAAATGGACCAAAGTATAAAATCTTAGTATCTGAACAATTATTTTCTTGAGCTTTAACATGTAAAATAAAACCTTTATAAAAAACTTTTATAGAAAACTGTAAAGATCTCCAAGTTCAGGGTCCTGTTTAACTTGTCCATCATTATATTTCCAGTATCAAGAGCTGCAATTGCTACACTTGGAGGTGGGAGTGCATGTGTCACACTCATCCCTGTACAGTTTATTGTCCAAACTGACATTTACTGAACTATGATAATAAGTGACCATGGAAAGCTCAAAATCCTCAAATCACTCAGTGAAAAAAAAATGTGGGTTATTAAAAAAAAAAAGGAATCTATGGTGTAATCCAATTCAATTAAGATTGATGTATAAATGGAGATTAGAAATGATGTCTGTCAAAATGACACTGAATTGGGGTGAATTTTAAGTTCTTCTTTATACTCTTCCATATTAAGGTTCCTATATATTATTAGTAATTATATAAATTCAAAGTATTAAGACATAGTTTTAAGATAACCAGGAAAAACAATCTAATTTCATTTTGGGAAAAGGAAGGCAAATCTATTACAATGCATGTTGGAATGTCCAAATAAATTGGCACTTCTTCCAATCTATTTTATTTATGCTTTTCAATTAATTCAAAATGTTCTGATAATCTATTTCAACAAGAAGTTATTGAATAGATTGCTACTGACATTTTTTAACATTCCAAGTAAATTAAACCTTAAGTAAGTTTTAATACTTACCCTAAGTCCACCTTCTGGTGGAGGCCCAGATGCAGCAATTTGTTTTTCTATTTTTTCTTTTTTCTTTCTCTTTTCTTCCACAGATCGAACATCCAAAATGCCTCGAGATGCAGCCTTTAGAAAATTTATTAAATGGTTTAGAAAAACAACAGACATCAGTATCCAGTATCCAAAGGGTATTAGTTTGTTGCTTTTTAGGTTTTTCTTTGGAAGAGAATTTTATTTTTGGTAACAAAGAATTAGACTACTTCTATAACAACTTTGCATAAAACATCATTTCTTCATTGGGTATTTTTTCCCCTAAACTTAACTGCACATCTGTCAGTGCTTTATAAAGTATGGTCACTTCATCCTAAAGAAGGTTTTATTAAAGGGGCATCTCACTTTATAGAAGACATCTGTACAGTAATTTTCCTGCATTAAATGATATAAATGAATTAATTTAAGTCACAGAAATACAGAAATCATTTAAAAATGAGTATATATAAATTTACAGGATATCAGGCACAATTTTTATTACAGAATACTAGTAATAGACATCTATTGAGAATAAAGAACACAATTATCTATGTGGGCAGAATTTTATTTAAAACTTTTTTTTTTTTACTATTTATTTTTCGAGAGATAGAGTATGAGCAGGGGAGAGGCAGAGAGAGAGGGATACACAGAATCCAAAGCAGGCTCCAGGCTCTGAGCTATCAGCACAGAGCCCAACACAGGGCTTGAACTCCCAGACGGTGAGATCAAGACCTGAATCAAACTCAGATGTTTAACTAACTGAGCCACCCAGGCACCCCTATGTGGGCAGAATTTTATTTCTACTCTTACCTCTTTCTGTCTTCTCTCTGCAGCCTCTGCAAGCTTTGCTCGTTTCTCTTCCTAAAGAAAATGTGTATAAAAATGTTGTAAAATAGAACCAAACATTATCATGGATAATTTATATATTATAGGTAATAAAATCAACTTACAAAAATATTTAGTACTTGTTCAAAATGTCCCACCAAGACTGCCACTATTACAATATTTATGAAATACTCAACTTCCTGAAATTCATTCTTCTAATCGATATAACCTCAAATAAGCACATAAGACACATATACATAATATATATTATATATACATATATATTATATATATTCAGGTTGGCCTATAAAATAATATATTTGCTGTTTATTTTTAAAAGGCTTACAAGCTAGTCAGGACAATAAGAAAACAAATGACATTTAATAAGACAAGAAAGGAAGAATGTGGTTTGAAGTAGGCTGGTATTTTCAGGAAACACTTGTGAATGAAGTGGGCTAATCTCATTGTGTAGGACAGGAAGCCCTGAAGGAAATTTGTAAGAGGTACTGCTCCATCTGGGAAACAATGACTATTACTTTTTATGTTATGCATTACTATTATAAATAATTATAAATTATAAATTCTTTATATAAGACAGTAAGTATCATTCCCTTGGGAGCTGTGTTAATAATTCCTTTGTTTTTCCCTACCACAATAAATACATTCATTCATTCATTGGACAAATATTTATTGAGCAACCATCATGCCCCTGAAACTTTTCAGGTGCTGAGGATGCAGCAGTGAAAACACACAAATGTTTCCATCCACATGGAACTTACAGTCCAATGAAGGCACACAGTTAAATATAATCAAGTCTGTTTAACAGGTCTGTTAAATAGTAGTAAGTGCTTTGAGAAAATATAAAGAAGAGTATGGTGAATAAGAAATGAAAAGATGGGTGGATGGTATAGTGGGGATCTATTTTACATAGGGAGGTCCTGAATAAACCCCAAAGATAAAGTGACATTCCAGTAGTGAGCCATGTGTTTATCTGTGGGGATAGAGGGGAGGGCTTAACAAATGCTGGTGTATTGGTATTTTACAAACAGCCATATAAACAAAATAAACAACATTTAAAAGCAACAGTAGAAAGAAAGACAAGGTAAATATTCCCATATAAACTTCCAGATCATTTTTAGTACCTATAATCAAATGGCTGAAGAGTTAATGTACTTCCAAACAACTTATTTCCTTCAATGAATTTTTTGGTACAAGAAGAGAGTAATTTAGGTTTTCTGTTATCAACAAACTGTAAGTACTATTAACGTAAAGATACTGTTATAAATAGAAAGCTACAAAAAGTATAAATGAATTGTACCACAAGCCCCTTAAACACGAATTTCAGCTAAACAGTGAATAATTTTTAGCATAAATATGACCCAAATATTGCATGAGGCACAACTATTTTTAAAATATATTTCTTTTTATCTACAAATTCAAATTTAACTGGGCGTTCTGTATTTCTATTTACTAGGTGTGGCAAAGTTACAAACTCTCATGCTCCGTACCAGGTAAAATCCTTATTGTTTAAAAAGAAGGAAGAACTTAATAAAGAGATAAAATAGTAATGGAAAATCATTATTACAATATCCAATAAAGCAGAGGAGTGTTAAGAGACTTTATTAAGCACCTTCTTTATACAGTTGGTACAGACACAGGAAAACGCACATCGCCTTGAAGATTAAAAACTTCAGTTGCACCCAGACACCATCCACCGCATCCCCAAGAATCGCCCACACACCGCACCGGCTGCGTACGCCTGCGTACTAAGAACTCCCAATTTCCTCCAAGTCTGCGAAAGGTAAACAGACTCCAGAGCCGCCTTTGGGCAATTTTTTGTAACGGAAGTGGAGAGACCGACACGGAGGTGGCGGCTCTGGTCCCGCGGCCGGACCCAAGGTCCCTCGGAGCGTGTCCACACGTCTTTGCCACCAGGGACCCACCGTTGAGCTGTTCAGCCCGCGGCCCCGCGCCCAACGGCCAGCCCGGGAGCCCACAGCTCGTGGCCTCCGGCGCGCCCCTCCGGAGAACAGGTGCGCGCGGCGCGGGTCGGCGGACATGGGAACCCGGGGAAGAGGGGACGCGGCCTTACTCACCAGGTCCGGCGAGGGAGGCGCGGTCTCCCCCGGACAAGGAAAACACATCCCCATGGAGAAAGCGGCTGGGGCCCCTCTTTGGGCCCGCCCAGGCCTGACAGTGGGAACTGCGCGGTCAGATCCCTTCTCAGGTTCGCTGCGCTTGCCCCGCCTCCACCTCTGCCAGGCGCCTCGGCTCTGCCCCGCCCCTCTGCGGCAACGCCCCGCCCCCGCCCCGCCCCCGCGGCTCCGCCTGCCCCACCCCTTCCCCGCCTCAACGCCCCGCCCTCCTGCTTGTCACTCCACCCCTGCCGCTCCCCACCGCCGTCTAGAGGCAATCCCCCACCGCGCCCAGCACAGCTCCTCCTGGCGGGTGCCAGGGTGCCAGGCAAGGTCTCCATGCCAGGAAAACTTGCTGCTTTTGGGTAGATAGAGGGAGAGAGAAAAATAGAAAAACTACGTTTTCTTTACTCATTTGTCAATGGACAGATTAAGTTGTTTCGTACGTTGCTATTGTGAGTTATACTGCAGTGAACATGGGGTTACAGATTCCTCTTCAAGATAATGCTTTGGTTTCAGTTGTCTATATACCCAAAAGTGAGATTCTTGTATCATATATATTAATTTCCAAGGAATTTCCATAATGTTTTCCATGCTGACTCTGCCAGTTGACAATCCCAGCAACAGCATACAGCGGTTCCTTTTCTCCACATCCTTGCCCACAATTATAACTTATCTTTTTGGAAGTAGACATAATAGCAGGTGTGACTTGATACCTCATTGTGGTTTGAATTTGCATCTCCCTCATAATTAATGAAGTTGAGCACCATTTCATGGACCTGCTGGCCATTTGTATGTTGTTGGGAAAATGTCCTTTTAGGTTCTTTGACCATTTTTTAATTGGTTTGAGACCTGCATCGGGCTCTGCCCTGACAGTGTGGTGTCTGCTTGGGAGTCCCTCTCTCCTCTCTCTGCCCCTCTCCTACTCTCTCTTTCTCAAAATAGACTTAGGGACTGTGTAAAGATTTTAAACATTTTATTTAAACACAAGTCATTATAAATATATAGAAGAGAAAATCTGTTTTCCCCTTTTGTTAAAGCATAATTCTACATCTTTAGATAGGTGATAAATTTCAATGCAAAAATGTAAACAGGAGCATATAATTTTAAAGGCCTGTATATATTATTATTTGTTGAAAAGAAGCAAATTTCAAATTTCCCACAAGACAGAAAAGGTTATAATGAGTTATGGTATTATTTAATAAAATTTTAGACCCTGTGGGTTGGATGTTAAATGGTTGCACTGTGTTTATTTTGCTGAAATGGCAGAGTATTGCCTTTAAGTTTTCAAATGAAGTCAAATTATCAAATGCCACTTGATGTTATAAATCTGCATGTTATGGTCTGGCATGATTTCTTCCATACAGATTCCAGCTTTATGACCACTAGAAGAAAATAAAATACATAAAAAAATTAATTCAATTAAAATGTATATAAAGAAACTATTATACAAAGCTATAAGTTATTTGGGAAAGATCTCAAGAGGGAGTAGACTTTCTTATACAAAAAGAATTTTATAAAGAGCTAGAAATGCTATTCTAAATTATAGCAATGTCACATTCAGATAATAACCAGATATGAAAAGCACTATTATCAAATAACTCATTATGGGGAATGAATATGATATAAAGCTTTTTTTCCCTATGAATCAGGTAACAAACACTATAAGCAGGAAGAATTTGTAGAAATAAAAATAACAGTTTGGAGAAAGGGTTAAAGTCGTTTCTAAACATAATGGATGTGACAGAGATGTTAAACATAGGGGTTTTCTTTTCCAGTCTTATGGTTTGTGGTTGAGAAAGCATATTATATGTATCTGTTGAGAATGTTTTAAGTATTGAAATGACTTAAAGTGAGCAACAGGGACAAATAAGTGAAAATAGTGCATATACCAGTATTGGCAGGTATTTAACCATAAAATACTATTTCAGGATTATTTTAATATATATGATTAGGAATGATATAATTAAGAGGAAATTTTGTTATAGAGACTTTAAACAGACAAAAATCAAAACAAAAATACCTTCTCAAACCTTTTACATCTAGGAGTTCTAGCTTCATTATATCTCCTCTGTTCTTCTGGGCACACCCCATATGTTAAAAATACTTATATGTATTGACTCAGGTTTTTATTTTCATCCCAAGCCATTTAAGTTGAACAAACACTGTTGTTATATATTTTCCTGAAGCCAAAGACCAATGTAAGAAGAAAGAAAAAAAAGGAGAGGCTATTAGAAGGGATGCTGCTTATAACCCAACAATTTGTAAAAGATGTAAGAGAAGAAAAAGTGCAAGGATCCGTACAGTTGAATGCCATGTTATCCTGTGTGGTCTGGTTTTTGTGCTTACAGCCATTACAACTTTGCAACAAGATTAGACAAATTGAGAGCAAACATTTATATTCATTTATAACAATTTGAAACTGCTGTTTCATCATAGGTTTTTTTTTTTTTTTTTTTTTTTTTGATCATAGGTTACAAAATGAGCAGTCCACAATGATTTGGAAATTAAACCAAACCAAACCAAACCAAATTGGGCCTGGCCACATTTGAGAAGCACTGAGAGTTCAGGCTTAAATATGATACACTATACAACCTGGTCAACGTATAGAAGAGACACTAGAACAGAGTTTTCACAGTACCTCCTTGCTATTATTACTCTTTGGTGAGTGGTGACAGGCCCTTAAACCTAGGGTGTACTTTGGGGCTTGGGAGAAGCCCCAGGATACTCTTTTACAGGATACAAGAACTCTCATGACTACCTAATACTGACAAAGGAAAATATTTAGATTCTTTGAAGACAATTCCAGAATCCTTGTAATAAGGAGAATAAGTTCTAGATTGAGCTCAGACTTCTCATATGCCATACATTTTATTTTTTATATTTTTATTTATTTTGGAGACATTTTAGTTGTCTCTAAAAGCTCAAGTAAGTTGGTTGGATAACTGACACAGAACAATTTTGTAAATGTTTCTATAAAAAAAATTTGGCAGCTCAAGAAAAAAAAGGAGCTTTTTAATGGAGAAATCCTAAATGGTTTGTTGTTGAGGGGCAAGTCACAAGGAGAGAAGATTGCTGGCAGAAGATATCTGAACTGGCAATGAGATTAGAAAAACTAGCCAAACTATTGTGTGTAAATAAATTAAAAGTTAAAAGGCTCAGAAGTAGTGGCAATTGCCATGCCTTATAGAAAGGTGGTCGCAAGAATCACTGCTCCCTTCTCCCTCATATCCCATATTATTATACTTTCCTACGGGATAATTGTACCAATGTGAAATATGTTGTGCAGACATATTTCAATGCATATCTAAGAGGCCATGATTATGCGATGGTATTATAAGCCCTAGCATATCAGCAGGGTAAGAGCTGTGTGGATATTTAAGTCAGTGCAGTAACTCTGTAAGGTTGAGGATCCTGGGTTTGTAGGTGGCAATCATAAGCTCCCTTGGACTATGCAAAGACAAATGGGGTGGGGGAAAGCTGAAGGGTTGAACTGTTACTATTAATTTGTATTCAGTCCAAAACTAAGGGAGGAGGGTGAATTTTAGAAGGAAGACCATCATAGCCTGAAAAAGGAAGGCACTTTCCTCCACACTAATAGGGTCTCAATTCTCTTCAGAGCAGCAAAGAAGCCAGTTGAGTTTTTCACCATTCTAAACATACTTACAGCTTGGGGTGGTCAGTAACTCTGTTTGGATCAAAGAAACATAAGTGGGGTTTTCCAGACTGACATGTAAAAGAACTTGGGAATCATCATTCCCATCCTCACAAGAAAAAAGCTGAACAAACTGAAAATCAACAACTCTTCTAGGTCCATCAGAGAATTGAGGTCATGGGACACACCACTGTCCTGGAAACTGGAGAGACCAACGATGCTGCTGGAGCCAAAACTGTCCCAATAGGAATACCCAAACTTTAATGGATGAATTGCTGAATCTCAATTTGGATTAGCTTCAAAGTTAAAAACTCAGGGTCGGGGGCCTGTCTTAGGGAGGACCCCATATTTCCTTGAGTTTTACCTCCAGGAGCCCCACCAGGTCTTATTGCTTCCAGCAGTAGGAGGGGAAAAGCAACTATTTTGAAATTCTCCAGGGCTCTCTCTTCTCCTTGATATGGCCCTATTATATTATGAAATAATTATGACCAGGGGCACCTGGGTGACTCAGACAGTTAAGCATCCAACTCTTGATTTCAGCTCAAGTCATGGTCTCACAGTTCATGAGCTCGAGTCCCACATCAGACTCTGTGCTAACAGCGTAGCTTGCTTACAAGCACTCCCTCTCTCTCTGCCCCTCCTCCACTTGCTGTCTCTTAAAACTTAACATTAAAAAAAATAAAAATGATCAATACACTAAGGACTCTAATGGACAAGATGCAAGAACAGATGAGTAATGTAAGGGAAAAAAGGAAATTCTAAAAAAGCATTAAAAGCAAATGCTAGAAATCTAAAACACTGGCATAAATTAAGAATGCCATGATGGGCTCTCATCAGTAGACTGACACAGTAGAGAAAAGAATTGGAGCTTGACACTATGTCAAAAAACCTATCCAAACTAAAAAGCAAAAAGAAAAAAGGATGAGGGGAAAAAAAAAAGGGAATAGAATACCGAGAACTGTGGGACAATTAAAACTATATAAACAAAATAAATCCAACAATATATATAGGTTGTTAATAATTTATTGAGGAGTTTTGTATCTATACTCTGAGAGACAGTAGTCTTCCATTTCCTTTCTTGTAATGTCTTTGGTTTAGGTATTAGAGTAATGCTGCCCTCACATAATAAGTGAGGAAGTTTTCTCTGTGCTTCTCTTTTCTGCAAGAGATTGCAGAAAACTCATGTAATTTCCCTTTTAAATGTCTGGTAGTATTCACCAGGGAACCCATCTGGGCCTGGTGCCTTCTATTTGGAATTTAGTAATTTAATTTTATTGAGAAAGTTTATTATAGTTTACTCAACTACAGGTATGTGCTTTTTGTCCTCTGTCCTATAACTTTTTTCCTTGGAGTGTAGATACCGTGTCTACCATTGTAGAAACCTTTTTGAGACCATGAGAATAAAAATCATATGAAAAGTTTGAAGAATCATAAAGACAGAGGGAACCTAGGACTTCTTTGCTGATTTTTGGAACCACCATGTCAGTTGTAGACTGCCTAGGTCGGGAGTTCTTCTTTGGAGAAAAAATATACTCCTATTTGATTAAACCACTGAAGTTGAGTTTCTCTTACAAAGAGCTAAAGTTAGCAATTCCTACTTTACATAATTATTCACTATATGTGCTTGTAAAATATTTTCTTATTCTAAAAAAGAAAACCAACAGGAAAAAAATCTTAATTATTGGAAATATAGTTTTTCTCCAATTTTTCTATAATATAATATAATCCTAATCCTGGAGATTGCCTGAATAAGGCTAGGGCTCACTATAAATCGAAAGAGGAATGTGTAAAATAAACTTTAAAAAAACTATAAAAATATAAATAAATAAATAAATAAATAAATAAATTCATGTCAAATATATGCAAAAATGGAATAAGCTATAATTGGTGTAGACTTTTCTGATGTTGCAGGTGATCAAGCCTAGGCTGAATCACTATTTGGCAGGAGATTTATCTCCTAAATAATATAATCCAAAAGATTTAGGTAATGATTTGGGGTAGTCAAGATCATATATGGTAAAGCAAAAACTGGAAACCAGAATAATGTGGTTTATAAGATCTTAGTCTTTTCACTAATCCACATCATCTCCAGGAAACAATTGCAAAGGAGATTTAAATAGACTCTCTACTTCTCTCCATTGGACAGCGAGCCTCTTCTTTTCGTGCAGTACCAGCTGGGTCCCTGAGACACAGTGGTGAAAGTTAAAGCAAATGTATTTGGCTATAATGGGTGCCTGGTCATCAGCGCTGCTTTTTACTCTGAAAAACTGGATATCATCACCATCTATTACTGCTTCATTAATCTCAACTACATGTTTCAGTATGATGATTATACGCTGGCAAATTCAATGGCACAGTCAAGGCTGAGAAATGGAAATGTATTATTGATGGAAAGCGCATTTCCATCTTGCAGGAGGAAGATCCCATGAACATCAAATGGGGTGATGCTTTTGCTGAATATGTTGTGGAATTCACTGGTGTCTTCACTACCATGGAAAAGGTTGGGGTTGCTTGATGGATGGAGCCAAGAAGGTCATCATCTCTGTCTCTTTTGCTAATGCCTCCATGTTTATGATGGGTGTGAACTATGAGAAGTATGAACTCCCTCAAGGTTTATTGGCAATGCCTCCTGCATCACCAACTGCTTAGCCCCTTTGGCCAAGGTCATCCATGACAACATTCACATCATGGAGGGACTTATCACCACAGTCCATGCCATCACTGCCATCCAGAAGATGTTGGACCTCTGGGCAGCTGTGGCATGATAGTTGAGGGGCTTCTATTGGCATCACTAAGGCTGTGGGCAAGGTCATCCCTGAACTGAATGGGAAGTTCACTGGAAGATCTTCCATTTCCACACCCTAGTGTGCCAGTCGTGGATCTGATCTGCCTGGAGAAAGCTGTCAAATATGATGACGTCAAGAAGGTGGTAAAACAGCCATCAGAGGGCCCCCTCAAGAGCACCCTGGGCTACACTGACCTGGTTGTCTCCTGCAACTTTAACAGGGACAGTGAGTCTTCCACGTTTGATGCTGGGACTGGCATTGCTTTCAGTGACTACTTTGTCAAGCTCATTTCCTGGTACAACAATGAATTCAGCTATAGCATCTGGGTGGTAGACCTTGTGGTCCCATGTCCTCCAAAGAATAAAAGCCCCCAGACCCAAGTTGAGGACAAGAGGAAGAGAGAAGCCCTCAGCTGATGGGGAGTCCTTGCCCCAAGTCATCCGCCAACACACTGAGAGTCTCCTGGGCTGAAATCCATCCTAGAGCCCCTGAAGAAGGAGAGGGGCTTAAAGAGTCCTACCTTGTCTTGTACCATCAATAAAGTACACTTTAGCCAGCCAGAGAGGGAGAGAGAGAGAGAGAGAGAGAGAGAGAGAGATTTAAATAATAGATGAGAATTTGATTAAAGGAATTTTAAGGTGACTTCCCAGACTACAATTACACATTTCTCAAACGAAAGGGGGAAAACAAAATTTAGAGTACTGCGTAATTAAAAATAAGGTTATGTTTTGCATTGAAGGAGCTGTTAATTTCAGTGTAGGCTTTATGTTTTACTTACTAGGAGTCCTGGTTCGGGAACAGGAGCAGGTGTTGCAAACCATTTACTAAGTTTCCTCTTCTTCTTTCTTATATTTTGCATATTCACAATTTGCTTCTCTCTGATCTTTTGGAAAATTAAAAGGAAGGAAAACAAATCATACTTTTTATAACAAAAAGTTAATATGCTGATTATATATATATATATTTTTGATAAGTCCTTGTTTCTTTTCTTTTTATAGTTTATTGTCAAGTTGGTTTCCATATACACCCAGTGCTCATCCCAACAAGTTCCCTCTTCCATGCCCATCACCCATTTTCCCCTCTCCCCCACCCCCATCAACCCTCAGTTTGTTCTCAGTATTTAAGAGTCTCTTATGGTTTGCCCACCTCCCTCTTCTTAACTATTTTTTCCCTTCCCCACCCCCATGGTCCTCTGTTAAGTTTCTCCTATTCTGTATATGAGTGAAAACATATGGTATCTGTCCTTTTCTGCCTGACTTATTTCACTTAGCATGACACCCTCGGGGTCCATCCACGTTGCCACGAATGGCCAGATTTCATTCTTTCTCATTGCCATGTAGTACTCCATTGTATATATAAACCAAATATTCTTGATCCATTTGTCAGTTGATGGACATTTAGGCTGTTTCCATGATTTGGCTATTGTTGAATTTATTCACTTTTGAGAGACAGAGGACAGAGTGTGAGTGGAGGAGGGGCAGAAACAGAGGGAGACACAGAGTCAGAAGCAGGCTTCAGGCTCTGAGCTGTCAGCACAGAGCCTGATGTGGGGCTTGAACCCACTGACTGCGAGATCATGACCTGAGCTGAAGTCAGACGCTCAACTGCCTAACCGACTGAGCCATCCAGGCGCCCCCTGATTATATTCAATAAAAAAACATAAATACAATAAGGGCATAGCTACATAAAAGTAGGAACAAAATCCTTTTTCAAATGTGTGGTTCATAGATGAAGAAAATACCTGGAATATCCCTAGAGTTTTCAAATGAGATTGTTTACTCTCTCTCTCTCTCTCTCTGTATTTATTTTGAGAGGGAGAATGTATGAAGGGCAGAGAGAGAGGGAGAGAGAGAGAGAGGGAATCCCAAGCAGGCCCTGTTGTGTCAGGCTCCACAGCCTGACGTGGAGCTCCATCTCACAAGCCATGAGATCATGACCTGAACCGAAATCAAGAGTTCAGTGCTCAACCGACTGAGCCACCTAGGTGCCCAAGACTACTTTTGATTCCCATTTCACCAACTATGGGATCCCAGACTTATGTATATATGTGTTTACTTTTATTTTAAAAGTAATGTTCATTTGGGGCACCTGGCTGGTTCACTCAGGGTTGGTTTAGTCATTTGGGTTAAGTGCCCAACTCTTAGGATTCTCTCTCACCCTCTCTCTCTGCCTTTTTCTCTGTCTCTCTCTCTGTCTCTCTGTCTCTCTCTCTCTCTCTCAAAATAAATAAACTTAAAAACAATAAAATAAAAGTAATGTTCATTAAAAACCCCAAAGGAATTTCCCTTGTAGAAATAAGAAAACAAAATTCATGCACATTCTTTAGTTCCCTTAAATACTATATATGCCAAGCAGAGATTTTTATGTCCCCATTTTATGCCATCTGTAAGTAGCAGAGACCTAAGGGATCAGAATAGAACACTTTGAAGATGAGGAAGAGTATTAGGATGCAGAGCATATGAATAATAAAAAATGTATCCACTTCCAGTGGGAGTACAATTGATATAATTGCTTTGGAAACTATGTGGTATTACTTTATGACAATGAAAAATTTGCTTTCCCTATTCAGCCATTCTATTCCTATTACATTAAAAAAAACAATAATACAAAGCATTTAGGTTATTCTCATGAAGACTCATGCTAATAGTAGTCATAGGATCCCAGAGTCCCGTGAAAGATAACACAGAAGTATCTAGCTAATAAAAGTTCTACCATATTAGAGACCCCTGCACATAAAGGAATAAGATAAAGTCACAGTTTTGAAGTGCCCAGAATTCTTTCTTTATTTTTTTATTTATTAAATGTTTATTTATTTTTGAGAGTGAGAGCATGAGTGGGGAAGGCGCAGAGGGAGAGGGAGACAGAGGATCTGAAGCCGGGTCTGCACTGACAGCAGTGAGCCCGCTGTGGGACTCGAACTCAGGAACCATGAAATCATGACCTGAGCTGAAGTCCGAGGCTTAACCAATGAAGCCACCCAAGCATCCCCAGAGTTATTTATTTAAACATTACCTGCCTTGAGGTGACATCTGAAGGGTATTGCCGTCTTGGCCCTTCCTACATAACATGTAAAATTAAAACAAAACCATAAAAATCATGAGCAAACAGAAATATTCAGTTATGATAATGGGAAGGCTATGCTGCTGTTTTTTTATTTATGTAATATACGCCTGTATCTCAATTTACAAGAGGCAGGATCAGAATAAGAACATTAAGGTAAAAATCAGAGTGGAGGATGGTAATAATATCATGAGAAAAGGGAATCATATTGAACCATATTATGAGGGACATGTAGCATAGAGATTTATTATCATGGAAGGAAAGACATGTACCAGAAATCAGAAAATTATGTTTCTGCTGGTAATCAGGGTGATTGAGGAACCCCAGCAAGTAGTATGGTTTGCTGAGACACGGGGGGCTTGGCTTTACTTTGTGGGATTCCCACATCTTCTCCTAATTTCTAAATTGTGCTTTAAACACCTTCTGTTCTCCTCATTTTGATCCAGCTATTTAATCCAAAGACCCAGAAGCATCTGAATATCGAGAAACTTATTCTGCCCCACCCCCACCTCTGTAAGCCCCATCCCACTTCCGGGGCAAATAACTGAGGGTGCCTAGTTTCTAGTGCGCGCAAAGTGAGGCTTTTCCTCCTCCTGAATGAGTCTTGCGGCCCAGGATCTAGTCTGTCTACTTCACCCGGGATTCCCAGCCCTCAGCACCAATGCACCCACACTGGCACTAATGGCGGGTGCCCAGTAGTCGCAAGTGCCCCCCGTGCCAGGCCAGGCAAGGGGGCAGACAGGTCGGGATTACGGCCTTAGAGAACTCACAGGATTGACTTGGATGGCTTCGTCCGCCTTACAGCACAGGCACATGCTGCAAAGCCTCGGAGCGCCCCCTGGCAAGGGCCCTTTGTCCTCACCTGGACCAAGTCACTGAGGGGTACACCACGCACCACCCTGGAGCGCCGCCAGGCTGCATCACAATTCTCTTTGTCCTCCCCTGCGGGCTCCCCCAGTGCCACTGTGGAATTAGGGCTGCTGGGTTACCACAACTGCCTGTTCTGCCAGTACTCTTGCTCAGACAAGCACGCGATACAATATCTCCCGTCTGTTTTGGTCCTCAACTCTGCCCTCTGTCTGTGGACCTCTAACTTGGTTCCCTGGCCCTTCACTTCAGCCTGTCATCAGGATGGCAATTCCATCTCCTCCTTGTTCTTACAAGGCTTCGAACTGGGTCTATCCAACTAGCTGCCTCATCCCTGTCAACCACTGGGCTAAAGAGGGAGAAATTTGAGAATGTCACAATTACCTAGGCATCATTCCCAACTTAGACTGGGTCTTCATCACTGCTTCCCACCTCTTTTATGTTTGCCGTGCTTTTTCTTTTTTGTAGTCTGCAAGTGTTCCCTTCAAACTGTCTCTCCTCTGTTGAAATCTGAGCCCAGTGTCCTCCAGTCAGCAGAAGCGGGACAACTCTTGCTTCACACACTGAGAGTGGCTAACGCTTCCAGAGAGCTTCTGCTCGGCACTGTTAGATGAGTGCATATATATTAAATCATCAACTCCTTACAACAACCTGAGTGAGTAAGAGCAGCGTTATTGTCCTCTGGGAAATAAGGCGTTAGTAGGTTAAACACCTTGCCCAAGGTTAGGCACGGGGACTTAAATACACAGAGTCTGCTTCTGGGGCCTGTGCTCTTTGATCACTGTGCTGTGCTGCCAATTGCTTTTAAAAGCCCAGACTTGGGCTCCCTCAATTCCTTCTCACCTATACGCCTATAACCTTGTTTGAATCCACATTATCTTTTTTCCTGTAACCCCATTAAATTGAAAAAGTTGTTACCCTTCTTTTTGTCTCGAACAAATCTGTTCATTTTTGTTTCCATGCCATCTTTCTCTTAGAAGCCTCCTCAGAGACCTTGTTCTAGATTATTCCCTCCCCTTGTTAACCTCTCTCTATGGCCTGTTTTCTTTAAACAATTAAATACAAGATGCTCAAGTCATCCCCTATTTAAGCTAATAAACTAAAGCCCTTTGAACAGCTATTTATGATTATTGCCCATCCCCTCTATTTACAGTAAATAATCCTAAAAGTTTATGGATGAGTGGGATTCCCATCTCCTCTTTACGTCCAGTGTGATATTTGGCTCACTGCAATCTGCTACCCCCATTGGTACTTGTTTCAAAGTAGATCTCAGGTGATCTTCCTACTGAATCCAATGGGCATTTTCTATTACATGACATTTGCTTAGTGTTTAAAACCACAGAGATTTCTCTTGGAAGAGTTAGACTTAGGAAAATGAAATAATCTTATTCATGCATAGTGCTCAAAACCGTCAACCACTCCCTTCCTGCAACTCTCCTCTCTGGGAAGAATACAACCTAGAAAAATTATGTAATCTTGCTCATGATCATGATCCAGAAACTGACTTGAAATCTTGTGATTTCTCTAATATACTATGTTGCCTCAAGAACATGTGTTTTGGGTACTTACCATTATATAACTCACTCGGTCCTGGGAATACAAAGATAAATAAACTCAATTGCTGTCCTCAAGGAACGTCAGATAAACTAGCAACAATAAAAAAGTCAAACAGTGTGTTGGAAGTAGTAATAAGGGCTCATGTTCCCTTACTATGTTAATTTTGTGGCAGATCCTTCTTTTGATTAATGGATAGGAAATTCAGTGCAGTCCCTTCAGGGTTTTGGTGCCTCTAATTATTGTGACCTCTTACTTCTACCCACTATTTCTAGTTCTGTCCTCATGGGCCTCATAAAATAAACTCATTCTCCTCTACATGATGATAAGGTTGGCAAAGAGGCTGAGATTGTCAGAATCTATAGGCTTCAAGGAGGGAGCCCACAAATTGGGAATCAGACCTCTGAGGAGGGGAATATTGCCAGGCTGAACTGGTACCACTGGATGTTGGATTGGTGGGGGATCCTTCAGAGCTGGGCATCAGAAATCTCTTAGGAGGCATTCTCTGGTAGGTGCTGCGAGACTTAAGGACAAGCAATAAGACCAACTCTGGGTGTATACAAAAGATAGACACTGGAAACAACTGTTGCTGGAGACAAAGGCTACTGCCAGGTGAAGTGTCACTGCTGGGGTGACAAAGCAGGAGCTGGAAGACAACAGGTTAATGCGGCATAGAGGCCATGGTGCCCCAAATCACTTGCAGTCCTTCAATTATACATCTTCGAGAAAGGTTTCAAGTCTCCCCATTATCCAAGTTGATAACCTGTATTACACTACAGTCAGTCTGTGTCCTGCACCAGACACAAAGCTCAACGTATGGTATAAGGAAGAGTGGAAGGGCAAGACCATTAACTTCCCAAGTTCGGGCAGTACGTTTGCATAAAAATTACCTTTGCAGAAATGGATAAAATTTAACTATAAAATAAATCATGAAAACTCCTGATTACTAAATGTAGGCATAATCAATATTCCTGTTTGTTCATGTTTGATTGGCATAGAGTTACAATTCTCAAACTCCAGAAACTTCCATTTCAAAGTGTTTATAATTTTATGTGAAAAATAAAACAAGTAAACAAGCCACTCTTTCCCCTTATGTAAAAATGGTTACCAAGTTCAAATACATTTGGGACATTTTAGGTTAAACAAAGGTAAACAAACATCTATCTGTACTACAGGACTACTCAGAACCTGTAATATGCTGAAGTAATTATGAATTTCTATGAGGGTATATTATACAATGTATCTCCAACTTACTTGTTGGACCCTCTTTTCAGTGTGCCATCCATAAGTCTCTCATATGTGGAGGATTCTATGTTAAAGATTTTTGAATAACTAAGTAGTATTTTATATTAATTTAAAACGACGACAATCCTGGATATCAATATTTAAATCACAATTTTTTGCATCCAATTATTTTTCTCATTTTCTGTCTAAGGAACATTTGCTGATTTTTGTTTTAGATTTTAAATGGCAGTTTCTTAATACAAGTAAGATTCACTGTTACCGTGTTTCCATTAAACAGAATTTATAGAAAGATGTAAATATTTCATTTACATCTTAAGAAAAAACAGCTCATCCTGTTTATTTGATGTTTCCATAATTAGCTTTTATTTTTGTAAATTTGTACAGAAACAGTGCAAGTTCTTAAAGAATTAATTTGTAGGCTTTTCCACATAAATGAAACAATTTATGCAGAAATACAGATAGAGTATCAACATTGATCTAATTTGTACCATTATTCACAGATTTTCAGTTTTGTTCATTTTCTGGGTTTACAGTGGGTCATGGAATCTATTTTGGGGCATTAAGAAACTTTAATTATTTACTTTGATTTCAATGCAACTGTTTATCTTTTGATCTGAAACAATTTTACAAAGTAAATGGAAGAACTTTGCCTAATTTGTGTGTTTAGAGTTTTCTTATGACTTCATTTTTTAAAATAAAGGTTGAGGGAGTAAATTCTTTTCAAGTCATAAGATTCTTTAAATACTGAAAATATGTCTTAGGATGAAAGTCTGTTCCCTTTTCATGATAAAACGCTATATTTTTATTTAGTAAGGAGATGTGGACAGGCTCACTACTCTTTCTTCTGTACCGTTCTTTCATTCAACAGATATCTGTATCCGCTGAGTCCCTCTTTTGTTCTAGGCTCTGTGCTTGTGCTGAAGTTTTTGTGCTGAGCAGGCAGCTAGGAGTCCTCTGTGAATAAGTCCTCTTTAAAAGAATAGCCAGTGCAGGGCTAACTTCACGGTTGCAGGGTCTGTGCAGTCACTCAGGGAGTCATGCTTCAGAAGATTAATGCTCTGTCCTTGCTGTCTTAAAACTCTTAATTTTTAAGCAGCTTTGCATTTTTCTTTGGCACTATGACCTGCAAATTGTGTTAAGTGGTCTTGAACCTAGCCTCCAAAGTTTGTGAGAAATTGTCTATCTGTCTGCCTGTCTGTACTGAGTTTATAACAGATTTTCTTTTTTCTGTACCTGGGCAATTATATTGTGAAATCTAGGTTATAGACTATATAGTAAGTTACATCTTTTTAGATTCAACTTATTCCATCCTGTCAAGAACATTTTTTATTCTTCTCTATAGCACACCTTCATGTCTTATGCCATGAACCTTGGTGCCATTCAGTTAAACTTTCTCCTAAGTTGTTTTACATTTGATCTGCATTTTAGCCTCCTTATAGCTTTGCTGACTCTGCACCTATCATGACTGCCCCAATATAAAGCCAGAGCTTTCCTCAAAATTATTCCTCAGAGGGGCTTCCCGGATGGCTCAGTTGGTTAAGCTTCCAACTGAGGCTCAAGTCATGATCTCATGGCTCATGAGTTAGAACCTTGTGTCAGGCTCTGTGCTGACAGCTCAGAGCCTGGTGCATGCTTCAGATTCTGTGTCTCCCTCTGTATCTGCCCCTCCCCCGCTCACACACTGTTTCTCTCTCTCAAAAATGAATAAACTTTAAAAGAAATTAAAAAATATATCTCTAAATTGAATCCAAGGTAAAAGAATTAAAAAAATATTCCTCAGAAAAGAGTAAGTTGCTTCATGCCAGAATCTTTATGAAATCTCTGTATTTCAGACCCCTTTTTCAATTCCTTTAGTTTGAAAAAACAGAGTTTTTCAGAAAAA
>CM053575.1:34897047-34925291 GCA_028646485.1 Cryptoprocta ferox | reverse complement strand
AGTTTAAATAGTCAAGTTGACCAAAACAAACAAACAAACAACTTGGGTTTAGTTGCCCTTCTAAAATGTCTCATTCTCTTAAATGAAATAGTTTAATTTTTTATCAATCCTATATTACAATTCAAAATGTTTGGAAAAGACTCTAAACACAATTTCTTATCAGAAAGAACCCAGACTTAACTATTGGATCATCAGATACACACGCACACACACACACACACACACACACACACACACACTGTCTCTCTCTGCAAAGAATGGTGTTGTTAAAAGATCAACTGAGGCAGATTAAAATTTTTTAAACTTTATTTGAGCAAGAATCAGTTTGAATGGGACAGTGGTTAGGAAGTAGTTAGTGGGATTACCAGCTCACAAGAGCAAGGGGGAAAGACTTTTATAGAGAAAATACAGAAGCAAAAAAGGAAATTATTTGATTGTTTATAGCTTAACACATAGTTGGAGGTTTGTGATTGGCTGTCCTTAGAGTCTTGACTTTGTAACCTTGATGCATTTATGGTTTAGATTTTGGTTTGCTTATGTAGGCCACCAGGGCATGAGAGCCCCATGAGTCTCATGGCTTCCTCATTTAATTAATTTAACAGAGTGTAAAATGTTTTCGCATCCCTCAAGTGTATGAGCAGGCTTAACTTGCATTACATACAGTCAGCCTAGAGAAAAATGTCGGAGCCTGCTCTTGGCTTGTCATCTATGCTCTGATTTACGCAAGTCTAGGTATGATCTTTAGTCCTTGCCTCCATTACCCTGAAAGGCAGATCTTTACACAGAAGAGTAGGCAGATCTTCAGCGTTTTCTGAATGGAGTATCAACAACACAAAAAAGACTTATCATGCTAATGATGATCAGCTTTCACAGAAAAATTTAAATGATCTTTTCCCTACCAGGGGTGATCTTCAGACAGAGGCAGAAAAACCCCTTGTGGCCTAATTTCTATCTGGAGAAATCTATCAAAAATGCTGATATTTTCATGATTTCTCCTGGAAATGTTATGAATCTAAAGAGGACATATTAGTAGATTATTTATCTGCATTGGCAATTAATTCTCTGTTGGAAAAAACAACCTTGAATTTAAGAATCCTACATTAATTTTTAGGTAATCATCAAAACAAAGATGAAATGAATGATTTATATAGCACTTCATAATTGTTGAGTATTTAAATATTTTTTAACGTTTATTCATTTTTGAGAGACAAAGACAGAGCGTGAGGGGGGTAGGGACAGAGAGAGAGGGAGACACAGAATCTGAAGCAGACTCCAGGGTCTGAGCTGTCAGCATAGAGCCTGACAAGGGGCTCAAACCCACGAACTGAGAGATCATGACCTGAGCTGAACTGGGACACTTAACCAACTGAGCCACACAGGTGCCCCTATTTAACTTTAAATTTAGATAGGGCATGTCTTAAATGGCTATACTGGATGTATCTTTCTTAGATAGAATGCATTTCTAGGAATTTTCTATTAAAGGTAACTTGATGTTAGGGTCAGTAATGTTCATGACTCACGGTCAGTTATAGTAAATCTTAGCTCCCCATTACTCTCCATTTTCCTATATGTTCACACTGTTCTATTTGAATTTGTGGAGACAAAAAATAAAAGACTTATTTGAAAACTTTTCTTACTTAATTGTTTTTTTTGAAACTTTGGATAATTTAGGTTATACTTATTGAACAAAGGCACAAACAATTTATTTTCAGAGCAAAGATTAATTAAGAGTTAAGTTGTAGTGATGGAGAAAGCTCCTCTAACAGTATATAAAAGTCTTAAAATTTCAAATGATGGAGAAAGTTGGATGGGAGAGGTAAGTATGCTAAAACTGTCATCTTGTGTAAGACGTATTCAAGTTCACAGGGATCACTAATCTCTTCTTCATATTTTCCCTAGTTTTGGCTATCATACAATTTTCTGCACTAAGTTGCTATTTTGAGAACACATGAAAATACATAGGATGGAACTGGAGATTCAAACAGAACACAGACCTATTTGTTAAGCAAGAAATATATAATCTTATTTATGTTATGCTCATCTTTACTTGAAGAAACAGTTCTTTTAGACATCTGATTCCAGGACCGCCTGGGTGGCTCTGTAGGGTAAGCATCTGACTTTGGCTCAGGTCATGATCTCACATTCCTTGAGTTTGAGACCCATGTTGGGCTCTGTGCTGACAGCTCAGAGCCTGGAGCCTGCTTCAGATACTGTGCCTCCCTCTTGATCTACCCCTCCCTAACTCATACTCTTTGTCTCTCTCTCTCAAAAATAAGTAAAACATTAAAAAAAAGACATCTGATTCCATCTTATCTTCGATCTTTAATTAGTCTACCAAGAATCCTTTGAGTACTTAACATCATAGAAATAAATATAAGTTGCTTTTGTAATTCTTTATACAATCACAGGAACATTAAGAGTTGAATCAATATTTCTTAGAAGATGTTTTCCAGTTAGTAGGAACTGAAAAATCAGTGTGGGAAATGATCCTCACTTTGCAGTGACAGACACTTTACTTTTCTCCAAAAGAGAAAAAAATGTAAATGCAATGTTGTTTCTTAGGAAGCATTTTCTTTCAAGTGCCTACTGTATGACAAATACAGATGTCAGTGATCATTATACCGATACATTAACTTAATCAATTTTCTTTGTCATAACATTGTGTGACAGTGCTATATTAAATAATAAGTCCTTTGGAAAGCTCCCCGTTCCTATTTTCATGTGTTAGAACTGACACAGCAAACAGATTAAACTTTATTGAACATATACCATATTTAAAAAGCGCTCTGCTGGGCACATGGATTGATTTCTTCAACAGTATGATAGGTTTATATTTATATAACACATTTATAATAAGTTTCTAAATTTTACAATGAGAAATCTTTCATTTCATATGGTGTTCATTTCACTTGAACTCCCTAATCCTTGGGAGGAAAGTAAAGTGTGTATAAATCCATTTATTTTATAATGGAATTTAAAAGGAGGAAGATCAGAGAACTTAGGAGAACTAATGAAGGTCATCCCATTCAACATTTGTTAAGGCAACAAATATTTCTGGAGTTTTGTATAAGGTAGTATTCTTTTAGTTGCTAGAACAGAAACATTTAGGAAGTGACAAACTGTAAGTGATTCTTTTTCGGTTTGCACGACTGGGAAATACAGGAGGAAATTTCATTCAGTCAAATAATAATTATTCATTTCTATGAGCTTTGGTTCACTCTGTAAGTTGGCCTTTGTCTTGCTGCAAATAGATTTTTCTGCAGATAATGGGGACCTCTAGAAATAATGGGGACCTCTAACCGATAATGGGGACCTCTAGCACCTCCCCCATTCTGCTAAGCTATCATCCTTTACAACTTGACCTACAACCTAGGAGAAAGTCCTCATTCCCAGCTTTTGGGGAGGACTCTGAGTGGCTTATATTACCAGTTAAGAGGACATTTGAAATGCATAATTAAAAAACTCAAGTTAAATCACATTAAATATGACTAGTGTTGCAAATGAACAGAACATCTCTTTTTTTAAACTCAGAAATTTTAGCTTTCTTATTTTAGGTTGAATCTAATCAACACTTTAGAAAGAATGACAAATTATTATTTCTTTCTTTGGACTTTTTTGTCCAGATACCAATATGGAAGATTTAAATTCATGGTTGATTTTAGAGATATCTAGGCAGAAAGAAGCCCAGGGTAACAAATAGAAAGTGTGGCATTCAAATTGTAGAAAAGTTAATAAAGGATATAAAGGGATCTTGACTGAAAGCTAGAAAGTTCTGACAAGGAAACATATTAATTGAGGTTAGAAAATCATTTAATAGTCTTTAAGTAATCATAAATATAGACAGTCTACATTTACCTAAATCTCATTAAGTAGCAATGAAAACAGGGTAAGGAAGCAGAAGTTTCAGTATAAAAATACCTTGGTTCAAATTTCTCTGTGTTCCATTTTGATATAGGATATTTTAGATGCAGCTAAACTACATCTCGGTTTTCCAGTAGGGCTAACGGGTAATATTATTTCTTAGAGTTATAAAACTTAAGGAAGAATGTACTTGAGTATGCTCAAGTATCATTTTATTTTCCTCTTTAACTAATGGGTGGGTAATTTCTCATATGTCTAAAGGTTGCATGTGGATAGCAAAAGAGGAGCTGAGAATGGGTTACCAAAGGAATATATAGCTTCTTTCTCCATAAGAATAAGTAAAATATGTAATAATTCTTCAGATTATTAGAATATTATGTGTGGGTACTTTAGAATAATTCTTAGAATCAGGAGGTCTATCTACTTTGCAAATTTTTTTTTCTAGGGTGAATAGAGGTCTTGCTCTTGCAGATAATTCTATGTCTCAGCAACTCTTCAGGGTGTTTGTTTTTAGACAAAAAATTCCAGCAGGTGGTGCCACAATCATAATATTTATACAGTAATGATTTGAAGCGAGAGAGAAAACAAAAATTATCATACAGCCAGAAGATGGTGCTAGATGACCAATCTTTAAAAAACACCGATGCATTTTAAAATAAGCAACTTCTATTTTACCAAACTCCAGAATTTACAATGAGGGTATTGTTGACACCATTGTTTGGGATTCTTCAGTAATTTCAGGAGTTCAGTTTTAAACTTCCAATGTATTACTTTTACAATAAAAGAACCCTCACCAGCACATGAAAGGAAGAAATACTTTCCAACTCTACTTTTTATCACTCACAGCCTTTACAAAGAAGGATTATATGTAAAATGTTTTATTTTGTGTCCCTCTATCTTCATGTTTCATGATTATACTTTTTAAAAATATATAAGCACTATCCCCCTTTAAATTCCTTGCTCTTTTCCTTTTATTTCTTCCTCTAAGATTCTCTCAAGAAGATGAAATAGTAAATTAAAAGATCTAGAAACCCATAGATACACTTTCTGACGTGTCCAAATAAGAAAAAAGAATTGTGCAAAGGAGCCTGGGTCACTCAGTCGGTTGGGCATCTGACTTTGGCTCAGTCATGATCTCGTGGTTCCTGAGTTCGAGCCCCTTGTTTGGCTCTGTGCTGACAGCTCAGAGCCTGGAGCCTACTTTGGATTCTGTGTCTCCTCTCTCTGCCCCTCCTCCATTCACACTTTGTCTCTCTTTCTTTCTCTCTCTCCCCCAAAAATAAACATTAAATAATAAGAAGAAAAAAAGAAATGTGTTGAAATGTTTCTTTTGCAATACTTTGTGGACTTAAAAATAAGTTATTTATTTATTTATTTATTTATTTATTTATTGTGCTTTGTGGACTTTCAAAAACTACTGTTTAATTTTAGTATCTTTGTATATTCAGTATTCAAGTCTTTCATCCTTCAAAATAATAGGAAATTAAAATTAAACTGCTTTGTAACTTTGTTTTATATTTTTGTATTAGCAAAATTATTTTATAAAAATTGTTGCTGGTTCATCTGGCATTCTTAATACTTCCTAGTTAAATATCTCTTAAGGCATCTATTTCTCACCAGCCACCCTATCTCCTTCATCATCTAGTCTTTGCTACTGGACCCTCACGGTAGCCTGACTCTCATTTATTCTTGCTCTCCCCCCATCTGTTTTCTCTCACAGGATCTGAGCCATATTTTATAAATGCAAATTTGGTTATTTCACTCCTGTTCTTAAAACCCTTCAGTAACTTTCCATGGCTTCTACACACCCAAACAAACCTTAACCACACCCAAAAGGCACTTCTCCAAGTATATCTCTTACCATTCTTTCCAATCATTTTCTACACACTTGCTATACCACCTTCCTCAGACTCTCTGCTCCATCCTCCTAGAAGTCTGGTACAAGTCTTCTTTCAGTCAGGCAAGCTGTTCTCCCAGGTTTCCATCTACACCTATGTGTCTCAGACATGTTCTTTGGATCGAACTCAAACATCACCTTCTCCAGGAAGCCCAGTCTGTCACCGAGATCTAGGTCAAGGCTCTATACTATGTACTCACACAGCACTGAGTGCCTCTCCTAATGGCACTCCCCTCTGTAACTGGACATGATTTATGGCAGACATATCGATCAATGTCTTTTTTGCCCTAACTCACATAAGCCTCATGAAGACAGAGGAGTGTTTGCTTTTCTCACTATTGTATTTCCAGAGTAAGAGTGTCACACTTGACATGCGGGAAGCTCTCAATCAATTTTAGTAGATTGTTAGAATGAATGATCAATGATAAAAATCAGAGGCTTCTGGAAAGTGTAACTGACTTGATGGGTCTTGAATATTTTCCGTTGGTGGGATGTTTACCCTTAAGAGAATGTCAAGATGCAGATGATAGCTGTCTTCAAATATCTACAAGCCTGTCACGTGGAGGAGGGACTCCAAAGAGCTGATCTTAAACCAACAGCTTATGGGAGGAATTAAATCCAAGATTTTAAAAACACAATATCTGAAAATAGAATAAATTTTGGTGGGAGGTAAGGAACTGCCTGCATCCTAAGTTAGTAGTTCCTAGGTGGGGAGTAGAAAAGGGAATTACAAAGCCAACAGGGCAGTTAGGTGGCTTTCGAAGTCCCTTTGAGCTTTGGGATTCTGGGGACGTATGATTTGTTATAAAAAAGATGTCTTTCTTTCCCATGCTGGTTGCATTCTGAGGTCAATGATGAATAAGGTGGGGATTAGAGTTTTACTTAGAGTTTTTGGTATGAAGTTTCATTATATTTAGGACTTTAAAGAATAGTGATTGCCTCACATAATCTATACCATTAATTTCAGCTCAACCTCTTATTTCCAACCTCTTTTTGGGATACACTTGAAACAAAATAAACCCAGAACTTGTTTCATATATACTACTTTCTCTGATAACTGAAATCATCTATTTCGAATTACATTTTTGATCTTTTACTGAATCCCTGATAATACTTACCGATAAATTATTTAGAATATTTTGGATTTTGGCTTTGTTCACTTTGCTTTTAGGGGGTGGGACACATTCTATACTTCAAGTATATTAATCATCTTAATTTCATCTGTGAACATAAGTAGTTAATGAGCTCTTTGTACCATGAATCTATTTTCAGTCTACTGGAGGAAAAAGGTTCAAGATCTTTACACTTAATATACTAACTCATCACTTTGTTGCCTACCCAGATTTTAGATAAAACTACAAACAAAAGTATTAATTTATCCTCAGGACTCATAATACATAAATTAAGTAGTTCTTAGCAGTTTTTTGGTAGATGGCACATGAAACCTGCATTTAAGGAGTTCTTTCAGTCACGTGAACTCCAGCTATACTAAGATACACATTACCTTACTGTTTACATGAATCAAAATGAAGAAGCAATCTCAAAGTTGATCAATAGGATAAAGGTTAAATACACTACATAAAGTGGGCCACATGCAGCCTTTTAAAAGAATGAGGTAGTATAATAAATACTGATGTGGAAATATGTCCATGATATATCGTTAAGAGAAAATATCAAGTAGCAGAGAGTATGTACAGTGTGGTCATATAAAAAAAAAAAAGTAATGTATGTAAATGCATCAAAAGAGGTCACAAAGGTTTTGTCCAAATTGGTAGCAGTGGTTATCCTTGGGCAGAGGGATTGCATAATGGATGGCTAAAAAAATGAGACGTCAGAAACTCCTGTTGTACACGTTTTAAAAAAAATACTTTTTATTTATTTTGAGAGAAAGCGAGAGAGAGAGAGCAAGCATGAGCAGTGGAGTGGTAGAGAGAGAGGGAGAGAGAGAGAATCCCAAGCAGGCTTCAGGCTGTTGGTGTGAAGCCTGATGCGGGGCTCGATCCCATTAACCTTGAGATCATGACCTGAGCTGAAATATAGAGTTGGAAGTTTAATCAACTGAGCCACCCAGCTGCGCCTTCCTTTTTGTATGTTTGATATACTTTATAAGGTGGATCATATTTTTCCCACATGCATTTACCTTTTAAAAAAATGAAGAAGGATGCAAAATAATACCATCTAATGTTAACTTTCTTCTATAAGAACGAAGAAGAGGAAATGAATCATAGCCAAAGAGACGTAGATGATTTTCATTTCCAGTGTGCACTGTCAAAATTCAGAGTTGTGTTGGGAGAAGAATAATAATGAAATCCTATATAGAGATCAGAATATACAAACATACACTTCTGAGTCATCCTTGCTTTTGTTTTTACCAGATTAAGAAGAAGCTCTAGACTTCTGAAAAGTCTCTTTCCTCCTAAAATTTTTAAAAATTTTTTAAAATGTTTATTTATTTTTGAGAGACAGAGAGACAGAGCATGAGCAGGGGAAGGGCAGAGAGAGAAGGAGACACAGAATCTGAAGCGGTTCCAGGCTCTGAGCTGTCAGCACAGAGCCTGACGTGGGGCTCGAACTCACAAACCGCGAGATTATGACCTGAGCCGAAGTTGGCAGCTTAACCACTGAGCCACACAGGCGCCCCTCCTCCTAAACTTTTAAAAAATCTTTCTGTTAAGTTTATTTATTTATTTGAAGAGAGAGAGAGAAAGAGAGAACAAGTGGGTGAGGGGCGGGGTGGGGGGGGAGAAACCCAAGAAGGCTCTGCGCTGTCAGCACAGATTCCACAAACTGGGAGATCATGACCTGAGCCAAAATCAAGAGTCAGACACTTAACTGACAGCCATCCAGGTGCCCCATCCACCTAACATTTTTATGGACCCAGGGGATTTCCTTGCACACCATCTCACTATGTTTGTGTCCTGTCAGATTGGATCCTGCAGTTTTCCCTACACAAATTGCTGTTGCTTTGCTGGGCATAGGGGAATATGGTAGGAGTGTTGGAACTCTCTGCCGCTGCACTGTGTGCCCTGGTTTCTCTCAGGCTTGAGCAGACGAAAGGGAGACACAGACAGTGCAAATGCATGCACCAAAGAACAAGCGTAGGGCATTTCTGGGAGTGGTAAAAAGGCCAACTTAAATGAGAAATTTGTGTTGGAAAGGAATGGAATGAGATATACAAGAAATATTTTTGTTATACAAGATAGGTATGCTTACAGTCACAACAGAGTGAAATATAGGTGACTCGGTAGGGTTGTGTGCAGGAAACAGAAATAGGTATATTAATCAGAAAGGAATTTAATACAAGATATTAGGTACTCACACAGTTGTTGGAAGGGCTGAAAGAACAGTTTCTGGGCCAGACTTTCTGGACTGGTTTCCAGAGCAATTCAGAGCTGATCCACAAGGGGCGCTCCCATCTCTGAAGCAGCCACTACTACATGCTGTCACAACTGCCTCCCAGGCTGGAGAAAGAGGAGCTGAAGCTGTGATCCAGATGTTAGGAAGTTAGACTAGGCAGTCACTTGGTGTTTTCATGCCCACAGTAGTGGAGCAAGGACATGAGCGCAGCGGCAGGAAAGTCTCACATTTTACATCACCAGCAACAACAGCCGAGAGAGGTAGGGGAATGGTCATCTCTTCATTCTGCCTTCCAAATCTCTCCCAAGTACTGATGGCACATAATTTGCATCCAGAATGCTAGCTGCAAGAATATTGGGGGATCTAGATGATAGCTTTCCATATCCTATGAATTTAAGAAGAGTAGAATGGGGGTTGACGGGCAAAGTGTTTTCCATACATAGAGAACTTCCAAGTAGAAGAAAATCACTGAGAGAATGACCAGCAAGATAAAACAGCTGTTAATATTGTCACATATCTATTATTTTTCCATGTGGGTTAGTCCATCTACTTATCTCTCTAACCAAATATCTATTTCATCTATTCAGTTGGAAGTAGTTCTTGTTTTTCTAGCTTGTTCAGCAGACCTTCCTATCCTTCTTCAGTATCCGTTTTTCTTTTAGGAAACTGCCTCAATCCATTCACCTTTTACTGGCCAACAAACCTTATCCCCTCCAACCCTAGTACCCCCAACTCCAACTTATAGGTTATAGGAACCAAAAAGTTCATTTTTTCCCTAATCATTATTCACCTCAGTTTTTATCAGTGGTATCTGATATGTGACAACTCCTAATATGTGACATGTGTTTATGTATCATATATATGATTATAGACTAGGACATACTTTGCAACCTGTGTTTTTCATGTATAAATATGGGGGGAGAGAGAGAGAGAAGAAAGAGAAAGTAGGGAGAGAGAGAAGGGTTTATTATGAAGAACTGGCTCGCATGATTATGGAAGCTGAGAATTTCCTAGATCTGTGATATGTAAGCTATAGACTCAGGAGAGTTGGTGGTATAATTCAGTTTCAGTCTGAAGCCTAAGAACTAGGGGACAATGGTTTAAATCCCAGCCAGAGGGCCAGCCAAAACAAAATGAGATGTCCCAAACTCAAGCAGGCAGCAGGAAACAAAAAGGAGTCAATTCCTTCTTCCTCCACTTTTTGTTCTATTCAGTCCCTCAACAGATTGGATGATGCCCATCCTCACTGAGGAGCCCGATCTGCTTGCCTGAGTCTGCTCATTCAAGTACCCTCTTCCTCTGAAAACACCCTCACAGACACATCCAGAAATATCTTTGAGATATTTCTATTAGTTATTGGACTGAGGAAAATCTAGAACTTCAAGGTAATGATATGAATTGCTTTATGAATATTGCCAATGATAAGATTCAGCAGCAAAAATATCACATGTTATTTTCATTTTCTTGATGTACTTTCCCCCACTATGTAAAGCAGAATTTCTCAACAGTTAGTCCTCATGTTCTGGGGCCTCTTTAACAGTCATTTACCCTGCTCCCATCTATGCTCCTCACGGAAGATTGGCCTCTTCTTCTTTGTGGCTCTGTCCTCTTTCCCCTTTCCTCATGTTTGCCATTTTTAATGGCCTGGAGTATCATTGGTTTTATGGGAAATACTAGCATATGTGAAACAGCATATTAGAAGATACCAATTTACAAAGACGTTAGCATCAGACAACCTTGGATTTGAAGACCAGCTCCATCTATTATTAGTTGCCTAATCCTGGGAAAATCTCTTTGAACTTTATCTAGTTATTTGCAAGAATTTTTACAACCAGAGATAATATATAAAAGCAAGGTGTTCAGCACACAGGAAGTTAATGTTCAGAAGACAAATTGTCAATATGATTAGTATCCATTTTCTTCAGCCTGATGAATAAAACGAGAATGAAAGCTTTTCTGGTATATTATTATACTACTACTATTTTCCATCTTAAGCAATTGCTACTCACAATGCTGAGCTGTTGTATTTTAAAATAAAGATTTATAAAACGCCCTTATTTGACATGAAATAAGGCTGGTGACTCAGGTTCAGGATTGTTTTCTGGAGTAGATGATACCAAGAAAAGTAACGCTTCACAGAGAGGTTTCTATTGTGTGGTGGTGATTTCAGCCCGACCTATTCCATTCACATAGACAATGGGGAAGTGTGTTATGTGGGCACAGATATTGACTGAGGACTGTCTGCGCTGTGATAAATTCTGTTTTAGATGTCTATCCTAAAGTCTTCTATTTTAGCAGCGATCCCAGCAAGTCAGCAGCATTTTTTTTTTTTTTTTTTTTTTTTTTTTGTGGTGCAGTCAGAATAGTTTTCAGCTGAGTCCCTCTTTCTTCTTTAACATTTATCACCGTGGGTTCCTTGGGGTTGCGCTGCCCATACAAAACAAGGTCTACATACGCCTTCGGCTCATTTCTCTCCACACGCAGCATTCACCCCATCGCGGGCTGTGCTGTGCTCCAGGATCCTGCAGAAAAAGCGCTGGTGTGATTCATCTCCTTCCTGTGGATGGCTCAGCTGCTTCGCCACCCCTGCCTTATATTGCAGCCCGAACGTGATGAAAGGAAACAAGAGCAAAGATGTTGCTTCTATAGTAGCTCAAGATGATTTCCTGGGGGAGAGTAACCAAAGGGCTCCTCCTGTAAGCAGGAGATTGCAACTTTAGACTGCATGCTGCACTTTGCAAAGGCACAAATGCTGACTAACCCATTTTGAATACAACTTGAATTCCGTTTCCAAACGTCTGACTTTTTGCCGGCTACTTTTTGAGAAAAGGGTGGAAAGAACAAGGATGTACATACACTGCCATGTCTTTCTCTACTCCTGCTCAGGGCTAGGGTGGCAGACTTTTTTGGTTGCACATGCAAATGCATGTCTTCCTTTCTTGCTAAGTGGTTTCCAAATGGGTCTGCGTGGTAGGGTGATCAGCATCGTGGTATTTTTTTTTGTCTGGGAGTTGGAGGCCAATGAAATGTAAGCCAATCCCAGTGGGATATCCTAGAAATAATTTGCCTTCCTGGGAAAACCATGTAAGCAGAAACCTGCTTTGTCCATGCTTCTGTCTTCTTTTTATGTCTTCTTTTTATGTCTTTTATTAATTTAAAAATTAATTTTTAAAAAATTAATTTTAATTAACCGTGTAGTTAACTTGCAGTGATATATTACAATACAGTTATTCAACAATTCCATATATTACTTAGTTCTCATCAAGTAAAGTGTACTCTTAATCTCCTTCACCTATTTCAACCATTTCTCCCACTCACCTGCCCTCTATAACCCTCTGTTTGTTTGCTGTAGTTAAGAGTCTATTTTTTGGTTTGTCTCTCTTCTATTTTTTCCATTGTTCATTTGTTTCTTAAATTCCACAGAAGAGTGAAATTGTGGTATTTATTTTTCTCTGTCTTATTTCACTTAGAATTATATACTCTAGGTCAATCCATGTACTTGCAAAATGGCAAGATTTTATTCCTTTTTATGGTTGAATAATATTCCACTGTGTGTGTGTGTGTGTGTGTGTGCATGTGTGTGTACATGCGTACCACATATATCACCTCTTCTTTATCCATTCATCTATCAATGGACACTTGGGCTGCTTCCATAATTTGGCTATAGTATATAAAGCTGCAGTAAGCATGGGGGTGCACATATCGCTTTGAATTAGTGTTTTTGTATTCTTTGGGTAAATACCCAGTAGTGCAATTACTGGATCTTAGGGTAGTTCTGTTTTTAACTTTTTGAGGAAACTCCATACTATTTTCCAAGTGACTACACCAGTTTGCATTCTCAAACAGTAATGAGGGTTCTTTTTCCTCCACATCCTCACCAACATTTTGTTTCTTAGGTTTTTGATTTTAGCCATTCTGATAGTTGTGAGGTGGTATCTCATTGTGGTTTTGATTTGCATTCCCCTGATGATCAGTGATGTTGAGCATCTCTTCATGTGTCTTTTGGCCATCTGTATGTCTTCTTTGGAGAAATGTTTGTTCATTTGCCCATTTTAAAATTGGATCATTGGGGGGTTTGGGTGTTGTGTTTTATATGTTCTTTATATATTTTCGATACTAACCCTTTATCTGATATGTCATTTGCAAATATCTTCTCCCATTTCTTAGGTTTTCTTTTAGCTTTGTTGGTTTTATTCCTTTGCTGTACAGAAGCTTTTTATTTTGATGCAGTCCTGATAGTTTATTTTTTCTTTTGTTTGCCTTGCCTCAGAAAACATTGTCTAGAAAGATGTTGTTATGGTCAATGTCAGAGAAATGCCTGCCTGCGCTCTCTTATAGAATTTTTATGGTTTCAGGTCTTGTATTTAGGTCCTCAATCCATTTTCAGTTTATTTTTGTGTATGGTATAAAAAAGTGGTATTTCATTCTTTTTCGTGTAGCTGTACAGTTTTCCCAACACCATTTGTTGAAGAGACTGTCTTTTTCTCATTGGATTTTATTTTTTCCTTTGTTAAGGATTAGTTGACCATATATTGTTGTCTATTTTTGTCCACATTGATATATGTGTCTATTTTGGTCCCAATACTATACGGTTTTGATGACTACAGATTTGCAATATAACTTGAATTCTGGAATTGTGATACCTCCAGTTGTTTTTCTTTTTCAAGATTATTTTGGTTATTCTGGGTCTTTTTTGGTTGCATACAAATTTTAGGATTGTTTATTCTGGTTCTGTGAAAATGTTGGTATTTTGATAGGTATTGCATTAAATGTGTAGATTGCTTTGGATAGTATGGACATTTTACCAATATTTGTTCTTCTAATCCATGAGCATAGCAAATCTTTCCATTTTTTGTGTTGTCTTCAATTTCTTTCATCAGTGTTTTATAGTTTTCCGAGTACAGGTCTTTCACCTACTTGGTTAAGTTTATTCCTAGGTATTTTATTCTTTTTGGTGCAATGGGATTTTCACAAATGGGATTGTTTTCTTTGTTTTTTTTTTTAATTTTTAATGTTTATTTATTATTTTCGAGAGAGAGAGAGAGACAGAGACAGCACAAGCAGGGGAGGGTCAGAGAGAGGGAGACACAGAATATGAGGCAGGCTCCAGAGTCTGAGCTGTCAGCACAGAGCCCAACATGTGGCTGAAACTCACGGAATGTGAGATCATGACCTGAACCAAACTCAGATGCTTAACCACCTGAGCCACCCAGGTGCCCCTAAATGGGATTGTTTTCTTAATTTCACTTTCTGTTGCTTCATTTTTATTGTATAGAAATACAACAGATTTCTGTACATTGATTCTGTATTCTGTGACCTTACTGAATTCATTGATCAGTTCTAGTGGTTTTTTGGTGGAGTCTTGAGGGTTTTCTACCTATAGTATCATGCCATCTACAAATAGTAAAAGTTTTACTTGTTCCTTACCAATTTGTATGACTTTTATTCCTTTTCCTTATATGATTGCCATGGCTAAGACTTCCAGTGCTATGTTGAATAAAAGTAGTGAGAGTGGACATCCATGTCTTATACCTGACTTTGGAGGAAAAGCTCTCATTTTCCCCCTACGGTGTATGATGTTAGCTGTGAGTTTTTCATGAAACCCTTTGTTATGTAGAGCTGTTTCTTCTAAACCTACTTCATTGAGGGTTTTTATCATGAATAGATTTATACTCTGTCAAATTCTTTTTCCTGTATCTATTGAAGCACTGAGTGTTGTGTGGAGACCAACCTGACAATAAATTATATTAAAAATGATTATATGGCTTTTATCCTTTCTCGTATTGATGTGATGTCTCATGTTGATTGATTTTCAAATATCGAATTACACTTGCTTCTCAAGAATAAATCCCACTTTACCACTGTGAATGATTTTTTAAAATGTATTGTTGGATTTGGTTTGGTAATATTTTGTTGGGAATGTTTGCATCTATGTTTATCAGAGATGTCCTGTATTTCTCTTTTTTAATTTTGTATATTTTTTAAGTTTACTTATTTATTTTGAGTGACAAAGAGAGCATGCGTGAACAGGGAAAGGGGAGAGAAAGGGAGAGAATCCCAGCAGGGTCCATGCTGTTAGTGCAGAGCCCAATTCGGGGCTTGATCTCACAAACTGCGAGATAATGACCTGAACGGAGATCAAGAGTTAGAAGCTTAACACACTGGGCCACCCAGGTGCCCCTGTAGTTTTCTTTTTATGTAGTGTCTTTATCTGGTTTTGGTTTCAAGTTAGTGCTCATCTCATAGAATAACTTTGGAAGTTTTCTTTCCTCTTCTATTTTTCAAAAAAAGTTTGAGAAGAATAGTTATTAACTCTTCTTTAAATATTTGATAGAATTTGCCTTTGAAGCCATCTGGTCCTGGATTTTTGTTTTTTGGTAGTTGGTTGATTTCTGATTCAATTTCATTGCTGATAATCAGTCTGTTCAGATTTTCTATTTCTTCCTGCTTCAGTTTTGGTAGGTTATATGTTTCTAGGTATTTCCCATTTCTTCTAGGTTGTTCAAATTTTTGGCAAATAATTTTTCATAATATTCTTTAACCATCATTTGCATTTCTGTAGTGTTGTTTTTCCTCCTCTTTCACTTCTAATTTTGTTTATTTGAGCTCTCTCTCTCTCTCTCTCTCTCTCTCTCTCTCTTATGAGTCTGGCTACAGGTTTATCAATATTGTTGATCTTTTCAAAGAACCAGTTCCTGGTTTCATTGATCTGTTCTATTGTTGTTTTGTTGTAGCTGTGTTTTTAGTTCCCATATCATTTATTTCTACTGGTTTGGAGATTTGTTTATCCTCTTTTCCTAGCTGCTTTAGGTAAGGTTATGTTGTTTATTTGATATTTTTCTTGCTTCTTGAGGTAGAACTGTGTTGCTATAAACTTCTCTCTTAGAACTACTGTTGCCACATCCCAAAGTTTTTGGACTGTTGCATTTTCATTTGCTTTTGTTTCCATGTAATTTTTAAACGTGTTCTTTGATTTTTTGGTTGACCAATTCATTGTTTAGTGGAATATTATTGAATCTCCATGTATTTTTGCCCTTTTCAGATATTTTTCTTGTGGTTGATTTCACAGCACTGTTGTCAGAAAAAAAATATGGTATGACTTCAGTCTTTTTTAATTTGTTGAGACTTGTTTTGTGACCTAATATGTGGTCTATTCTGGAGACTATTTCATGTACACTTTCTACTGCATTAGGATGGAATGTTCTGAACATATCTGTCAAGTCCATCTGGTACAGTGTGTCATTCAAAGCCACTGTTTCCTTGCTGATTTTCTATTTGAATGATCTGTCCATAGGTGTAAGTGGGGTGTTAAAGTCCCCTACTGTTATTGTATTGCAATTGATTAGTTCCTTTATGTTTGTTATTCTTTTTTATGTATTTGGGTGGTCTTATTTTGGGTGTGCATAAATATTCACAATTTTTATATCTTATTGTTGGATTATCCCCTTTATTATTATATAGTGTCCTTTATCTCTTGTCCTAGTCTTTGTATTAAAGTCTATTTTGTGTGATATAAGTATTACTACCCTGGTTTTCTTTTTACATCTGTTTGCAAGATATATGTTTTTCCATCTTATCACTTTCAATTTGCATGTGTCTTTAGTTATGAGTCTCTTATAGGCAGCATTTAGATTTTTTTTAATCCATTCCGTCACCCTGTGTCTTTTAATTGGAGCATTTAGTCCATTTACATTCAAAGTAATCATTGATAGGTATGTATTTTTGCCATTTTGTTACTTGTTTTGTGGTTATATTTGTAGTTTTCTGTTACTTTCTTCCCTTGCTCTCTTCTCCCATGATACATATATACAGTGATATAGTTAGGTTTTTTTTCTCTTTATTTTTTGCATATGTATTACTGGATTTTGATTTGTGGTTACCATTAGGTTTGTATATAACATCTTCTCTATACAGCAGTCTATATTAAGGTGATGGTTGCTTACTTCTCTCTTCACCACATTTTAGGTATATGGTGTCATACTTTGTATCATTTTATTTTGTGAGTCCCTTGACTAATTTTTAAAGATATACTTATTTTTACTGTTTTTAGTGTCTTTTCTTACTCTTACTTATAATCTTTTCTCTCCAGTGAGAAAGTCCTCTAATATTTCTTTTAGGGCTGGTTTAATGGTCATGACTTCCTTTAGCTTTGTGTGGGAAACTCTTTATCCCTCCTTCTATTCTGAATGATAGCCTTAATGGATACAGTATTCTTGGTTGCATTTTTTTTTTTCTTTTCAGCACTTTGAATATATCATGCCACTCTCTTCTGGTCTGCAAGTTTCTGCTAAAAAGTCTGCTGATAGCTGTATGAGGTTTCCCTTTTATGTAACTGTCTTCTATTCTCTTGCTGCTTTTATAGTTCTCTCATTATCACTACTCTTTGCCATTTTAATTACTATGTGTCTTGGTGTGGACCTCCTGATTTTGTAGGGGGATCTTTGTGTCTTCTGAATCTGAATTTCTGCTTCCTTCCCTAGATTTGGGAAGTTTTCAGCTTTTATTTCTTTAGATAAATTTTCTGCTCCCTTTTCTCTCTCTTCTTCTGGGATCCCTATTATGCAAATATTATTATGCTTGATGGATTTGATGAGTTTCCTAAGTCTATTCGCATTTTGAATTGCTTGATTACTTTCCATTACTCTGTCCTCAGGTTGTTGATTTGTTCTTCTGCTTCCTCTGGTCTGCTCCTTATTCCATCTGGTGTATTTTTAATTTCACTTATTCTGTTCTTCATCTCTGATTGGTTCTTTTTCTATTTCTTTGTTAAAGGCATCACTGATGTTTTCCACTCTTTTCTCAAGTCCAGGGAATGTCTTTATGATCATTACTTTTAATTTTCTATCAGTCATATTACTAATCTCTGTTTCAGTTAGGTCTCTTGCTTTGGTTTTGTCCTGTTCTTTCTTATGAAAACTTAGTGCTTCATGGGTGTCTCCTATGAGTGTTGTGTGCACCCTGTTGTTGTGGTTGAGCTACCTTTGTCTTTAGTCAAGTTGTCTGCAGGGCCTGTTGTGGTAACTGTTTAGTCCCTGAGGTGTTAGTGGAAAAATCTGGGGCTGCCTTGGTCTTGAGTTGAGTCAGACCAGGCATTTACCAGACATGCAGTAACACCAAATTACAGGGCACTTTCCCTGTGTCATCCCCCAAGAAGCTATTGTTGGTGGGCAGGGCCTACAATCAGAAAAGCTATCTGTCCCCACCCCACTGCTGAGGCCACAATCTAACTGGTATATGTGGTTATCTTTCCTTCTCCCCATGGCAGGAATCACTTTAGAGTGGTGGTGGTGACCTCTTTTGGGGCTACTTGCATACTGACAGGCTTGTGGCCCTGGTTTGAATGGGCTCAGACCAAGGGCATATTGGAGGGGTGCAGATCCAAATGTGCTGGAGGGGATGGGTCACATTGTGCCTGCAGAGTTTGTGCACTAGCGAGAGGGGATGTGCCACCAGGGCTGACACCAGGGCTAGCTAACTGGATCCATAAAGTGTGCATGGGGAGGCATACAATTTTAACAAGGTGCACGCCTGTCTTCCATAGGAGGGAATCTGCTGCAGCAGCAGCAAAAACTGCCACAGCAGCCAGAATGAGGTTTCAAAAAGTTTGTGGATCAGAAGTTATGTTGTTCACAATGGTTATGCAGGTCTTCTGAGGGATAGGGCTCATAGAGCTGGACCTGAGGCAAGGATGAGTGGAAAGGGCAAATCCACTGAGGCAGGGGTGGTGGATACAATACCAGTAGCAAGTTAGATAGTGACTGTCATCAGCAGGCTTGTTTTTGCAGGTGGTATAGTGTGTTTATGCTGGGGGTTGGGGGAGGTAAATGGCCAGCTCCTTTGTTCCTGGAAGAGTCTCTCTGGGATCTCTGTTCCTCTGGGACATTCTCTGAGATTAGTAAATAACTCTCCTTCCTGTATGTTCCAGGCATTTTTCAAACTACTTCTTCTATGCTGTATTGCCACAAACTGTTGTGCTGTCTATTTAAGGGTGAGGACTCAGCTTCCTATGCCCTTCCTGCTCTTCTAGAACTGAGTCTACTGATTTTTAACATTCTAGGCTTTAAGTCACTCTGGTTGTAAGAACTCACAAAATTTAAAATTCAGCCCCTTTAGTTTTCAAAAGTAAAAGCTATGGAGATTAACCTTCCTTGTGTGGGCTTCCCATATGATCCTCTTTTTCTGTCCCTTCTATGTGCCTGTGGGTCCCTCCATCTAGCAGACTGTCCCATGGTCTGTTTAACCCCCCACTGTCTTTGCCCTTCTTACCCTCTCTGATGTGGCCTCTAAATTTAGTTGTGGAGTTTGTTCTGCCACCCTTCATATTGTTTCCTGAGTTATTTACACTGATGTGTGTGCTATCTAGTTGTATCCTTGGGATGACATGGGCTTAGGGTCCTCCTACTCCATCACCTTCCCTGCCACCATTTCACCTATGCTTCTTTTTTCTGCTTGAAAAGCTGTTGTGCCCCAAGCTGTGTCAGCAATCTCCTTGTCATGTTGGGATTCATTGCCAACACAGGGATGGCAGAGAGAAAATTCATAAAGAGTTTGGATCTTTGATAACTATGTTGAATGGCTTCTCCAACGCTAGCACGTCCTACCTCTAGACTTTTGATTTGGTATAATAGAAAGTGACAGTGTTGTTTTAACTGGAGATTTTGTTCTTTCAGTGGCAGGCTTTCTCATTGATGAACATGGTATTTGATACCCTTTTTGATTTTTGGAGTAGGCTGAGTCATCATTTCCCTGAATTTGTGCCAGGATGTAGTGGAATAAAATGGAGTCAGGCAAGATGGGCATATGAAGCATCCAGATGAGGAAAAAGTCTTCACACGAGTGCAAATCAATTTCCAAGAAGCTTAGAGATTCAAAGCCAAGGAAAATCCTAATATCCAAGTATACCCGAATCTGAGAATAAAACATAAGAAACAAAAATTACAAGTCCCTGCATGGGACAGCAGAAGTAAGAGTTTGGGTCAAGTGAGATAATTAAGTGTATTTCCATGAAAAAGATAGGATGCCCAAGGCTGATAGTTATTAGATGCTTTCTTGCCCCCTAAGGAGTGTGTGATCCTGATTTAAAAGCACAACTTCAGAGAGATAAATGAGTCTTCTTTCTAACATCCTAGCTTCTTTTCAATTCCCCTTTCCCTAAGCTCTGAACCACAGAGGCATCTTGTGGTAAGAAGTGGATTTGTAGGTTTCTGAATGAAAAGTTCTGCTATGTGATTTTCTACAGAATAGCTCCTATTCTAAAATCACCAGCCAAAGCAACATTCTGCTCAGAAAGTGGTAAAAATATGCTTAGGGAATGTTCATATACTGTGCTTCATATAGTCAAATTAAGAAGTCTTTCCCCAAAGCCTTTTATGAGTTTGGCACTGGACCAGTTACCATGTTTCAGGAATAACAGTGCCATATTGCAGAGGAACCTATAAAATTCACAACAAAATATAGCAAAGGACACACTTTCTTTTCCTATCAAGCTAGCTTTTCTTTTTAAAGACAATTTTTACCTATCAGAATCAGTAGAATCTGTTTCTCTAATACAACATGAAATACTTATCTATGATGTTTCTCTTCCACCAAATAGACATCAATAAGAGGGTGGCCAGCCTCTCTAGAGAACAGATCAAGAACACCCACCTGGAAACAAATTATATGTATTTAATAATCATTTGTCAAGTCTTCCTAAAACATCTGAATTTATGCATTAGGTTCTGTATCAGGATTATTAAGTACAAACAACAATAATAACTACTCTAAGCAGAAGATATATCGAAAGCTTATTGCTAGCTATCAGAATCTCTGAAAATAGTACAAAACCAAGGTTATAAACTATGTAGCCAATAGTAATTCCCCAAATGACACTGAAGAACTGGTCTAGATACCACAGCACTTACTTGGTCATAGTTACCACAGTTTACTCTTCAGACACCATCAAAACTGATCCATGGCACTATCTTTAGATATGCAGTATAGCTTATCAGTGATGGAACCTTTCTACTGATAGCACCTTTTGCAGAATAGACTCTATGTAGTTACTGGTTTTGCACGATTAACATAAGATTCAAAATCTAGGATGTATATGTGATTGGAGGAGACTGGGGACTGGACTACATCCCTGAGCTTCAGTTGGAATAAAGACCAGGAAAACAAGCATTTGGAATTTTCTTGTTTTATAATAGAAAATGGGATTTGTCTCATTAGATAGGGTTTTCCTAAACCAGTGATTTAAGGAGGTAGTTAGTCATGTCTGTAGACATTTTTTAAAATTGTTTATACTTTGGCTTTTAAAGCATCTAGTATTTTTTTCCACTCAATCTCTAAATTCTTATGCCACTGAATAGCTGATTGTTCGTCGCTTTAAGAGTTCTAATAGAGGATATGCAGCTTCTGTGGCCACACTTTGGATTTGAACCAAGTCTGCCTGACTTTAAAGTTTATGACTGTTCACTGGAATAGTTCATTGTATTTTACATGTATATAGGCTGCTGGAAATATTTTGGCCATCACAGTTTGTTCCTGGATTGCTGACTTTTCAAATATTTAAAGCCAGCCCATATCCTGTTTTAGGCAATAAAGTGAATGATATAATTGTTCCCTTTAAAACACTAGGAAAAAAGAAGCATGTGGGGCTTCTAGAGATTGGCTTATACTCAGAAAGAAAGGATAGAGCCTGCTAATTGTGCAGGCTCTGGTGCTAGTATTTCTGGTTTCAAATCCTGGCTCTTCAGGTGATTAAGGGGGTAGATCTGATCAAATTACCTATCTTTGTGTCTCATTTTGCTCATCTATAAAGTGTAGATAAAAGGACTTCTCACAGAGTTTTGCTGTGGAAATTAAATTAATTAATGCACAGGAAGCACTCAGAATAGTGTCTAGAATGTGATAAATACTCAAAGAATGTTGATTATTATTACTTTCTTGAAGTACTGATTTTCATTTTATTTCATAGTGGAAATCTCTCTTCAAATGGAATTTTAACTGAAGGCCAGAAATGAATGGAAATTGAATAATAACAGAGATGCTTTGGTAAGTAAGATGGGAGTCCTCATTTCACTCAGTCTCAGGTGTCCTTTAAGGCATCTCCAGTAGATGACACTAGTTCAGATTTGTAACATTTTTACCCTGTACCATGTTCTGTGCTCAGTTGGCTTGCATTTTTTTTCATGTGATAAGTACAATGACACTGTGAAGTAGGTATTGTCTCCATATACAGATTTACATATTTATAGGTGATGAGACTGAGGCTTTTTGAATGTCAGTAACTTGCCAAGAGTCACATATACAGTAACTGTCAAAGTCAAGACTGGAACCAAATCTGCCTGATGGCCCTGAATCAAATATTTCTAACCATCTCATTGCACTGCCTACTTTCGTGGATCAGGTTCCTGGTTTTTACACTATTATAGATGAATTAGGTCATTCTTGTTTCTTGCAGTGATGAAATATTGGTTGGACACCTGGATTTTACCCAGGAATCAATTAGGAGAACACTTTTTTAATATGAATTTAGGAATCTCTACAGTATTAAATTATGTGAGATATGAATCCAAAGAAGCTGAATTCACTGGGATGAGTATAACTATTAGGCATGGAAGTGAAACAAATACTATGCATGATTATAAAAGATATCTAATTAACAAAGAAGCAATAAAATGCTCAGATTAGTTTATTAGAGCAAAATTTTATTGACGCTTATCTTCTTTGGGTTATCTTCAGCATCATAAAATTCACAAAAAGCTACTGGAAACTCCCATGTGGAGAAATTTCTACTTCTCTGAAAGCCAGAACCTTTGTGATATCTGGTGATGGGCAAACTCTTGCTCAGAGTAGATGTTTTCATGGTAGTCTGCTTGATAATAATTTATCTCCTTTCTATAATGAATCTTTCAGCAAGAAGCAAGTATTTTATTCCTAGGTGCTGCCATCTTGTGTTCTGTTTCCCACTGATATCTGGAAACGTGTCAGGAGAAGGCATTGTTTTTCCTTTGTTCCTCCTTCCTGCTGCTACTTAGGTGGCAGGAAAGAAATTTCCAGACTTTCTGCATCATAAAAATCACAAAATGTATGACTGTTTCCCATCTCCCTGACCCAGGCCTAAAGGGACAATTGGAAGGAATTATTGCAGGACCATGGACAGAGTCAAATAAGATGTTCATTGTGATAGGAGAAAAGATCTTTTAAAATACACAAATTACTTGAAAGGAGATAGCTAGTGGAATCAGTACCATGATCTTACTGTTTGACAACTGCTCGGGGGTACATTTTGGGTAAATCCAGTGGAAGCCAGAAGGTACTAAAGGCTGTTGATGTAGCTCATGCAAGTCAGTTTCTGAAGGCAGCAATAGAGAAGAAGATGGGTGAAAAGTAGAATGGATGAAGAAATGTGTGCTCATGCACATATACACACAGACACACACACTTAATGAAAATCCACCTCATGCCAGTTAGGGTGCAAAATTCACTCCTTGGCTACAATGATGGAATTTTTTTATTATCAGTGGAGTTGGCCTTGGCAAAAAAGTTTCTCGTATTTCATTGTACTTTGTTAAAAACTCTAAATCAGCCAGCTAGAAAAATTGAAAAGTAAGCTAATTTACTTCTTAAAATTTGCAGATACTTGTATAAGATGAAATTGCAGAACAAAAATCTCAGTAGTCCCCCAGGAGACAATTTTTGTAATAACATAATTAAAGCTGTCAGTCATAGGTACTGGAGCAAATGATCAGAAATATATTATCCCTTTAGTCCTTCAGCATGGATGCTTTTCAGACCAACCCATACCTGTTGCATAGATTGGGTACATTTTTATTCCACATATTAACTTTAGTGATTTACAGTGGGTCTAGCTATATAGTAAACCATGACGTATTTTTATCATGAGTAGTCTAGCTAACTTAAGTGCACTTCCAAGGGATTCAAGCACATGGTTCCTAAGGCTGGGAAAAAATGTATTTCTTTCTGTATATCATGTATATATAGCTGCAGGTTTGCATTGAAAGAGATTTTCAAGGTTTCTGCTAAAGGGGCCTAAGTTTCAGAAGTTACATCATTAGAGTGAGTTCAACTTTACTGTCCCTGAAACTTTCAGCATTTTTGAGTTTTTAAAATGGTCATTAATGGATGTGCATGTTACCTTGTTAAATGGATTAAGAGAGAACTTGCCCCTCAGTTTGAGGGTGTCAGGGATAATTTGGTGATTTGTTTGTTGAGGTGGCTATAAGGTAAGATATCAGTTTCCCTGAAACCAGGCCCTCCATGGTCAACTTTTGGAGGGACACTGAACCAAGAAGAAATGTCTAATATTAGTCATTGACTTGAAGGTTGTTCTTTTGGGTATCCATGCATTATGCATCTGGTCATTGTGGTACATAATAAAATGATGGATTAAAACCGGTTGGACTATCTTTTCATTTGAGTGCTTTGGTTTTAATTAATCAGATATAGAAGTACATAATTTAATTATGATATTTTATTGACCTGTGCTAACAACAAAAGCCCCATTTCCCGAACAATATGTTAATAATAAAATAAATGATTTGAATATTTTGATTATTCATGTATTTGAAATTATTTCACCATCCTTTACTTACATTTTTGTTCAATAATGAACAGAAAAGGGCACATTTGGGCGGCTCAGTCGGTTAAGCATCTGACTCTTGATTTCAGCACAGGTTATGATCTCACAGTCATGGGACTGAGCCTCACATCGGGCTCCATGCTGCACATGGAGGCTAATTGGGATTCTGTTTCTCCCTATCTTTCTGCCTCTCCCCCCCCCCCGCCCCCAGCTCAAGAGTTTTGTCTCACTCTCAAAATAAATAAATAAGCATTTAAAAATAATGAACAGATAAGAAGTAGCAGATCTGTGCTTCTCCTGCTATGGGGGTCTCAATTGTGTACAACAAGGATGTGTTGTGTACAACCAGGATGTGTTGCACATTCAGCTGCTTCATGCAGCTGCCAAGATAAGAGGGAATATGGGGCTAAAAATGATTCTCTTTGATTTTAAGTATAGTTTACACCTTTCATTTTGCCTTCTATCTCCAAATAGGAGTATGTTCCACAGTTGGATAGGCTTTTTAAACAAAATGACTATGTTGTCCTAAGGCTTCTTGCCATTTTCACTGCTCCATTGTTTACCATAGTTGTAATATAAGGTTGCCTTTTTGGTTTTGCTCAGTAGAACTCAGGCATCACATTCTGGTATTTATTGGGATTCTGATAACAAATGCCTAATGGAAATTGAAGCTTAACTGATGATATTATTTTGTTCCTTTAAATGGATTTGGTTTTTCATATTATCATCATTTTTATGCAAAGCAAGAGAACAAAGAGGGAGAGAAAGAGACAGAGACAAAAAGAGAGAAAGAAGGTGAGAACAATGAAATAATCAGGAGGAAGAGAGCCAGTTTTATTCTCTTATGAGCAGGGGAACTTGGGAATTGTAATAAATTGAGACTCACTATTCTCATTTGAGAAATGGAACTATAATACCTCAGAGTGGTTGTTTAGAAAAATTGGTATTTTTTTAATAAAAAAGGAATGTTTTTAAAAAAACCTCCTTTGGTTTCAGCTTCCTCAACTACAGGGGGCTGTATTCTAGGTGACCTGAAGTGACCCAGTGTTCAGATGTTTCACCAGGCTGTATATAATCAGGTTCAGACTGTGAAGCTGTTTCTATTTTAGGCCTAAAGCTTTACCACTTTTTGGTTTGCATGACTAATACAACTTCTGGCAATACACATGATTAACACATGAGAGAGAGAAAAAGAGAGAGGGAGATAGAGGAGAGAAGGAGAGAGATTGAGTATAACTGGATATGTAGAGAGGATTCTGAGTTTCCATTGAGTTCTCATGTTCTTTCTTCATGAATACACATACATTTAATTGCAATCTTGTCTGGTCTATATTTTAATCTTTTTATATCACAAAGTTTGGCTAATCTTTATATATCACTTTCTACTTTCACATGTATAAAAGACACTTTCCAAAGCCCAGGAAATGCGTATTCTTTGATTTTTCTCTAAGTTTAGAGTATATTGAGATAGATCCTGAATAAAAGTAGCTAAACTTGAATTTTATTCATTTATTAAGGCTAGCTAGCCTTTTCTGCCTACTTTATATTGGTGTCAAACATGCTATTGACTGTATTCTATCATGGGCAGATATTTTTTAAACTAAGTCAATTATATCTAAATTACATTACTTAAATTTTTTTTGCTTTTACTAAAAATGACTGTTTTGCTTGTTGATATACTATTAAGGCATTTGTTTGTAAGGATTTATTTAAAAAAATTTATGTTTATTTATTTGAGAGAGAGAGAGAGAGAGAGAGAGAGCATGAGTAGGGGAGGGGCAGAGGAAGAGGGAGAGGGAGACACAGAATCCTAAGCAGGCTCCAGGCTCTGAACTGTTAGTACAGAGTCTAACATGGGGCTCAAACCCAGAACTGGGAGATCATGACCTGAACCAAAGTTGGTGCTTAGCCAGCTGATCCACCCAGGCACCCCAAAGATTTATTTTAAAGTAAACTATTATAATGATCATAGAAAATAACTTTGTGTATGCAAGTTTATAAATTAGTTAGCCATGTATAATCTAAAATGAAGTGCTCTCTTTTATCATTGAAGATGGAAGTACAGCAAATTGAATATTTTCAAAAAGAAGAAAAAAGCTTCCATAATTTTGCTCTCCTGATGACATTCTCACTTTCACAGAGGAAAGTTGATTTACATATGCGTATTTTAAATAGTTGTAGTCATTATGTTGACAGCATTTCTGATTTTGAAATTTTATTATACTTTCTCCTGTGTCTTAAGAGACTTCATAATTATGAAAGATTATATTATATTCTGTTGACTTAGCATATCAACTTTTTCTTTTTTATGGGATATTTATGTGGCTTTTTGTTTTCTTTCCTCCCTTCCTCCCTGTCCCCTTCCTTTCATCAATCAATTAATTAATTAATACAGTTTATAATTATTAATTAATAACCTTATAATTATTAATTAATACAATTTATACCTTTAGAAGTAATTGGCAGAGGAAATATTTGTACTTTTTAAAAATGCTTCTATTATTTTATTCCCATAAGCTTTAGTTCAGAGTACTTTAAAAGAATACCATAGACTGGGAGAGTTAGAAACAACAGAAATTTCTTTCTCACAGATATGGAGGCTGGGAAGTCCAAGATCAAGGCCCTGGCAGATTCAGTGTCTGCTGAGAACCTGCTTCTTGGTTCATAGGCAGCCACCTTGTTGCTGTGTCCTCACATGGCAGAACGGGGTTAGAGAGTCCTCTGGGGTGTTATAGATCAGTGTCCTACAAGGCACTATAACACTCCACCCTCATGATGTAATTAACCCCCCCGAAAGGCCCCACCCCCCAATATCATAACTTGGGGATTCAATTTCAACATATGAATTTGGGAAGGAAACACATTTAGTCTATATACCACCTTATGAAGAAATCTTATGAGTGGAATTATAGCATCAAAAAGTTTGAATGCCTACATGTTTTTTTCTGTGTTTTGCCATATTTTTTTCTAAACTAGGAATAGTGCTTTTGAAAACCTTTTAAGTTTGGAGGGGCCAGTGAATATACAGAAATAGTCTTGCTTTTCATGTCTAATGTGCTAGTGTCTCATATGTCAGTAAATAAGAAACTCACAAAATGTGATCTATCACGATTTTTATTCATGTTGTTAATATTAGTGTTATTTTGTTGTTAATTTAACAGTTTAAAAAGAAAGACTTAAATCCTGGAGGTATTTACAGTAGTTAGGCACAATATCTCTGTGAACTAATTCACAAATTTGGAACAAAAATTTCCCATCTAAAAAGACGTGCTTTCAATACATTACTATAGATTATATTATCTTCTTTTTCAAGAGTTTTAAATTTTATTTTTTAGAAATTTAGATACAGTAAAACTGATCTTTTTGGGTTATATAGTTCTAGAAATTTCACTACATATATATTTGTATACAACCACTCTCAGGATACAGGAAAATTGCATCCTCTTCTTTTTTTTTTTTTTTTAACTTTATTGTTTATTGTCAGGTTGGTTTCCATATAACACCCAGTGCTCTTCCCCACAAGTGACCTCCACCAAGACCATC
>CM053575.1:34773051-34896547 GCA_028646485.1 Cryptoprocta ferox | reverse complement strand
TTTAAAAGCTCATTATGCCCTGTGCACCTGTTAGTATTGCTCTATTGAAGGAGGCTCATTGACTGTCCAGGGCCTGTCGTTTCAGAAAGTGTTCTTTTAATGGTGTCTCTCGGTTTCTCTTGTTGTGCCTTTGATTATTTTACTTCCCTGGTCAGTGATATTTGGGACTTTCCACCATGTGCACTTTGGCTTGTTTCTTAATGTAGCCCTGAAAACGAATACAGACTAACATGCAAACGCTCAGACAAATCAAACAAACAAGCAAACCAAAAGGGGAAATGAAGTAAAGAAAAGAGAGAAGAGAAGAAGAAAAAGAAGAAAAAGAAAAAAACAAAAACAAAAATAAGTGGGGGACATAGACAGCAAAAGACTGTGGACTGTCTAAAAGTGTATAGCCAGCCAAGAGGAGAGATAAGAATAAGATAAGGGAAATATATCTGGATGGCAGCAGAAAAGAAGGAGAAGCAAAGAAAAAAGTGAAAAGAAAAGAAAAAAAAGGCAACTTTCCTGTGCGGATGGGCGTGGCTTGGCGTAGGTATGTCAGGTCTCCGGGGCTGCTCTCCGAGGCCCTGCCTTGGTGGTTGCGGAGAGAAGAATGGCGGGGCTTCAAGCTCTGCTCGAACCAAGCGCTGCAAGCTGCTCTTCTGAGTCCGATCTCCCTGTGCCGCGGGCGAGCCAAACTGTATTCTCCAAGCTCCGCCTCACTTCCAAATCCTGGTCCATGCAGTTCAACACTACCACTGGTGATGAGATGCGTTCCCGCTGGCGGCCGGCCTCCCCACCCGGCCGCTGCAGCCACCTCCGCCCTCTGAGTGGCTTGTGCTGTAGGAGGGCTGCCGCCTGCCGCTGCTCCCAGTGCAACTTGGTATGGATGCCGCTGCCGCTGCCGCTGCCGCTGCGCCCAAGGAAGAATTCGCCAGCCAGATGGGACGGATTTCTCTCCCCGCGCCCAGCAGTTATATATGGGGAGACAATGTGTCTCTCCATCCCGGGCGAGTTTTTCCTTTTTTAGAGATGGTTCTCTGTGCGTTTTCCATCTCTCTTTCTCTTTTCCTTGTCTCTCCAGGGCACAGCGCACTCTCTCTGTCTTGGGCTGGGACTCCTTCCCCCTGCACCGCCCGGGCCCGCCCATCCTCCAATTTCCCAGATCACAATCACTCACTCAGTCATCTTTGAGGTTGTCTTCTTTCTGGAGTCTGTTTCTTTTTCTCCCCCACTTGCAAATCAGAGTATTCTCCCTTCAGTCCTTCTCAGTTCAATCGATGCGGGCGAGCGCAGACTACAGAGCTCCCTACTTCTCCGCCATCTTGCCACTCCAGTTTTGCATCCCCTTTCGATATGTCCTTGTGCCATACACTCTCCTGCCAACTTTAACTCTAGACCATGACTGAGGCACTCTCTGGCACTGAGTTTTGTTAGCTCAAGAATATCATAAAAATGTAATTATATAATATGTCAACGTTGAGACTGACTTCTTTTATTCAGCATTAAATTTCCTATTTTTTTCATTTTTTCATTTGTCTATATCCTCTTCCTTCCTTCCTCCCTACATCTCTTTCTTTCTATCTCTCTGTCTGTCTCTCTCTCTCTTCCTTTCTTCCTTCCTCTCTTTCCTTCTCTCTTCCAATTTGAACATCTTTAATATCACATTTAAATTTGTTATTAGTATATTTGATATGTATTTCGACACAGGCTTTTAAGAGCAGGTCTTCTGGGAGCAAGTCTTATTATTTTTTTATTTGGGAATGTCTTTATTTTGTCTTCGTTTCTGGTGGATGTTTTCATCTGGGTTCTGGGTTGACAGTTCTTTGCATTTAAAATCATTTTTTACTCCCTTCTGGCCTCCATGGACTCTTATTAGAAATTCTTAGTCATTTGAATAGTCTTTCCCCTGTAAGCAGCATTTCTCAATTTCAGTATTATTGATCAATATTTGGGGCCCAATTCTTCTTTGTTTTGGGAGGCTGTCCTGTGCATTTCAGGGAGTTTAGCAGTATCCCTTGCCTCTACTCACTAAATGTCAGTAGCACCTCTCCCCCTATAGGGACTTAAACCTGGCTCTAGACTTTGCTGAATGTTTCCTGGGTGTGTGGGACAACAGAATCACCCCTGTTGCAAACCACTATTCTTTACATAGTATGTCACTTATCTCTGGTGACTTTAAAACACTTTTTTCTGTCTTTAGTTTTTAGCAGTTTCATTGCTATGTGTCTCGATATGGAGTTTTGGTTTTGTTTTTGCCTTTCCTGTTTGGATTTGCTGGCTTTTATTTTCTTGTCTATTGCCAAATTTGGGCAGTTTTCACAAATTGTTCCTTAAAATATAAAATCTGTTTTTCTGCACTCTATAGTCTTCTGGGACTCCAATAACATGGATGTTAAATATTCTGTTATTTTGTCACAGGTTCTATTTAATTTTTTTCACCTTTTTTTCCTCCTTGTTGTTCAGATCACTTGATTTCCATTTATCTATCTTCAAGTTCACTATTTCCTCTGTAATCTCCATTCTGCTATTGACCACTGAATGAGTTTTATTATTTCAGTTAGTGTATTTTTCTAAAATTTTCATTTGGTTTTATAAAAAATATTTATTTTTGAAAGAAAGTATAGAGAGCATACCAGAGTGGGGTGGGACAGAGAGAGAAGGGGAAGGGGGACAGAGGATGTGTAACAGTAAGCTGGATGTGGGGCTGGAATTCAGGGACCATGAGATCATGACCTGAGCTGAAGTCAGATGCCCAACCAACTGAGCCACCCAGGCTTCCCTCATCTGACTTTTTATATCTGATATTTATTGCTGATATTTTTTATTTTCCCTTTCCTTTCTCTTTCAAAGATTTTACCTTTATTTCTTGGAGAATTTTTAATATAAGCTACTTTAAAGTCTCTGTGATGATTTCAATATTGATGTCATCCAGTCATTGGTGGCTATTGTCTTTTCCGTGTGAAATGTCATTTTCCTGGCTCATGGTATAGCAAGTGATTTTGAGTTGTATCTTGGACATTTTAACTCAGATTTTTGTTTATATCCCATGAGCAATGTGGATATTTTTGTTTTAGCAGATAATTGTCCCAGTTGGATTAAGGCTACAAGTTCTAATCAGCTTTCTGTGAGTTTTAGTGTCAATGTCATTTATATTTTCAAAGCTTTTGTAATATTATGATAGGGAAAGGTAGGATAAAATAGAGAGGGAAAAATTAGGACCTGAGGTCCCTGGGTGGGGAAAAACACATATATTTTTAAAAATATTTACTTATTTTTGAGAGAGAGAGAGAGAGCACAAGCGAGGTGGGGGCAGAGAGAAAGAGGTAGATACAGAATCCGAAGCAGGCTCCAGGCTCTGAGCTGTCAGGGCAGAGCCTGATGAGGGGCTTGAACCCACGAACTGTGAGATTATGATCTGAGCTGAAGTTGGAAGCTCAACCAACTGATCCACCCAGAAGCCCTAAAAAGCACATAATTTAAAACAATGCCGGGAGCATCTGAGCAAACTCCCTCCGGCATAAGGTTTCTCTTAGAATGCAACAGTCACCACCTACTTCCCCTCAGGTTTCCCCCAGGAAGTTGACAATCAAAGTATCTAACTGAAATAAGTAAACCATAAAACTTATGTTATACGAGGGACGGTATGACCATGGTCTGATTCCTCACACAGTGGAATCAAGCCAATCAGGAATGGACAACCCAGCACCTAGAGTTATTAAGCCAGTAAGGATAGAACTGAGAAGGAACAAGGGGGAAGAGGGGAGGTGACCAAAACCTTATAAAACAAAGTTCCATGCCTATTGTCGAGGGTATTCGCTTTTGAATGCCCCCTCCCTGTAAAGAGAGATTTCATACTATTCTTCCTTTCTGATCTTCTACTCTAATAAACTTTGGCCTGCTGCTCATTTTATTTTGTGTCCAACTCTTTATTCTTCAAAGTGGTGAGACAACCAACCCTCGGTACTGAGGTAAAAAATCCTGCAAAAATATTATTCTGATCTGTTTCATGTATGTACCACCTGGCAACTAATTGGGATCTTGACAGTGATCTATCCTGTAATTCAACTCTTGACATTTTTGGTATGCTATTTAGTGTCCAACTCATGCATGAACTCTCAGAGCTCTATGAGGTGCTTTCCTGAACTCCTCCCTTTAGGTGATCTCTCCAGTCCTTTCTGTTTCTCTGGGCTTCCCTTCTCTGTCCTCTGGCCAGAAATCTGCTCTTTATTTACCTTACTCAAGCTATACACTTTCCATGGCTATGCCCTCATTCGGGACCAAACAGCGGGAAGATCGGAATGGGGGCTTGTCCCATACCGTTACACCTTCCAGTAAGAGAGGAATTCTCCTTTCCTTAAAGATTTAGTCCTGTGGGCCCCCATTGTCACCACCGTTACTGCAGGATTGCTTGAGAGTTGGGAGACCCTAGAGGATGAGAAAAGAAACAAAGAAACAAACAAACAAGGGATTCTCACTCCACCCCCACCTCCACCTGTACACCTCCCTTTCCCACCAGCATGAAGAAACCCTGTTCCAGCTCACAGAGGGTTTCTTGTGGAGATCTCACTACCCACATCATTGCCCACATCCATGTTTAAGGCTCTGTTGAGTCTAGGTTGGGGATATACCAAAGAGGGAAAAAGTGGTAAACCACCTCATGGTTCAGTGGCACTTCAAATGCTGATCTTCCTTAGTCCTCCTGCTCCCGTTTCCCTTTCAGAGTCTTCAAAGAGCTGCTCCCTGTATTCTGTACACACTTTATAATTACAGTCAGTGTGAGTGATACGATGGGGCTTCCTTACTCCACTTTACTTGAGCAGGGGCACATGTTATCTCAGAAATTTTGATGTAAATAATGTCTCCAAAGTAGGTTCTTAGAGTAGACTGGGTAACTAAATTCATACCTGTCAGATACATTGCAGTCTCTTTCTGCCAGGGGATAAAGCCCATGGTGCCAATGCTCTTTATTCACATTGTAGTGATTCCAGAATGCCTAGACCTGAGGTAGAATTTCTTGTAAAGACATTGAAGACTTAACATATGAACATAAAAAGTCTCCTTTATTTACATTTGTGCTTCATGAACACTTCATTCATCTTTATCTACATGGCAAACAAATTTCGTCTCCTGTTCTACAGCTTGCCTAGATGTGGCTACCTGGAGTGTGGGTCTGAGAACAGGAAGACCCTCATTGCTAAATAGGAAGGTGTGCTGGGACTAAATAGTTTGTCATGTCTCCTATGGAGAATTGTGGCATATATATTCCACATGCTTGCCTTCCGGGATCTCCATGACTTCATGGTAGTCAACATCTATTAACTAATGAAGCAATAATAATAATAATGATTAATGAATCAATGGTACTTGGTAATCCCCCTGAAGATTAAGTTCTGCTTGATGAGAGAGAAGCATGTCCAGCACTGATCCTTTGTTGTGCAAAAGTGTTGAGAACTATTTCTGACATTCTTAGAGCTATAACTTAAATACTTTGTCTACTAGCTTCAGTTTAAGTGAAGCCACATCAATGTTAGTGTCTAAATTTGGTAATTCTTAGCTCTAACTTGCTTACTGTAGGAGATAGCACTTTTCAACGAAGAATGTAAAACCACGTGTGGGAGTATTGAGGAAATCTGTGGGAATCTATATGGTTGCACAAATGATTAGAGACGACTCTGTCATTGGGTCGGTAGTTTTAGAAATTCTAGAAGTTCTTCAATGTGAGGGCATACCTGGTTGAAAAAGAATATCATTCTGTTCAGCAGGACTCTAATGTCCAGTAAAGAAAATTTACAGTCACCCTTAGGGTGTTGCACGAGGAGTTCTTATGCCAGACACTTGTGAATAACCCTATTTAGGTCCTATGGAATTTTTAAATACCGGTTGCCTTATGTCCTTGGAATAAGATAATAGCATTCCTGCTGTGTAGATACATACCTCGTGCCACTGCGTCCATTAAGAACACATTATTTTGGAGGGCAAGAATGATTTGAGAGGCAGAAATCTTACTTAAGAGAAAAGACAAATTAATTAATATATCAGATTAGTTTTCTAGGATAGCATCAATTCAAACAGTTCTTGCATACGTAAGTACAGTTTAATGATAGGGCTGAATGTCCATTTTTTTTGTTTCTGTTTGTATTCCAGTTATGATCAGTTACAATCTAGCACGGTATTTACAACCGTTGTACATGGAAACTAAGGAATATTTTACAATACTAAGGAATTCACATCACTCTTAAATTTGCATATAGTTAGATAAGAAACAATGTACATCCAATCACATATAGGTATTCTTTTCATTTTTTTAATATTTATTTTTGAGAGAGAGACAGAGAGACACAGAGAGAGAGACAGAGACAGAGTGTGAGCAGAGAAGGGGCAGAGAGAGAGGAAGACATAGAATCCAAAGTAGGCTCCAGGTTCCCAGCTGTTAGTACAAAGCCCAATGTGGGTCTGGAACTCACGAACTTTGAGATCATGACCTGAGTGAAGTCGGACGTTTAACCGACTGAGCCACCCAGATGCCCCACACATATATATATTCTTTACATTGGCAACAAGATAGGCAATGAACACATAACTGTGAATAGCTTTATTTTTAAAAAATGTTTAGTAAGGTTCACTTTAATTTAAAAAAAATCCTATTTTAACTTTACTGTTTTTATTTGAAACTTTAATGTTATTAATTAAAATTAGTGTATTATTTCAATTTTAATAGTTCAAATACTTTAGAAACAATAACTTGTTATTCTAAGGCTTCCTTCTTCATAGTGATTTTCTTCTAAATTCCTAGCTTTTCTAGTTAATTCTTCGAAAAGGTCTTCATTATTACTACATACTAAATTACTAAAAATTTATATTTATAATGGAATCATCCAAAGAAACAGAATAGAATGAAATGCTTGCTATGATGATACAACTTCAAAACATTTCTTCTAAGTTTTGCATCTCCTGTGTCTCACCAGATTGCCATCCGAGAGCCTCTGTGACAGGAAATTTTGGGGCCATCAGTAAACCCTGAACTATTTCAGACCACTGTAGCTGCTTCTCAAAGTAGCAAATTGTGAAGAACATTCAGATTTGAAAACGCCAATAAGAGGGGCGCCTGCGTGGCTCAGTCAGTTGAGCGTCAGACTTTGACTCAGGTCACAATCTCACCGTTCATGAGTTCTATCAGCACAGACACTGCTTCAGATCTTTGGCCCCCTCTCCCCCTCTCTCTCTCTCTGCCCTTTCCCTGCTCTTGCTAGCTTTCTCATTCTCTCTCAAAAATAAATAAAACATTTTAAAAAAAGGCAGTAAGAAAGAAAATCCTTTGAATTCCAGATCTCCGTGTGAGCTTTTGTGAAAAGTTTGCAAATGGATTTATATATTTTTGGGTTTTGTGATATTTAAGTGGAGGGAAGTGAGGAAAATTCACTGTAATTAAACATTTGTTGAGCTCAGACACCATGTGGGTTCTGGGAACACAGAGAGAAATCAGATTCCTTGTCCTTGCAGATCATATAATCTAAGGTCATGTATCTTACATGTTCTGCCCCCAAAAAAAGAAATTTGTTTTTTGTAGAGAAAAGTAAATGTGTAATCCCAGGAGTCCTGGGAGCAGGGACTTCTCCAGTGTCTATAAATGGGGGGTTTAGGGAAAAACTTTTAGTTGGGAAAAAGTGAGAAGATACTTCTTGTTTTCACTTCAGCTGTGTTAAAGACATTGAAAACTACAGTTTTTCATTCATCTTTAGTATATAATCTTTCCTAAATAGGAACATTATTTTTATTCTCTCTGTTTGGTGGTGAGGAAAAGGGACGTTATCATCACGGAAAGATCTCAAGTCCTCCTGTGTCATTCCTCAAGGCTATCATTCTCTGGGATGTGATTTCAGTTGCCCCATCAATGGCATAGTGTCCTTTGAAGTCCAGGATTTTAGTTTAGAAGATCATGCCAATTTTTCATTTTCCTTTAAAAATATATCTCGTTTTAATATAAAATTAACTGTCCTGAAATTTTCTAGAAAAATTAATTCCTCAGGTATATTCCATGGTTTTGTTGTTGCTTCACATATCCTGTGTCTTGTGAGGTATTTGGACAAAAGCTTGAGAAACTCAGGCAGTGGGAACATGGAAATATGAAGGCTATTCAATGATATTAAGTCAATTGGAAGTGATCTTTCCTTCCTTCATTAATCATATTGAGAAAAGTACTTTTATTAAAATAACTTTGATGTAAAAGAATCACAGAAAGTACTTGTTTCAGTGCTTTTCATTATTCATATTTTACAAAATTTTGGTAACTACTCATTGAAACACTTTTTTCAAAGGAGCATGGAAATGGTCTTGCCTTATGAATTTTCTCCACGGCAGTAAAATTTTAACCAATTAGCCTCATTTTCTACCTAAACTAGTGATCTCAACTTCTGCATATCAAGATTTATTTAAAAAAAAAGAAACTTGGGGCCCCTGGGTGGCTCAGTTGGATAAGTGTCCGACTGTTGGTATCAGCTCAGGTCATGATCTCACAGTTTCGTGAGTTCAAGGCCTGTGTGGGGCTCTGTGCTAACAGTGAGGAGCCTGCTTGGGATTCTCTTTCTCCCTCTCTCTCTCCCCTCCCCAACTCACATTCTATCTGTCTTTCTCAAAAATAAATAACTAAACTTTAAAAAATTATAAAAATAAGAAACTGACCTCTGAAGTTTTTGGCAAAATAAAAGACAATAGAAATCATTAAAATCTATATGGACCTCCCCAAATTTATTACACCTATGTGTAGTACTCATAAAGGATAGAGTCAAAACTCTTACGCCAAAATAGTATTATACAAACAAATTACAATATTAGTTATGAAATAAGGGGAATTTCTAAACTCTGTCGATGTATCTGTCCCTACTTCCTGAAAGCACATAATTATATTCATCATGTTTGGAAGCTTTGGTTAAAATTTTGCACACAATTACTTTATCCCAAGAAAAGAAAATTAATATTGTTTTTCTCCACATCTTCCCACCTCTAGTTTTGTACTTTTTATTTTTTTCATATCCATTGTTCAGGTCTGTCATAACTGTGCTTTTATTTTGAACATCAATCTCTTGGAATTGGGAAGGATAAAAATCACTTTATTGCTAATGAATTATCTAATTCTACATGTTGTCTTACACCTTCATGCTTATGAAATAAGAGACACATGCACACAGGAAATCTGGCAGGACAGTAGGCAGAACCCATTTCGGAATTATACCCACCAGATCTGCCTATTCTGGCATTAAAGGTTTAGCTGCAGAATTGAGAGGAATTCTGCATGATCCACATAAATGTAAAGATTCTTCAATTCAGGCTTTACTAATGATTGGCTCAACTCCCCCACTAGACTGAGGACATACCGCTGGCTACTAGAGAGTTAACTGTTAAATATTCATACATTCAGAGCTATAACATATAGAATAGGGTCATGATTTTAATTTCCATTCATTCTTCTGCCCTGAAAAAATTGGTGAAATCCATTCATTCGCTAACGTGGTTAAGAAAATTATCTTTCCTTCAGTTTTCTAGATTTCTCTTATTGTCTGGTGTGTGTCCCTTGCTATGTTAGCCCTAGGGCAATCTGTGCAATTTGCCTAGGATTCCCTTTAAGAAGAAAAGTTATCTTTTACAATTTTATTAACAGGAAGGTTTAAGTTCCTTTCAATGTGCAAATCATTACTTATTATGGGAGAATGACTTAATTTTCTTTTTATAGGGCCCCGAAATTTCCTATATCTCTTTAATTAAGTGTTCTGTGTTTTGTGGTCAGCTGGCTAAGTATTCTGTTGCAAGGTGATATCCATTTACAGCCCTACCCCTACAATTTTGAAAAGTATCAGAAAATTGAAAGATTTCATGGCAAACCTGAAATGATTTGATCTGAAAATATTAATGGCCTGTACTTTTCCCACTTATTATGAATGGTCACACATCCTACTGCAGTAATATTCATGTGTTTGGTGGAGGATACTGCCTTAGACCCCTCTGGGGTAAAATGTAATACACAGATTATGCACTTTATTGCTTTTCCAAAATCATAAACGTTTTGAACTCCAAAACAATCTGCCCTCAAGAAATTCAGATAGAGGATTATGAATCCTTCAAAGAAAAAACCTCTGGTTTTCAAATCAGATTATACTTCCTGTTGAGGAGCCATAGAACTGTTAAATATCTTAATGGCTGTAGTTTTACTGCTGAACTATTTCAGTGTCACTGTTAGGTGACTTATGATGACTTTAAATAACGTGGACCAGCTTTCACTGCAAAGGCAATCTGAGCAGAACTTTGCTAAGACAGAACAGATGATTTCTTGGGTCTCTTCCTGATCTATGATTCTCCTATAAACATGCTTTTGCTTTATAAGTTTTTAATTCAATTTATTTCAAACAATTACTTGTTTTTTATTTTAATGCTACTGGGTATAAAAAAGGGGAGGGGGTCTAGAGCCCAGTGCTGATATTTAAAGGATAGCTTGAAATTTTCTTTTTATTTTAGCTTTAATATTGTGTGACTAATTTGGCAAGGTCAGAAATTTCTGAAATAAATGTTTAAATTCATAGTTTGGACTTAATGTCAAATTCTTATGTAATAACATGCTAGAAAGGAATTCTTCTTGGCTGAATTTTAGATATTTTAAGGACACAAAAGTGAGTGTCAGATCAAACACATCCCCTTCACCCATAGAAATTTTACAAAGGGAATGGAGACAAGCTGTTCTATAACCTGTGAAACCCTTCATGCACTTCTAAGATTGAAAAAGATCAAGAGAGGAGAGGTTATTAGTGAAGAGCTTTCTCGGGAGAGCTGTGGGTGTATTACAAGTGTCCATATGGTGGTGGGTAGGGGTGGGCTGTTTTCTGACTCCACGTTTGATGAAAAATTCCTCTTGGAGAACTTTTAAATATGTTTCCTGCAGTGAGAGTCACAGAGAATGGATGCCTGACTCACACTTGAGGAAGCCAGCCTGATCTGACTTTTACTCCCAGGGAGACAAAACCGCAAGACAGGGGACTACCAAGAGCTTTGTTATGGATGTTCGTGGAGATGACTGCTGCACTGAGATTAGCCTGAACAGCCTGAATGAATAGGACAAGGTCTCTCTGATTACCAAGCTTGTGATCCTGAATGCTGTACTATATAGTATACTTATACCTAACTCCATGTGAAGGATTACGGTTCATAGATGGATTAAGTAAAAAATGAATGTAAATTATACAAAGTAACAGATTTTGTCTAACGGTGGGAGCATATCTGTATCTGATATTGGTAACAAAAACAGTTAGGAAAACAATACATTTCTTCAAACTCGAGCGAATTAGATGCTAACAACCTAGCATATTGGAGTAGACACTTTACTCTCAACAAGAATCTCCAAGATGAGTGGTTAAAAGACCTTTATGTATCCCTTAATTCATAAAAATTGCAAACCTTCCTATGTTTCTCCGGAATCTAATTCTATTCCCCCCCACCAATCTCTCCTTCTCTTGTTCTTTCTCTTCAAGAGTTAGTTATATTTCCGGGGTATATACTCACAAAATCAATAATCATAACTTTATTATGTTTATCATAAACTCCTAAATGAATTTTTATCTCACAAGGAAATTTATGATCAACTAGATAAATATGGACAAAAGTAATGTCTTGGAGATATGGCTGTTGGATAGTAAGCTGGACTTTCCTGCTAGCTAAGTAACTGCCATTCCCCACCCCTCCACTCCCCACTCCCTCACACCCGAACCTCCCACCTGCTTTTTGATTAAAAGTCCCATCTCATCAAAACACATTTTGTCATAGGTCAAACTTTCTTACAAATAACCAAAGTCATTGCTGCACGTACCGTTTCCTCTGTTACCTTGAATGCCAAGACTGCACCCACACCCTACACAAATTCTATCCCTCACAAACATTTTTTTCCAATTGACTAGTATTTGGTCCTTTTAAATTAACATTGGATGTTCCTTATAAAAGAAATTCTTGCAAGACCCTCCTGGTCTGATTCAGATGGCCCCCTTTTGACCCTAAAGAACCCTCTGCATGTATCTATTGGAACTTATCCTGTGGCTGGTGGTTTATTTGTCTGCCTCCCTCACTAGCTTTTACTGTCTGTGAAGGTGTTAACTAGGTTGCAACAGAGTTACTCCGATCAGAGGACTAAAATCTATCAGCAAAAGGGAGGAGAGGGAAGGGCCAGAAGCAAGAGAAGAATGTGTTGGTTTTGCAGAAGAAGCAGTTCCCAACAAGGAGAGGTACGGCCAGGTGTTCCACCAGATATCCCCTTGGGTGAGCCAGTTTGAGCAGGATTGGAGCTGAGGACCTGTACAGAAGCCCCCTGAGTTGCCCTAAAGTTACCTTTTGGTCATTAGAATACCAAGATCTCCTCATGGGTTGGGGCTTAATGCCAGGTTTTGGACATAAGAGGTATGCCCTAGCATGTTGACATGCTAAGCATGCAGGGTTAAACTTAAGTGCCTAAGTAATAGAATGTGTATAAGCATCTTAATGTACATGTAAGCTCCCTAGCATCCTGAGTAAAAGCTTTCTGCACTAACCCTAGGGGAAGACAGTGCTTTGAGAGCTATCTCCCTGTCTCCTTACTTATAACAAGTAATACAGTTCTTTGTTTTCAATACTTCCTTGAGTTGTGTTCAACTTAATGCACCCCAAGAAATGAGCTCCTTGAGTGTGGTTACAAAGGAAGAGAATGTGTATACATATTTGTTATTATTTTTCCTTTACTGTCCAGTGCAGTGCCTTGCACAGAGCAGAGGCTCACTAAGTATTTACTGAATTAATACATAACTGAATTAAATGTGAAAGAACTAATAAGGACAACAGAAAAAAGAGCCCATCTGTAAAAATGAAGAATCCTAGTTTAAAGGAGTTAAAAATGCTTAAGTAATGTCCAGCACACAGCAAGCTTTACATAAGTGTTAGCTATTACTATTAGCAGTAAATACAGTGAGCTGGGACAGTGAGAAATATCACGGCACCCCAATGTCGATATCATAGTCAGGGAATTAGAGTTAAGGATGCCAGAGGTGGCAAGAATTCAACTGAGAGGTATGAAGGTAACCTGCTTTCTATGTGTGTGATCTTTGTTTCAAGTTTGGACCAAAGAGGCTTTGGAATCTATCAGTGGAGCACGAATATTGATACTGTGATAAAGCTATTAACTTTAATGAATGGAATAGTAAAAGTGAAATTGGAATCAGTGGGCCCAGGTCCAGGGATGCCTTTCAAACCCAATAACCTGAACTTACTCAATAGAATAGGGATGGGAGATGGTCTCTTGTTGCAAAGACCCAGACTTAGGAAGACAGGTGTTGTTCAATATCAACGCATCTGTCACCAACTAGGCAGTTTAATTGGACCATGAAATAGCAGCATGCTCAAAAAACAGACTGTAAGGAGAGAATAAGCTGAAATCTGATTTCCATTCTTGTTTGATCTCTCCCTATATAATTTGGAATGTTTTTAAAGAACTAGATATGACTATCACTTCCATTTCGCCTTCATAAAATAAAAATCTTCCAATAGAAAAGCTATTAAAAATGACCAGATAGAAAACTTTTTAATGGAGGAGTAAAAGTTTCTGAACTTTTCCAATAATTGCTCTTTCCTTTCCAGAGTGTACAGCTTTAATCTACTGGGTTGGCTATAAGCATCGGCTTACTCATGTGTGACCAGCCCTTTCAGAGTCCATTTTTCTAAATGTAGGTGTATTAACTTACAGTGCAAAGACTAATTATTTTATTGTGAATTCCATCTCTAATAAGAAAGTTTGACCTTGTGTAGTTGTCTTTTCTTCTGTATTCTTTGTGGCTATTCTTAGTATGTTTGACTCCTTCATATGTTCTTGCTGAACCTTGTGCTAATACGATATTGATTTTTCTCTAAAGTTACATTTTGTTGCAAATTGTAAGCATTTTTCAGATCAACTTACATAGTGTTTTTTTACTATTACTAAAAGTTTTTGAATAAGATGGATTGCTAACATAATGGAATAACTAGAAAAAGTTTTGATACCTTTCAGAAAAACATAGTATCACAGAAATTTGTAGGAAGGGCATTTCATTTGCCAAACTTCACAAATAATACTTTGTGAAACTGAGGAAGAGAAGCAGAGTCGCATAAGGATTAGAAATGTGTGTTTACTGGAATTATATATATAGGCACACTACAAAAATATGTAGGGCCCAGGCAGGAATTCAAATGTAGGTTATATATATAAATAGGTAAATGTTGCAAAATCAAGAAATTTATAAAACATGTCTTATCTTTGTACTAATATAAATATCCTCATTATGACTTGAAAGGTCATATTTTCAGATTTTTAGATTCAAACTATGGAGTTTTACACTGAAACATGGCAGCATGGAGAGAGGAGGATGACAGCTTCTGGGTCATGACTTATCCCCCTTTCTTCTCATCCCTGAATGTGTTCTGAATTGTAAGGTGTCTCTTCTACGCATATGGAAGTCCTGAGATTGCATGTCCAAACTGTGCCCAATTCTTTCACACCTGGGGGTTCATTTCTAATAGTAGAGTAAGGTCTTAGGAGACACTTAATCAGGAATAGACATGCTTGGGCTGGAAATCTGAGTGCTAGTTGCTAGTAATATGGTTCTGAAAGGTGAGGTAGGATCAAGGTGCATGGAGGGGAGCGTGGTGAGAGGAGGACCAGAGAGGAAGCCCTTGAAAGTGTAAGACCCAGGATGAAAGCTTCTCTTACTTGAGTCTAATCGTGATATGTACAATTAGACCTTGGTTTAAATCTTTTTCATTCATTATTAACTATTCATTCTTAGACAAGTAACTGAATGACTCTAAGTATTTGTCTGACATCAGAATGTCATGGTTTAAATTCCTTCTCCACCAATAACTAAAAGTATGACCTTGTGTGAAATAATTGACCTCTCTGTCTCTCAATTTTCTCATCTGAAAATTGAGGATAATCATAGTCCCAATCTCAGAGGGCTGATATGAGGGTCGAGAAAATTAATACTTCGAAAGTGCTTAGTATGCTATCTAGCACTAATAAGCACTGTGCTAACTACTGTGCATTTGTTTAAAAAATAAAATAAATGGTTTTCTCATTTTTTTAAGTTTAGTTATTTATTTTGAGAGAGAGAGTATGTGCACATGCACGTGAGTAGGGTATAGGTAGAGAGAGAGGCAGAGAGAGAATCCCAAGGAGGCTCCACACTGTCAGTGAAGAGCCTGACGTGGGGCTCAATCTCACTAAGCATGAGATCAAGACCTGAGCAAAAATCAAGAGTTGGATGCTCAACTGACTGAGCCACCTAGGGACCCCTGGCTTCCTCATATTAAAAAAAAATATTTAATTTATTTTTTGAGACAGAAGGAGAGAGTGCAAGTAGGGGAGGGACAGAGGGAGAGAGAGATAATTTTTTTTATTAAATGTTTATTTTTGAGAGACCACAAGTGGGGGAAGGGGCAGAGAGAGGGAGACAGAAGATCTGAAGTGGGCTCTGCACTGACAGTCAAGCCCAATGTGGGGCTTGAACTCACTAACCATGAGATCATGACCTGAGCTGAAGTCAGTCTCTCAACCAACTGAGCCACCCAGGTGACCCCTCATTTTTAAAAATATGAATATACATATATATATATATGCATAGAATCACAGCAATGATTAAATAGATAACTACAAAGTATTACTTGGAGTCTGGAACCTGTTATAATACGTGTTCCAAAGTATTAAATAATAAGAAAAAGAGAATGGAACAATTGTAGATCCACTTGCAAAAAAAAATCTAGTCACAGACCTTACACACTTCAAAACTAATAATTCAAAATGGATCACAGAACTAACTTATAAAATGCAAAACTATAAAACTCCTAAAAGATGACATAGGAGAAGATCTTAGCTTGACCATGAGTTTGGAAATAACATTTTAGATAAAATAGAAAAATGATAAATAAAAGAAAGAATTGATAACTTGGACTTAATTAAAATTAAAAACTTCTGCTCTGTTGTAGACTTTGAGTCTGGAATTTGCTCTTATCCAGCAAGAGAGCAGACACAGAATTGAATACAAGAGAGGCTGATGTCTGGGAGGAGATAAGAGTCCCGAGTGAGGGTCCTTGTTCTGTATTTATTAGGATCAGAAGGCTTACAAATGTGATAGATGTGCAAAAAGAGACAATAAAACAGTGGCCATTAACCTGTGTGTTTGACAGAAAGGGGTTTTCAAGGTATGTGGTGTTAGAGGTTAGGGTCAATACAAATCAAAGACCCAGCATCGAGCAGATGGCCATTTACTGCAGGCACCAGGCACCATGTCTATTTATCTTAACTTGTCTAGGGGCTAAGACAGATAGAGCATGGTACCTCAGGGTTAACAAGACATTTTTCTTGCTATTTAGCTCTGGGCATTTTCACCCTGCTGCCACAGTTTTTCGCCTCTACCTGTTCTCAGATGCTTTCATCCCATGGAAGCAGCTTTCTGCTCTAAGCTTTGTTCTTTGCTGGGAGTGCTTTTGCCCTGTGGTGGCTTTTCACCCTAAGCCTTGTTAACCCATTGGTGCAAGCTCAGGGAATTCTTAAACTTATTCCCAACACTGCTTTGTGAAAGACAATGCCAGCATAATGAGAAGACAAGCCACATACTGGGATAAAATATTTGTAAAGTACACATGTGATTAAAAACTACTATCTAGGGGCATCTGGGTGGCTCAGTCAGTTAAGCATCCAACTCTTGATTTTGGCTCAGGTCATGATCTCACAGTTTGTGAGTTCAAGCCCCCCATCAGTCTCTGCACTGACAGCACAGTGTCTGCTTGGAATTCTGTCTCTCTCTCTCTCTCCCTGCCCCTCCCTACACTCAGAAATAAATAAATAAACATTAAAAATACTGAAAAAATAAGAACTGCTATCTAAAATATACAAAGAACTCTTAACACACAACAATAAGAAAACAAACAGCCTCAAGAAACAACAAATGTTGGGGTTCATGGAAGGCTCAGTCATAAGCTTCCCACTCTTGATTTTTGCTCAGATCATGATCTCATGGTTTGTGAGATTGGCTGGGTGTCAGTTCTGCACTGACAGCATGGAGCCAGCTTGGGATTCTTTCTTTCTCTCTCTCTCTCTCTCTCTCTCTCTCTCTCTCTCTCTCTCTCTCTCTCAAAATGAATAAATAAACATTAAAAAAGAAAAAACAAACGTTGGCAAAGATATGGAGAAAAAGGAACCCTCATGAACTGTTGGTGGGAATGCAAACTATGGAAAACAGTATGGAGTTTCTTCAGAAAGTTGAAAATAAAACTACCCTATGATCCAGCAATCCCACTAGTGGGTATTAACCCCCAAATATAAAAACACTATTTCAAATGGATACATGCACCCCTATATTTATTGCAGCATTATTCACAATAGTCAAATTATGGAAACAGCCCAAATGGCCACTGACAGATGAATGGATAAAAAATAGGATAAGGAATATCCTTATTATATATTATATATATCTCACCTATTCATATCTATATGTAGATATATATGTAGGTATCTATACGTAGATATAGACATAGATATAGATATATAGATATATAAGATATAATGAAATATTATTCAACCATAAAAAATGAAATCTTGCCATCTACAATAATATAGATAGAGTTGGAGAGTATAATACTAAGCGAAATAAGTCATTCAGAGAAAGACAAATACCATGTGATCTCACTCGTGTGGAATTTAAGAAATAAAACAAATGGGAAAGGGAAAGAGAGAGAGAAAGAGTGAGATAGAAATCAAGAAACAGGCTCTTATCTATAGAGAACATACTGATGTTACCAGAGGGGAAGTGGGTGAGAGGATTGAAGAAATAGGGGATGGGGATTAAAGAGTTACTTGTCATGATGAAAAACAAAATAATTTGAAAAAATGAAAACAACCTGATTAAAACGTGGGCCAAAGATACCTTAAGATACCTTAATAGATATCTCATCAAAGAAGATATACAGATGGAAAACATGCATATGAAAAGACAATCCACATCATATGCCATGAGGGAAATGCAAATTAAAAAAACAATGAGATACCACTACATACCTGTTGGAGTGGCCAAAATATGGAATACTGACGATACCAAATGCTAGTAAGGGTGTGGAGTAACAAGAAATGTCATTTATTGCTGGTAGCAATGCAATTGCTGACAGTACTGCCAATTTGGAAAATGATTTGGTGGTTTCTTACAAAACCGAACATACTCTTCCCATACAATCTAGCAATTATACTTTTTGATATTTACTCAAAGGAGTTGAAAACATATCTGCACAAAACCCTTCACACAGGTGTTTATAGTAACTTTATTCATAACTTCCAAAACCTGGAAGTAATTAAGATGTCCTTTAGATAAATAAACTGGTACATACAGATATTAGAATATTGTTTAACATTAAAATAAAAAGGAGTTGGGACGCTTGGGTGGATTAGTCAGTTGGGCATACAACTTCGGCTCAGGTCATCTCACGGTTCATGGGTTTGAGCCCTGCATCGGGCTCTGTGCTGGTAGCTGAGAGCCTGGAGCCTTCTTCGGAGTGTGTGTCTCCCTCTCTCACTGCCCCTCCTCCACTCATGTTCTGTCTCTCTCGCTCTCTCTCTCTCAAAAATAAAATAAACACTAAAAACTGTATATAAAAAATAAAATAAAAAGAAGCTATCAAGCCATGAAAACACATCCCGGAAACTTACATGTATATTATTACTAAGTAAAAGAAAGCAATTTAAAAAAGGTTACTTACTGTATGATTCCAACTATGTGACATACTGGAAAAGGCAAAACTATGGAGACAATAAAAAGATCAGTGACTGCCATAGATGAGTGGGGAAGAAGGGATGAATAGGAGGAGCATGAAGAATTTTTAGGGCAGTGAAACTACTCTTTATGATACTGTAATGGTGGATACATGTCATTACATAAACGTCCAAACGCATAGAGTATACAACACCAGGAATAAGCCCTAATGGGCTATGGACCTCAACTGATAATGATATATTAATGTAGATTTACAATTTTAACAAATGCACCACCCTAGTGGGAGATACTAACAATGGGGGGGCCTATGCATGAGTGGAGCAAGGGTTATATGGGAAATCTCCATCTTCTGTTCATTTTTGCTGTGAACCTAAAACTGCTCTAAAAATAAAGTCCATTAAAATTAATGAGTATATAGCTCCAGAAATATACAAGATATTAAAATTATAATATTTTCAGATTTTCACTATGTCTTAAATGTGCATATATGGCCTTTTCACTGACAATCACTGATTTTGCTTAAAAGTTTAAAAATGGAATTTACTTTTTTGAGGTTTATATGCTTTTTCATCAACGACAATCTGAATAACTGAATAAAAATTTTCAGTTTTGTCTCGCTTAGCATTTCTGTATAAAATGGAATCAATAACATCTGACATTGCCCAATTAAAAGAAAAACACTACTCTCATTTGTAATAATATGTAGCCCCCCCCCCCAGATGAAGACAGGATATAATAATTTAAAGCACCTAAATGTAATATAGTGTCTGGCAAAATATGAATCCAGTTTTCCTACTCCCACTTTACCTGCATTCAAGGGCTTGTTATTTCTCTGTTTCTCCCTTTCTCTGTTTCTCTCTCTCTTTCACACACACACACACACACACACACACACACTTCTACCTTCTCTCTTTTGTTCTTTGTTTTGTTTTGCAAAAACCTTCTGGTCATATATACTATGTAGTTCATTTATAGTATCATTTATTTTCAAACACCTTAAGTCTTAATCTTTTAAGACATTAATTTAGAACTGAAGGAAACTTAATCTTCCTGGGCAAAGGAATATTTTAAATTTGTTTTGTAATCTTTCTAAAAGTTTTGGAGATTATTTATTTCCTTTAATATAAACTATTTGAATTTCAAAATCTTCAAAATATTACATAAGTTCGTAAAATTGGAAAGATGGAGTAGGTGTATGCATTAGTCAACTCCTACAATTAAAAGACATAGGAGTGGTTTAATCAGGCAATCTTTATACAAGCTTGATATTCAAGTCCAGAGATATCTCTTTTTTTTTTTTAAACTGAATGAATCTACTAATATCCATCATATTGATGACTTCAGGACATCAAAGCTAGACCTGATGTCTTGTATATTCAAGTCTCTGGTGTGAATAAACAAGAAGGAAAAAGATATTCAATAATTTTGTTTGTTCTTCTTTAACAACAACAAAAAATAACATGTCAAGAACGGGGTTGGCAGGTTAGGGTTGGCAAATATTTGAAACATTTGGACATACTAATACTAAAATATTAAATACTAAAAATTTGTTGTTTATCTGAAGTTCAAATTTGACTGGGCACCCTTTATTTTATTTCTTAAATCTGACAACCCTGGTCAAAAAGAAACTTGTGATCTTGAAATTATGAAAGAAGTATACAAAGGAAGTAAGCATTGTTAAGAAAGTCATTCAAAATAAGGCTGGGAGAATATTGAGAAAGCAGGGCCTATGCATATCTCCTGATTTGGTCTTAGAACACCATGGACTTTGACTTTGGTCAATTGCAACTTGTCAATTGCACCTTGGCCACATTCTGGAATATATCCTTCCACTTCGACTGAAATAAGATAATGTCACATCTGTTAACTAACCATTGTGTATTAGATAGTCAGTTTCACTCCCTAAGTACCAATCATAATTCTTTCAAAACAAGTTACATAACCTTGTGGGTTTTGCCTGTGTCAGCCTGCACTCCCTCACTTGCAATTCTGAGCACATTTTCAATTTTGGTCCACTCTGTGTCTCCCAGATTGCAAACTCTAAGACCCCAAATAAACAGTTTAGATTGCTTTATAGCCTCTTCTTCTTGATCAACACAATTAATGAATGAACAATCACTTTTAATAAACTTCAGATGTTTGAAATTTAAGTACACAAACCAACCATCCCATGTTTTAATTATAATTATAATTTCTTAGAATTCTTTCTTCTCCCCTGCCCCACTGCTCAGTGAAGAATTAAAAGGGTTGTATTGAAGAACAGCAGTTTTTATAAGAGAATTTAATAGTTGATAAAAGGCAAACATTTTGAAGCCACATGACATTTATGGTGTAAAAATTAAACATCTGTTGCAGTCCAATGAGTAGCAAATCATAGAACATGTCTCTAAAAACATGAAAATATTCTTTTCTCAAAACTATTAAATATACACATATTTTCAGGATCAATATGACATCATCCTTAATTTCTGTTATTTGATAAATATCAGGTATGTTTAGACTTCCTTTAAAGTGTATCTTTTTAGAATTACCTTTTTGTCCCCTTCTGGCTCTAATAATGAAAAATTGCCTTTATTTGTATTGGCCAACCTTCCTACCTTTAGGCTTTTAGCCTCTCCCTTCTCAAATAGTCTATCAAACACTGTAGTTAACCTTCCTTAAGACATATTTATCATTCTGCTTCTCCAGCTGATTGTTACTGGTGGCTTCCTAGTTCCTTTTAGCTTCTCTTCCAAACTATATCACCCTCCAAATAAATTTGACCTTTTTGTACTTGACCAATATTATTCCCAGTGGCTCTACCACAAATGCTATTCTTTTACTTCCTGCAATACTGATTTTAACCTCAGTCCAGTTCTGGATCTAGTGCGAGCATTACAGTTCAGAGCCCCTCACTTAAGGACGGCTTGAATCTCACAGCATCTGCTGAGCAGCACTAATATATATCACATATCTAGGGAGGAAGCTATGAGAACTGAATATATTTCTGCTCTTTAGTCTGTTTGTTCAGAATAGATAAATTAACCTTGTCTGGCTTATTTTCATTTCTTCCATGACCACTCTCCTCACCTTTCTATACCCTACTGATATTTTTTCCTAGAGCAAAGTTCAACTTTTCCTTTTGTACAACAAATTCTAACAGGGCTTATAGTTTGTACACTGTATTCAACATTTAACCATGTTAAATACTTTCTCTCTCTCTCTCTCTCTCCTCTTTCCACTCCCTCTATATCTTGACAGTGTCCCTTGTCCTCAATTCTTGCTCTGACCGCTTTTTTTACTATCCTCCCAAAGAGACTGAGCTTTTTGTTTTACTTTGTATGGAATCAGCCTACAAATCTTAAAAATACTACAGCTATATGACACTCTAAGCATAGAGCTGTGCTAGGGCCCCTGATGCATTGTTTTGAAATCTGTCTGAGGTGCTAACTAGATGGTAACTAAGTAACCAAACATCTGGTGACAAATGTTTTTATCTATTCTTTAAGAAATATTTATCGGCCATCTAATGCTGTCAGGCTTTTTGTATTTATAAGTGAAAAAAAAACAGATGATAATCTGTGCCTGTTGGAGATTAAAGGTGGTGTGGCACTCCAGCCACCTGTGACTCTCCCTGGAGTACTGTCTCCACAACAGCAACACAATAGCAAGTAATTGCCTAGGGCATACAGTTGGAGCTCTGGAGCCCTGTTGATATAAATAGGAGATTTCTGTGTGTGAAGGTCATAGGAGTGGGTGATACCAATTTCACTGTCCTGGTGTCCAATCCTTTGATACTCAATAGGTGTTTCATGATTGAGTTCAAGGTGTGCTTGGTGGCTCAGTTGGTTAAGCATCTGACTCTTGATTTAGGTTCAGGTCACCATCTCAGGATCCATGAGTTCAAGCACTGCTTCGGGCTCTGCACTGACTGTGAGGAGCCTGCTTGGGATTCTCTCTATCTTTCTCTCTCTCTGCACCCCCCCCCCACACTCTCTATCTCTCTCAAAATAAATAAATAGACTTAAAAAAATACAGTTCAATAGGTTGTGTAGTAATAATATGATCTTCTTTGTATCAGAAAGGAAGCTATGTACTCAGAGAGTTTCATGAGCTCAAGTTCAGTTTGCCATTGCTATTATATTGGGCGTTTAGACTCAGCTCTTCTAACTCAAAATTCCCTATCCTTTGTCTTCAACCATGTTTTGAGTTTTTTTTTTTAATTTAACTATTTAGTTTTATCTTTCTAAATATAGTATAAACCTAGCAAGGGTAGGAATTATGTCTCTTCTTTCTGTATTATTCGTATACACTGTCTTGAGGGATCAGAATACAGTAGCTGCTCATGAATACATATGATTATTCTTTTGCATTGTTTTTAAACAGAGAACACTTTTAGGGCATAGGAATTATGCTTAGGTAGCAGTGAAAGCTTTCATATTGTGTAGTAAGTATCAAAGGTAAATCTTCAAGAAACAGATGTTACCATTTCTCTGTTATCTCCGTTTCCATTAGCCAGCTCATTTGGATCTGGAAACAGATGTTCACTGAACAAAATAGCTGCTGACATGTACAATTACCAATTCTGTATGCACCAATGAATGCTCCAACTTTAGAAAAAGTTAGCTAAATATGTTCAATTTCACTGAACTGTATTTTCTATAAGGGACTTGAAGTCTTGATCTTGCTCTCACACATTAAGTAGATAAATTGCTTGTAATTTGTCTCTTCCATTGGCCTGCAGCTATAACTTATCTGCTGAAATAGGAGATAGGTCTTCTGAAGACTCTTAGACATATATTCACTGTTTCTCATAGGTAAAGACACCAAATTTTCTCCCCCAAACTAGAAAGAGAGTACAGTTGCAGTCAGGAATAATTTCATTTGCACATTTTACCTACTATAGTGTTTTCCTCAATGAGTAAAACAGTTTTAGGACACCAGAGGCAGAAAATGGAAAGCATCAATTCACCAATCCATTTTGAGCCTCCTAACCTATCCAAAGAGTCACTGAAAACAATCAGGCTTTGACAGTCATTTCACAACATTTGGGTAAGACTTAAATTTTAATACAAATTTATTTTTTAATGATTCTTACAGGGTTTTTCATTTTGACAATTTAGAGGAAACCTGGTTAAAGCAATGCACATTAGTGGGCTTTCTAGGGAAAAACAGAACCTAACATCAATAGTTTTAAAAATTGGACTCTTACTATTTTTTTTAAATTATTTTAACATTTATTTATTTTTGAGAGACAGAGAGGAAAGATCATGAGCAGGCGAGGGGCAGAAAGAGAGGGACACACAGAATCGGAAGCAGGCTCCAGGCTCTGAGCTGTCAGCACAGAGCCCGATGCAGGGCTCAAATCCACGAACTGTGAGATCATGACCTGAGCCGAAGTCGGACGCTCAACCAACAGAGCCACCCAGGCGCCCCCGGACTCTTACTTTTAAAGATAGAGAACAAATTGAGGGTTGATGGAGGGAGGAGGGTGGGGGCTAGATAGGTGTTGGGTATTAAGGAGGGCACTTGTTATGATGAGCACTGGGTGTTATATGTAAGTGATAAATCACTGAATTCTACTCCTGAAACAAATATTGCACTGTATGTTAACTACTAGAAAAAAATTGGACTCATGTTTGTTAGTGTTAAATTAGGTTTAACCATTCTTTAAAAAATATTTTACAAAACATTTTATTTCTCCCAAGCTGACTAATCATAAACAAGTGTGCATACACACACACACACACACACACACACACATACACACAATTTTCAAAACACCTAGACTGAAACAGAGTTGAACATAGATATATTTTTAGAATCAGTTTTGATATTGACTTAATATTTTTAGACCAGTTTCCATATGAAGGTGTGCTACAGCATTTATAACCTTTCAGAAAGAAAAAGAAGGCATTTCAGTCAACGCACTAGTGAATGTGCCAATTGTAAAAATTGCAAAGCTATTACCTAAGAATAGCCAATTACTGTAAGCTCTCATAAAATATTAAGCTCTCGTTATATTTTGGATTGATATAAAACAACATATAGTCCAGTTGGTAATTAATAAGATCTAGAGAAAAAAATAGTGAATGTTCTGATTAAGAGATTGGCCAATAGCATCCATAGCTGCTTTATATAGAATCTCTGATAGAGTAGAATGGTGGCTACCAGGGGCTGGGATTTGGGGAGGGAAATGGGAAGATGTTGGTCAAAGAGCAAAAATTTCAGTTATAAGATAAATAAGTTCTGGGGATTAACGTATAGTATGGTAATTGTAGTTAACGATACTGTATTACATACTTGAAAGTTCCTATGAGAGTAGATCTTAAATGTTCTCACTATAAAAAAGACATGGCAATTATGTGAGGTGATGGAGGTGTTAGCTAATGCTATGGTGGTAATCACTTCGTAATACATATCAAACCAGCACATTGTTTACCTTAAACTTAGTGAGTAAATAGAGAAAACCACTGATAAAGATACATCGTTTTTCCTTAGGTATGATAACACTAACAAAATAAGTTCAAAATAAGTGCAAACAAAATAAATATAAGGTCATTGCTTTGTTTGGAAGTATAGATTCAAAGACCTCTTTTTTTTTCAAAATAATTGCATTTACAGAAGAATTGCAAAGATAATACAGAGAGTTCTCATATATAGCACATCCAGTTTCTCCTGTTATTAACACCTTACATGTGGTACATTCTAAGTACAGTATAGTACATTTGTCAAAATTAATGAACCAATACTAATACATTAGTATTAACTAAAATCTATATATTATTTACATTTCTTTCATTTCTACCTAATGTTTTTTTAATATCTCAGAATGCTATCCAGAATATCACATTACATTTAGTCTTTATGTCTTCTCAGGCTTCTCTCGACAATGACAGTTTATTAAACTTTACTTGTTTTTAATGACTTTGATAGCATTGAGGAGTACTGGCCAGTTAAGTGTGGGATGTCCACATTTGGAATTCATTTGTTGTTTTTTCTCATGGTTAGACTGGAGTTATGTGTTTTGTGGAAGGAGAGCCCAGGGGGCAAAGTGCCATCCTCATTGTATCCTATCAAAGTATATGCTCTCAAAATGATTTATCACTTTTGATGTTAACCTTAGTCACCTGGCTGAGGTAGATTTATTAGGTTTCTTCCCTTTACTTTCTATAATTTTTGGAAGGAAGTCTTTATGCACTGCCAACACTCAAAGTGTAGAGAATTATGCTTGATCATCTTGAAGGTAGAGGATATACATAAATTATTTGGAAATTTTTTTTTGCACAGAAGACTTATCTATTCTCACTCATATATTTATTAACTTACTTTTAACTTACTTAATCATTTTTATGTCAAATGTCAGTATGGACACATGGGTATTTATTTTATATTTTGTATTATAATCCATTTGACAATTCTCCAGAAAAATTGAGAGAGAGAGAGAGAGAGAGAGAGAGAGAGAGAGAGAGAGAGATTTAAAGGAATTACTTCATATGATACTTTGAATTGGCAAATTCAAAATCCACAGGGCTGGTCATCAGGCTGTAGACCTAGGGAAGTGTTGGTGTTGTAGCTTGAGTCCGAAGGTACTGGAGGCAGAAGGACCTTCTTCAGAGGACCTCAGTCTTTTTCTCTTGAGACCTTCAACTGATTGGATAATGCCCACCTATATTACAGAGGGGATTCTGCTTTCCTCAGTCTATTGATTTAAATGGTAATCTCTTGTAAAAAAAAGTATCTCCACAGCATCATCTATGCCAAATATTTGACCAAATATATGGGTACCATGGCTTAGCCAAGTTGATCCATAAAATTAACTATCACAACCCACTACTATTTTATTTATTTATTTTTTGACAAAAATGTTCCAGTTGTGGTCATTAGTAGCTTTTTCAGTGGGTACCTGTGTCCCTTTGACATACTCATCTTTTTTTCCTTTTTTCTTTTTTAGTGTTTCTTATTTTCCACCACAGATGTGCTTCATGTTCATATTGTATATTAACTTCCCCAGTCTTAGAAGCAGCATCCATTTATCCAAGGAGCTCTTTTTTAATTGTAAAATAGTATTAGAAATAAACTTGAGAACTATACATGCTTGGTTTTACTAGAGACATTGCTTCTTTGCCTTCTCAGCTGACAGAACAAGAAATCTCCCCCCCTCCCGCCCACCACCACAGAGTAGAAAGAGAGTAGGTTCTCTAGTAGACTCGATGTTCAGCACAGAGCCTGACCTAGAGTTCTATCCCATGACCCTGGGATCATGACCTGAGCCAAAATCAAGAGTTGGACACTAAACCGACTGAGCCACCCAGGTGTCCCATCTCTCTCTCTCTCTCTCTCTCTCTCTATATATATATATATATATATATATATAATACATATATTCCCACATGGATCATTCTGGCCATCTGTCTCCTCTTCTCCTCTTGTTTGCCTGTAACCTCCCACAATGAGAAACTTATTTCCTATCATTGACCATTCATTGAATTACTTGTTTAGGTCCTGTTTACATGTATAGTAATTTCAAAATGTTTAGCCCACATTTCAGTTTGAAGCAAACTTATCAATTAGAGTACAGTGTTTTATGTGTTTTTTTTCTTTTACTCTCTCATACTTTACTTATTTCCAAAGTTACTTAGGTAGAAACCTTTTCTCTACCCCCTTCAACAATGTTGTTTCAAGTGTTTGTAATACAATTAGAGTATTTTTTTCACAATATACCTCCCAACCAAGACTTTCTTGAGCACCCAAATTACTTTTTAAATTTGCATACATTAAGATTCACCTTTAAGCTGTAAAGTTAAATGGGTTTTGGTAAATGTACATATATAACAATGTAACTACCATTACAGTATCACACAGAATAGTTTCACCACCCCAAAATATCCCCAGGGCTTCCTGTACTCAACACTACATTCAACTACTTGACATGACTAAATTATTTATCATATCTATAGTTTCTATTTCTGTATAAAAATGCATATACATGGAATCATACAATATGTAGCATTTTCAAACTGGCTCTTTTCATTTGGAAATATGAAGTGAAGTTTCTTCCGTGTCTTTTCATGGTTTCAAACTCATTTATTACCATGGAAAATATTTTAATATTTAAATGTTAATATATTTTATCTATTCATATATTGAAGGTTGTCTTTGGTGTTTCCTATTTTGCGATTATGGAGAAAGCTGCTGTAAATAATCATGTGCTGGTTTTGTGTAGATATTAATTTTATTATCAGTGGATAAATACATAGGTGCACAATTGCTGGGTCTTACTCTAAGACTGTTTAGCATTGTAAGAAACTGCCTCACTGTTTTCCAAAGGGGCTGTGCCAGTTTACTTTTCCACCAGCAATGAATGAGAATTCTTGTTGCTCTGAATTCTTGCTAGCGATTGGCAATGACAGTTTTGGGGAATTTAGCCATTAATAGATTTATTGTGGTACCTCATTGTTTTAATTAGATTCACCTAGTGAAAAATGATGTGGAACATCTTTTTATATGATTATTTGCTATCTGTATATCTTTTGGGGGGAGATGTCTGTTTATACTGTTTGCCTAGTTTTCAATTGGGTTGTTTGATTTCAAATAATGGGTTTTAAATGGTCTTTTTTTGATTTTGGATCATCACTTACATATTTTGCAAATTTTTTCTCCCAGTCCATCTGGGGTCCTTTTATTCTCCTAACAGTTATTTTTTCCCAAAGCAGAAGTTTTATATTTTAATAGATTCTAGTTTATCAGTTTTTTCTTTCATGGATCATGCTTTGGGTGTTATATGCAAAAGCCCATTACCCAACCTAAATTTATAAAGATTTTTTTCCCGATATTTTCTTCTAGAAGTTTTATAGTTTTTATTCTATATTCAAACCTATAATCCATTTTGAGTTCATTTATTCTCAATGGTGTAAACATTCGGGCATCCATTGGATGTTACATTTGGACATCCATTGCTCCAGCATCATTTGTTTAAAAAAATGATCCTTTTTTCCATCAAAATGACTTTGTACCTTTGTCAAAAATCAGTTGAATACATTCATATTGGTCTATCTCTGGGCTCTTTATTCTGTTCCATTTATCTTGTGTCTATTCTTTAGTCAGTACCACTTTATCTTGTTTACTGAAACTTTACGTAAGTCTAAAAATATGTCTTCCAAATTTGTTGTTCTTCTTTAGTACTGTTAAGGTATCCTAGAGTCTCTTACCTTTCCAGATAAATTTTGGAAAAGTTTGTCGATACCTACAAAATAGCTTGCTGGGCTTTTGATTGAGATTGTTTTGAATCTATACATTAAGTTAGGAAGAATTGACATCACCTGGGAAGGTGCAAAATCTACAGACTGAGTTCAGTTTATGGATGATTTTGCCATCTCAAAGGTATTTTGACTGTTCCACTTGTACTATCATCATTAGATATCACCATAATCTCACCATTCCCCAGTGCATTTACAGCATTAATTAAGGCAAGTTATGTTGCATTAACAAGTATATCCTGTAATTACTGATTTAACACAATGAATTCTTATGTTTTGCTCAAGCAAAGAATTGTGGTTCAGATAGCTCTCCTCTTTCCTGCAGCAACACTATCTGGAACATAAAATTGAACATGGGGCATCCACGTTCATCCTCAGCTGCAGCCAGGAACTTTGTCTCTTCTCTTACCTCTCCACCCAGGGTTCCTCGTATCCTTCCTCTTCTCCAAATAGCCAATCACCTTTACATCCTTTTGGTTTGTTTCTTTAATTCACACCTCTGCCATACTGGCTGTGCCTTGAGGTCTGCATATGAGTTTTGCTTCAAAGTGGAAGCTATCCACACTATGAAGAATATATATCACCGATTTCAGAAGTAGAAGCAATCAGATAGGTTGTTTTTTTTTTCTTCTGAAAATGCACTAGAACTTTATTTCACTGATGTAGGAATATAAAACTGAAGTCAGTTATTACTTTGATAAATCAGGTTACAACTAATTTTTTTCAGGGACACTATGCAATTCAAGATATGCTAAATAAGGACTCTAAAAGCAAAATATAATAATTGTTGCAGTTGAGGTTACTCCTGATTTATGCAGTAGCAAAAATATTCAAATATTTTACCCACTGTAAATTTAAGACTAGTCCCAGCTTTAATAACTAAGCTAATTTTGAATGTGTTAAAGTAACTACGACTGAATGAAAGTGAAGTAATTAAAATGTAAAGTAAGAAAGCAAGAAAGAATTCTAAAATCTAATTATGTTAATGTTCATATGTTGTAGATTGCTATCTAAAATCTACATGTATTTTGTGCTTCCCTTTCTCTTACATCCCTACTGCTTTCTCAGAAAAAAACATAAATAGCATTTTTTTTAAAAACAAAGACTAATTTTTAGAGAAGTTGTTGGTTCACAGCAAAATTGCAGGGGAAGATACAAATACAGAAATTTCTTGTATACTCCCTACCCACATATATGCATAGCTTTCCACATTATCAACATCCCTCACCAGACAGGTGCATTTGTTACAATTGATGAACCTATATTGGCACTCTATAATCACCCAAAACCCATAGTTTACATTAGGGTTCAGTCTTGATGTTATACATTCTATGAGTTTGGACAGTATACAATGATGTGTATTTATCATTATGATATTCACTGCCCTAAAAGTCCTTTGTGTTCTATTCATCTCTGCCTCCCCCACCCAAACCTTGGAAACCAATGTTGTTGTTTTTTTCCATCTCCATAGTTTTACCTTTTGTAGAATCATACAGTTGGAATTGTACAGTATGAAACCTTTTCCGATTGACATCTATCACTTAGTAATAAGCATTCTCGTGGTTTGATAGCTCATTTCTTTTTTAGTGCTGAACAATATTCCATTGTCTGGATGTACTATAGTTTATTTATCCATTAACCTACTATGGACATCTTGGTTGCTTCTAAGTTTTGGCAATTATGAATAAGGTGACTATAAACACCTGTGTGCTGGTTTTTATGTGAACCTAGTTTTAAATTCCTTTGGGTAAGTATAAAGGAGCTCAATTGCTGGATCATATGTAAGAGTGTGTTTAGTTTTGTAACAAACTACCAAACTCTTTCCAAATTGACTGTACTATTTTGCATTCCCATTAGGAAGATATGAGAGTTCCTGTTGTTCCATATCCTTGTCATCATTTGATGTTGTTAGTGTTTTGGATTTTGACCATTCTAATAGGTTTGTAGTAGTAATCACATTGGTTTGTTTGTTTGTTTGTTTGTTTTGCATTACCCTGATGATATATGATGTGGATCATCTTTTGATATCCTTATTTGGTATCTCTATATGTTCTTCGGTGAGGTGTTTGTTAAGGTCTTTGTCTCATTTTTTTAATCAGGTTGTTTGTTTTTTATTTTTGAATTTTAAGAATTCTTTGTATATATTGTATAATAATCCTTTATCAGCTATGTCTTTTGCAAATACTGTCCCCTAACCTGTGGCATATCTTCTCATTCTTTTTACTTTGTCCTTCACACAGCAGAAAAAAGAAAAACCCAAACAAATTGAAACAAAAAAATAACAAATAATAATGAGGATGTAGAGAAATTGTAACCGTTTTACACTGTTGGGAATGTAAAATTATGCCACCACTATAGAAAACAGTCAAGAAATTAAAAAATAGAACTACAGGGGCACCTGGGTGCCTCAGTCAGTTGAATGTCAACTCTTGATTTTGCCTTAGGTCATGATCTCACAGTTTGTGAGTTCAAGCCCCACTTTGGGCTCCGTGCTGTCAGTGTGGAGCCTGCTTGGGATTCTCTTTGTCTCCCTTTCTTTCAGCCCCTCCCCTGCTCACTCTCTCTCTTCAAAATAAATAAAAACTTAAAAAAAGTAGAACTACCATATGACCCATCAATCCCTCTTCTGGGTATATGCTCAAAAGAATTGAAATCAGGATCCCTAAAAAATATCCATGCTTTCATGTTCACTGGAGCACTATTCCCAATATACGAGTTCTGGAAACAACCCACATGTCCATTGACATATGAATGGATAAGGAAAATGTGGTCTATACAAACAAGGGAATATCAGTCTGCCTTGAAAAAGAGGAGGGGTGCCAGGGTGGCTCAGTCAGTTAAGTGTCTGACTCTTGATTTTGGATCAGGTTATGATTTCACAGTTTGAGATTGAGCCCCATGTTGGGTTCTGTGCTGGATGTGGAGCCTGCTTGGGATTCTCTCTCTTCCTCCCTCTCTTCCCCTCCCTGCTTAAGTACACATGCACTCTCTCTCTCTCTCTCTCTCTCTCAAAAAAAAAAAAGAAGGAAATTATGCCATTTCCAACAACATAGATGAACCTCAAGGACATTATGCTAAGCAAAATAAGTAAGTACAAATATTGCATGAGTTACCTAAAATAGTCAAAACCAAAGAAGCAGAGAATGTAATAGTAGTTACCAGGGATTGGTGGGTAAGATGGGGAGTTGTTCAATTGATGCAAGCTTTTAGTTACGCAAGATGAATTCATTCTAGAGATCTGCTGTATAGCAGAGGGTCTATAGTCAACAATACCATATTGTGTGCTTAAAATTTTGTTAAGGGGCACCTGGCTGGCTAAGTTGGTTAAACTTCTGACTTTGGCTCAGGTCATGATCTCGCAGTTTGAGTTCTAGCCCTGCATCGGGCTCTGTGTTGACAGTTCAGAGCCTGGAGCCTGCTTGCATTCTGTGTCTCCCTCCCTCTCTGCCCCTACCCCACTCATGCTCTCTCTCTCTCTCTCTCTCTCTCTCTCTCTCTCTCTGTGTGTCTCTCAAAAATAAATAAATGTTAAAATTTTTTTTAAAGAAAAATGTCGGTCCTCACAAAAGTGTGAGACAGAGAATCCCAATCAGTCTCTGCACTGTCAGCACAGAGCCTGATGCAAAGGCTTGAACTCATGAACCATGAGATCATGACCTGAGCTGAAATCCATAGTCGGATACTCAATCTACTGAGCCACCCAGGAGACCTTGTTAATTCTTTCAAAGAACCAGGCTTAATTTTGTTGATCTGTTTTACTCTCTCACCCCTCTTTCTAGTCTGCAGAGCAAGAAGTTCCCGCCCTCAAAGACACTCAATCAATCACCACTCCTGTGTCCCCAGCTTCTGTCAGCGCCTCCACATTCCCCCAGTCTGTTTCTGAGCTGTCTGGCCACCAGATGGCGCCTCTCTCCAGAGTTTTATCTCCCACCAGGCTGTGTTTCAAAACCCCAAACTTCAGAGACCCCACTCCCAAAATTTGGACCCATAGTGATCATCTGGGGGAAGTTTTCACTGCACTGTGGCTGGCTTGTCCCAGAAAAGTCAGGCCCCCATGCAGCAGCTCAGAGTTGGTGGCAAATGGCATCACACAGCCCGTACCAAGGTTGCTGCCCTCAGCTGGCATCTTTTTTCCTATACCGTTGAAGGTGGTGGCTTGATGGCGCCTGCTGGGTGTTTTGCCTACGGAGAAGCAGCATCACCTCTACCAAATGCACTCCAAGCAGGGGAACCGTTTCTCCCGTTGCGATCCAGGGAATCCTCAGATCTTGCCGCCTGCTCCCGGGCTCCACCTTGCTTCCTTGCTGGAGTACCACCAGGGGCTGAGCTCTGAAGCTTCAGATTCTTTGCTCTGCTGTTTATAAAAACCGTTGGTATTGAAACCCTCTCCTTTCTCCCCCATCAGTGGTTTTGGAGAACAGTTTTCTTGTGCAGTCCCCTGTGCATGTTTTCACTCTTTCTCTGGAGTTTCAGAGGGAGTGCTTGCAAAGCTAGTGCAGGGCTCTCTATTCCCCCTCTGCCTTTTCCTCCCCCCCACAAAACAGCTTCCTCCCCCGTGCAACACAGGCGGCTCTTCTCTCCCCCAATTCACCTCTCTGCACTTCTCCATACCTGCCATGTTCCTTCCTTCAAATTATGCATAGTTCTGTTAATCCTTAGATCAATTCTTTTAGGTGTTCAAAATGGCTTGATGTTGATCTAGCTGCGTTTGAGGGAGGAGCCAAACCCAGGGTCCCCTCACTACTCCGCCATCTTAACCTCTCCCCAAGGTCCAATTATTGTTGATTAACATTTAAATTTTAATAAATTTATATCTTGGTTTCTTTAAGATGAATATATTTTTTGTGGTTACATGGTCTTTTATGTATTTCTCTTACAGAGAATAAAATGGAATAATTACTATTTACTTAAAGAGTTTGGGTTTTTGTGGGGGATTAAAGTGTTATCCAGTCTGTTCTCAATTTATTTGTTTTTTTTATGAAACTCAAACCTAGGTAAAAAATTTGTTTTACAGTGAAAATTGTTAGATTGTTTCACGGTAACTAAGTGTTGAGATTTTTTTTCCATAGAACAAATCCAAAACAGTGAATCAGAGATCTTTAACTCTTTCATATTATCCAGATTAATGAGAGAAAAATTTCCTGGAATGCCAAGAGAAAGCAGCAATACTAATAGCCTTTCACAGTTCTTTCCTTTATGGAGAGACATTATCTTTCTAACACATTATTTATTTAAAAACAATAATAAATATGATCTATTGTGTTGCTTTTAAATTATTTATTGTAGCATTGCAAGTGTAACCTCTATTTTATCCTTATTTATTTTGATACTTAAAGCAAAAAATTTAATTGTTTAGCGCAAGTAGGGATTTATTGATTTACAAAGCAGGGTTTTATGTTAATCTCTAAGACTGATTAAAAAGAAACCTACATTTTTCATCAGTGCCTATGTCTCTGTCTAGAAGGGCTTTATTTTAGTGCCATAAGAAATTTATCAAAATTTTAAAGCTTCTGGTATGAAAAATGAAATCAGAAAAGCTTAACACAGATAGGTGGTAAGGAAATGCCCAGGCTATAACACACCTAATGTAGTGTCCTTGGCAGGACACGAGTGAGTAGATATTTACATATGCTGTTGATGTTCTGGACTGGAGAAATATGTAAATGCAAAGATAAACACAGACAGAACAAAGTAGCAGAATCTCCTTGCTCATAAGCCAAGGAGAATAGATCTGGCTCAAAACATGAGAACATATCTTTAAAATCCACACCCTTGGTAGGAAAAGAAATGATGGCAATGGATTAGTAGGGTTGAGGAGTGGGAGCAGAATGCAGAGTCTGTCATCGCTCCCAACACACAAATCTACACAAATAGTGACAAACATGTGTTGAGAAAACAAATGTTTATTGCTTCTTCATAAGCATATTTTTCATAAACTCATCGAGATTCTTGCATTCAATTATTTGATGCCTCAAAAAGGCCATAAACAGCATCTGGAAAAAGTGACACCAAGAAACATGGCCTGCTCATTTCGGTAGCTAAACCTGATACATCAGCTGATTGTGAATAATTATGCACCTGTGGGCCTACAGTTATTGGATTGGAGCTGTAGACAGACAGGGATCAATGTTAAATTGTAAGTTTACCTTTACTGTGTATCAGTGTCAGATGAAAGACTCCAAACTCTTCCATAAATGTACTGTCAAAAAGAGGCTGAACAATATGCAAAGCAATGTAGAAATCGTTTTCCCAAAAGAGAATGCAGCTGTAACAAAAGGAGACACATGTTCTTCCTATAGAAACAGAAATACTCCTCTGGGAAAGTTAGACTGTTTGGTTAATTATTTGCTGTAAAATATTTTTATCAAAATGCTGTGATTAGCAAGAATTCATTCTAGGAAATAAAGGACTCAAATAGATGGAGGGTTCCAGATTACATAATGGCAACAACATTGCCTATAAATAAAATGATAATCAAAGATAGAGAGAAAAAGAGGGACAGAGAGAGACAGAATTCAGGAAAGCTCCTGATTAAGTAATGGAGGGAATAGGATCTTCTTGTCCTGAGAATCCTAGGAAACTTAAAATAACAATACATGAATCTCAGGATTTTGAAGTTTTGGCACTTAACTATTCCTGTTTTCTGTTGTTTGGATAAATATTATCTTTATCTTGAATACTGTTTCCTAGTTAGGATTGAGGATAAGAATAGTATAAACATTTATATCTTTGATATTGTTATATAATGCAAATGAGGACAAAGGTGTAGACACATCAAGCCTGATGGAATTATGTTCATAAGGGAAAATTCACATCCAAGGCATCAGTAGCATGTGTCTGTGTTGGGTCCCACATCACCATTTCATTTTAGGGTAGTACACAGATATCTAGCAGGGCCAGATGTCATCATCTAGGAAGAAACCTTGACCCTTTGAGCTCCATGGCTTGTAAACTGCATGATTAGTCAAAGTCCAAACCCTTCCTCGGGGATTTAGAGTAAGGATTAAGTAGCAGTTTTACTGGTAGAGCATTGACTCCAGCTCTACCTTACCAGCTCACATTCATAGTTGTTCTATTTTTTTAATGTTTTTTTTCGATGTTTATTTTGAGGGAAAGGGAGAGACAGAGCACAAGCAGGGAAGGGGCAGAGAGAGAGAGAGGGAGACACAGAATCCAAAGCAGGCTCCAGGCTCTGAGCTGTCGGCACAGAGCCCGAGGTGGGGCTCAAACCCACAAACCATGAGATCATGACCTGAGTGGAAGTTGGACGCTTAACCAACAGGTTCCCAGGCACCCCACATTCATAGTTGTTCTTAGCACCAGCTGTTTCCTTGGAGGGAGGGGAGGATGGCTGAGGGTCAAGACTTGTAGTTGACTAAGATCACAATTGCCTTTAACACCAATCTTCATAGAGCTCTGCAGGAGGTAATTTCTCTTCTGAGAGGTCAGCATTCAGGGAATCATTCCTGATAAGTTAAATCTACCTCTTATCTTGTAAATTTTGTTTAAATTTTTATGTAAATTAAGTAAGACTCTTCATGCATTCATAATGTTTTTGAAGCACATGACATAGATCTGGGATTTTATTAATGTAAAACACAACTTTTAGCAGCATTGATGCAATGGTTTTTAAATAAAACTGGCAAGACTTCTTCCTTAGGGTACCATCTTGCTTGAAGATGACTGTCCACTTGTATTTCTTTGTTTTTGGGGGCAAGGCCTCCTTATCACTAATGTTCCAACCAAACAAAGGGTCAAAAATTGAAATTCTCTATTTTCTTCCATTCATGACTTGAATATTGTTTATTTCTTGGTTTCTCTTATTTTCTCTCTAATCCTTAAAAGCATAAAGAACATACACACATTTTATAAATTTACCTATGTAAAGTTGTTTCTCTGATTGTGATTATATTCTTTCTTCTTTCTCAAGTGTTCTCCCCACTGTTGCTGGCAGACAGTCAGGGAGTACTTCCTGCCTCCTGACAACTTGGCTTCCACTGTACACCCTGACACTCCCAGAGTGACCCAATTCACTCGTGAATATGCTGGGCTGTGTATGCATGAAAATGTGGTAGGCATGAGCTTTGGGACAGGGCTAGATCAAAACTTTGAATCCATTAGTTATGTGAGCTTGAACAAATCCCGTCACTGCTTCATAACATAATTTCTTTTCATTTCAAATAGAGATAATAATATGTATTTCTAGGGATTTCTGTGAGAACTATATGAAATACATAATACATGGACTTCTCCTTCCACAGCACCTGGCCCTTGCTAGATACTGAGAAAATGCGAATTCCTTCTTTATGTTCACATTATAAGTGTACTGTAATGATTACCTTTACATTTTCTGCAAATACACAGCAAAGACATAGGGAATGAAAGGTTAAAATGTAGGAACATGGAGAGCATCCGTGGAATTCCAAAAACCAATGAGAATTTTAATCTCTTCCGAGCTAAGTCTTCATCAAGTAATAGTCCATATTCAAGATGTCCATTAAGCCACAATGCTACAAGAATATTTAAAAAATTATCTGTATTATGTGTTTCAAAGACCTCAAAATAAAACACAAGAGGTTTTTCTGATTTTTCCTAAAAAATAAAAAAAAGTTTGATATAGACATAACAAAGTTTAAACTCTTCAAGAACAGGAACTATGTCATATTCACCTTTGTTCCCTGAGTAAATATTTCTGAAAGAATATATGACTCCCTACTGATGTCTTTTATGTTCAGAAACTACTAAGGATAGAAATTAAATGGTGCCTGAAACCTGAGGGTTTTTTTCTTTTTTTAATTATTTGCCTTATTTTAGAGAGTACAGCATTGGGAGGAGGTCAAGGGGATTTAAATAATTTCTTTTATCAGTTTTTTACCTTTGCATTTTAGCCAATTACATTTTATTGAGCAATAGTAGTTGCTATTCAGAAATAATACTCTAAGTTTATTGTGATCTTTTGATCTTCTATCATGCTTGCATAACTAATATGCATTGAATCAAGAGTTAAAATTCTATTTTACCTAGTTTCTCCTACTAGACTGTAACATAAGGAAACAACATATTGGAAAGACACTGCATGGTTTTGTTTCTGGAATAAGGGCTGTCTTGATAGTATTGCATAGGAAATTAGTCATTTTTCCCTTTTATGGCAAAGTCTTTGTTTGAGAAATATTTGGGCCACTCCAACTGTGATAAAACCATCTATGAAAATAATCACCAACAGAGATGGAACTAGGGCGAGGCCAGTGAGACACTTGCCTCAGACTCTAGATTTAAGGGGTGCCCCAAAACTCAGTAACTGAGATAATATTTTAATGTACCTTTTTAAAAAATAAAAATAAATGCAAAAACTACGGTGAATGTCAGTATTTATGATTCGTTTTTTCATCTTCAGCTCTAGTTGTCACACTTACTGATCTTGTCTTTATTTAAACTTGTTATATTTTTGTTCATCATGGAGTTTTTGTATTCATTTTTATGTTTAACAGTTGCACACTGAAATACAATTTGTCTTGAGTGGGTTTTTTGGTGCCCCCTTAAATTTATGCCTGAGGTGAGTGCTTCACTTGCCTGACCCTATTTGCAGTCTTGCTTCCTACAATATACAGAACACTCTGAATGTGAATGCCAACAGAATAACAATTGAGTGAAGCACAAAAGAAACAAACTCAGAGTTGCACCCATAGCTCAGCACAAAGCTAGAACAGTAGCAGGAAATTGTTAAAGATTACATGGCTAAAAATAGAAATTAAAATAACTTAATTTGAAGTAATACCTGTAAATGCATAGAACAATGCCAGGTGCATTGTAAACTGTACTTTTCACATTGTAAGCTCTTGTTAGCTATTACTATTATCATCTTTATCATTATTATTAGTGGTTATATGGTTGATATATAAATCCTTGTGCTTTATTAATAAACATGGACTCTTTCTTGAGTGCCTGGGTGGCTCAGTTGGTTAAGTGGCCAATTCTTGATTTCTGTTCAGGTCATGATCCCACAGTTTATGAGTTTGAGCTTCCCATCGGGCTCTGTGCCTTCAGTGCAGAACCTGGTTGGGACTCTCTCTCCCTCTCTCTCTCTGCCCCTCCTCTGCTTGCTCTTGCACATGCACATGCGTGTGCTTTCTTTCTCAAAATAAATTTTAAAAAACAAAAAAATAATAAACCTGGACTCTTTATAATATGCCCAATAATCTTTGCTGAGCCAAGTTATAACAGTTCAGTGTTTTTAATATTTGTTTGCAGAATTGCTTACATAATTTATTTTATGTTATTAATTACTGTTAATTAATTTGCTTTAGAGAGAAGTGTGTCAAAATAGTTTTCGCTCCTCCTCCTATATTTAGTGTTCACTTTATCCTTTGAAGAATGGCTGATATTTGCATTTCAGTAAATTCTGTAATATTTAAGAATCATCAAAACTATCAGAAATCATATAAAGTGATATAGCTTATTTTTCTTCTAAATTTTTAAAATACAAAGTAAATATTTTGGAAAATGAAATGGACATTTTCATGCTTTAAATAAAGGTGTTTTGGGTTTACACTAGAGTAAGGGCTGGATAAATTTAAATTTAAGTATGTAATACTAAATATTATCACAATTTGTACTTAGTATTTAAAAGTATGCATTTTTTATCTTTCAGAATTTTTTTCTTTTGTATAGGATAATAGTTCTTCTAATACTATTACATTTTCTGAAATTCACCTTTAAACTTCTGTTACCTACAAAATTGAGATCCTGGTCCAGAGAAAGGTGACTGTGACAGAAAATCTATTAAAAAAGAGAATTCATCCAACCTTGCCAGGCTTTGTTCAGGTGTTTTCTTAGATGAATAAATATCAACCAGAAAAAGTAGAAACTAAGTTGTCTATTAATTTAAACTCAGATTGTAAACCTAGAGTGGCTCAATAAACCAATTTTGTTTCCTCTTCAGTACTGTCTCCTTTCAAAATTATATCCTTTATGGAAGACCCAACATAATATTCAATTTTCATGAAAAAGGAAAAAATAATATTTGTTGATATTAGACACCATGCTAGGCACACGTTGCCAGGCAAAGGGCTGAGGACTTTCAAGTCAGGGCACTAAAGTGGGTGGTATATGCCCAGATATGCTTTTATCAGAACTCTGGGGATCAAAAATGCTACATGTCTTGCCCAAGTTCATAAAAATAGAGGAAGAATTCAGAACTAGTTATCTGAGGCTCATGCTTTCTTCCATAGGGATCATGACCCAACTGAACCTAATTAATTCTAATTACTTGTTCTCAAAACACTTCTTGGTTTAAATCTTCTTTGTGTCAAAGCCAATAATTAGCAAACAATAATACTTGACACAGGATAGTAACTGTGTAACTGTGCCCTGATAACATCTATTTCCACTACATATTTCATAGTGTCCTGTGTGTGCTAAGTTCAGAATAAATAACACATTTTTTGATAATCCTTAGGGAGGGAATTTTATTGTGTAGCTGCCTTTAGAAATTCTTTCTGTTAGTAATCAGCATTTTCATAGAGAATGGATTCTCTCTTGGGTCTAGAGGCTGTCTCGACCTCTGTGTGCCTTAGACAAAATTGCATAAACTCAACCTATGATGACTTCATAGCTACACCAAAAACAAGAGCAGTACATTCTTGACTGTTTTCATTCTCTTATTATATAAATATTAGTCCATCCCTTACTCCAGTGCAAAATTACTTTCTTCAACTTTCACTTCTTGTGAGTGCATTTCAAAAATACATACTCCTACTATGTCATCCTCATCTTTTCCCTTCTTTTCTTCCCAAATTCCAATTCTTTTTCTTCTAACTCTCAACACATACCCAACTCAGCTAAAACCTATGTCCTAAGCAAGGGATACACATCTAGTCTATTAAGTTGAAAATCTAATCCCATGTACAATCAACAAAAACCTTCTTTGATTTTTAAATTTGCCTTATATTTTGCTGAAATTAATATATGAAGAGATCAACTTTTGTTCCAAATATTAAGATAAATTTGTTTCAATATACAAGGGGTAATTTATGCTATTCTTTGGAGTAAGTCACACTTTTCAGGTGTATTATTCAATAAGAATTGCCCTTAGGTAGTGAATAAGACTCAGCATCTATTATTATAATCAGTATAATCTAACTGTAATAATAATAATAATAATAATAGTTGGCATTATTAATCTGTTACTTATGTGAGTTACTCAGTTTTCGGCTCAAAAAACTTTTACAGTATATTTTACATCCTAATTATTTTCTTTCAATTCATTTTAATATTGTGGAACTTTGTTCTTTCAATCTCTTTTTTAAAAAGTGGGAGTTTGAAATTAGAAAGACTAGATATTTAACCACCTTTATATACTTCCAAGTAAAAAGTCTCTTTGCTACTAGAGGACTTCATGGAAGTTGTTCTCTAGATCCAAATAAGTTCTTTGTACAGGCTATAAAGTTAATTTTAATAGTCAGATGAGGAGAAGTGTTTATCTCATGGTTATTTAGATGTTCTAAGGTGAACATCTAAAACTACCTCAAATTGATTAGCGTTTTACAGGAAAATGTCATTTTAAAAACATCACTTCACCTAAGGCTTATATTTCTTCAATAAGAGCATAGAAATACATGAAATAAAAATAATAAATTTGAGGTCCTTTTTTATATCAAGGTATTTAGGTACTATGGTCCATTTTGCCTCAAAAGCCTAACAAAAGAATACCCATCTCAGTGAAAGAAAATCAATTGCATATGTCTGGTTTAGAATTATGTTCATTTACTTAATATATTATTGGCTTGAAATCTCTTTGTTTATAATATTACCAAAAGGATAAATATTTTTAAATGACTGAAAATTTCCAATCACCAGAATAATATTTTTTAGTTTCCAAAATCAATAGGAGCTTATGGGTTGAACGAGAATTTCTTACTTTTCTTCACATTTCTACTTTGCCCACATAAACTGACATTTGCATATATGGAAGGGATTCAGATAGATCTAGAAAATAATTAGGATTGCTTTTAGGAACTAACAATTAAATGATGTGAGGAAATTGACACTTTTTTGAGCATTTTTATTTTCTGTTTACAAAAGAAGGAAAAATGAAGAGTCTTCTAAGATTACAATGAGAATATGTAGCAGAAAAGGGGAGGGCATCTTTTCCTTACTCAGCTCTTTCGAATCCTTCCAGTAGGGCTACTTCTCTCTGGTGTGCTGCGTAATCTTTCAAAGAGAAAACTGCCTGACTATTCAGAATATACAGACTTTTTTGTAGTTAGACAAACCAAATCCCAGACAAAGTAGCACATATTAAGAAGATTTTAAAAATAAACTTTCAATTCTGAAAAAGATTGACTTTTACAAATCTTTAAAAAGTCCTTTTTTGAATGCAGAAGGTTTTAAAGATATTTATTATTTTCTATCTCCTGAATTTTTTTGTACTTGAGACCTGTACTTGAGATCTTACATAACCATAGTACACACTGGAATGAACACAGGGCTTCGAAAGATGAAAACAAAAGCAAAACACCTTGGACGTAGATAGAGACAAATATAATGCATTACTATTTTTAAAACCTTAATTATTTCTTAGTGTGAAACAGAGAAAGTTGTGGGTAAAAGCAAGTACTTTCATTCAGATGGACCATAGTTGGAATCTCAGCTCCTCCAGTTTACCTAAACTTATAAACTTGGGAAAGTGATTTAGCTTTTTTTTTTTTTTCTGTGTCTCCATTTCTGTGCCATAAAACATACCTGACAGTTAGTGGTAGAGACTGAAAGACTATATATACAAGTGGACAATGACCAGCCTCCCTGTGACAATAGGGCTCTGACCAACAGCCTCTGTAGCGACCAGCCCATGATGATCAGGACGTGGTCCCTACTTGCCAATTTTCCTATTTTTTGCCCCGGTTTCCAACTCAGGATCGACCACAGAAAGCCAAATACACTCCTTAAACCAATCACTGCTTCTAGGTAGCCCACTTCCTGCTCCCCCAGGCCAGTCACCTCCAGAGCATACCAGAAACCCTTTTTTTTCCCTTTTGTTTTCACTGTAAAATAGCTTTTTCATTCCTCTGCCTACCTTTGAGTTTCTGCCAAATGCAGTTAACATGGATTGCTAATAACAAGCTCTGTGTACATAGCCTCTGTTTTCATTTGTGTGGTTTTCATTTAGTTCCACAAGAGTCAATGAAAAGTGAATGTAAAGAGCCCAGTTTCACCTTTAGTATAGGTGGGCTCAGTAAATGGACAGAAACACCTGTTGCATGATTGAGTCTACATCCTCCTTAATTCTGCTAAAGATGATGTTTCAAACATGTTTAACATTTTATATTGTGTTTGGAACAGGTTAACTCACAAACATTTCTCTCTGCCAGCATGGATTCATACTGTCTATCTGGAGATAGTAAAAACAATTATTTTGATTTAAAAAATAGATTATTTTGCAGAGGACTAAGTCTCCTGGCCTAAGAATCAAGCACATGATGGCAAACAACCACTTTAAGATACTGATGACTAGGATGGGAGGTTGAGCTAAAAGAGGCACATCAGAATTAACTAGTGAGATCACTTGTTCCAATTATAATCTAATGAATCTGAATACATAGTGGGTGGGATCCAGGAATGGGATTACGAAAAATCTCTCCAGATCATTCCAGTGAGACTGAACTATAAACAACATTGGCAGACACCTAAATTAGATGATTTTTCCACTTTTTAAAAGTTAAAACAAAAAAATCCTTGTATTACTATATTAAAAATAGAAAGTAAGGCAAATTTCAGCTACATCACTTAGAGAATTCTGTATATTAAGATTAACAAATCAAAATATAGTTTCTCCATTCCAATCTTGTATCCTCTGGACTGGAGAGATGATCTGGATTTCAGCCATTAGGGAAGACAAGACTTTTTTTTAAGTTTATTATTTATTTAGAGAGAGAGGGAAAGAGAGAGAGAGAGAGCAAAAGCCAGAAAGAATCCTAATCAGGCTCCACACTACAGAGCAGCACCCAATGCGGGGCTTGAACCCACAAGCCATGAGATCATGACCTGAGCCAAAAGAGTTGGACGTTTAACTAACTGAGCCACCCAGGTGCCTCAAGACAAGACTTTTGAGTTCAAGGTGCAACTATGTTTTCATTCACACACACAATAAAAATTATGGAAACCTAGTAAGAGCCAAGCGCTATTCTCTTCTGTTTCCTCACACCCTAGAGTCATTGCCCTATAAATTCTGCCTCTAACTCCTAGAATCTCCTAAACTCTTTTCTTTCCCTGGCACTATGCCTAGGGAAGAGGTAGTTACTGCAAAAAACTCTTATGACTGAAAAACTCTATTTTCTATGACAATAAATATATGGGTGAGGAAGACACCTACACACTGGCAGGAGCTCTGCCTTTCTGGGGACATTGTTGAGCTCCAATGTGGCCTGAGCCATGTGGGTCACTGCATAGTAGGCAGGAAATGGAATCAGTGGGCACTATCAACCCTGACTAAGTGAGGTATCTACCTTTCTTTAATGTATCTGCAGAAATGAATTGCAGATACTGTACTGTTAAGAATATCTGTGAAGGAAATTTGGAATCTGTGCCAAATGCAGAGATGCTAAATGGAGAGGAAAGCATTGCCAATGGCTTGGCACAGCTTCTGAGACAGAGAAAAAAATTGAGGATGTTGGGCAATGTAAGATAATAGATGTCCCACTGAAAATATGCTAAGTAACTTCTCATTCAGCCATCTGTGCCCCAACTTGCTTAGCCGGAAACTGGCATTTACAAAAGGATTTTCTCCATTTACTGAGGATTGTCCTCAAGGTGCTTGCATTTATGCTGCCATACGTGTCTTAGGCTTCTATCTGTTATTCACTCTGTTAGCATTATGAAAACCTCTTGGTTTGAAATAGGTTGCTTCAATAAGATTGGACAGAAGATCTATACTTCCCCAACTCTCTCCATTCACGCGTCAGAAAGCTCTTGTTAATTGCATATAACCTCAGTTCACATACCAGCTCCAGAGGATGCAGAATGACAGCTTGGGCCACAGCATTGAGGAAAACTGTGAGACCAGGTCTTGACTCAGCAGAAAAAAAAACCCCATGCAAGACTGATGTCTTCTGTTGGCCTGAGGTCAGCATGATCGCATCTTAGAATCATCTGCTTGCATGTCCATCGCCCCACACTATAAGCAGTAATTAGAGTATATTTCTGTTCCTTCAGAAGGTAAAGTCCGTTGTGATAACTGAAATACCACTCCTGGTCATTGCCATGTTCATCTCTACCCAACATTCTGCCTCTGAATGGAAACCTTCATCAGCTCCACATTTTTCTAAAAGGCCTGTTAGAAATTTCTGTCAATAATTAATATACCCATCCAGCCATAAAAAAGAATGAAATCTCTCCAATTGGAACAACATGGGTTGTATAATGCTAAGCAAAATAAGTCAGTTGGAGAAAGATAAATACCATATGATTTCACTCACATATGGAATTTTGGAGACAAAACAAAGGAGCAAAAGAGGAAAAGAGACAAACCAAAAAACAGACTCTTAACTATAGAGAACAAATATGGTTAACACAGGGGAGGTGGGTGAAAGAATGGGTAAAATAGGTGAAGGGGATTAAGAGTAAATTTATTTTGATGAGCATTGAGTAATATATGGGACTGCTCAATCAATGTATTGTACACCTAAAACTAAAATAACTGTCTATTAATTAAACTGGAATTAAATTTTTTTAAAGAAGTACATAGGCTTAAAAAAAGAATTAATATACCTATATTTCTAACCTTTTGGCTTCTCTTGGAGTTAAATGTTGTGGAAAATAAAATAATTCTAGTACTTGATTTTTAAAACCCTCCTTCAAACTTCAAATAAATCACATAATTTTGAAACTTAGTAGTTTAAATACTAAACGGTATTAATATACTAGTAAAACTAATTAGTAATTTAAATAATGTACATGTATTTATTTTATATGGGTATGTGCATATATTTATATATATGAATTAAAATGCCTTGTGAAACACCCATTTATTTACAGTTTATTAAACAATGTTAGTATACTTAGAATATGACTTTCCTTTATATAAAGTATTTCTTGGATTTTTCTGTTCCTCATACCTGCAAACGTTTTGATTTTATTTTTCAGTTTGCCACTATTAAGAAAAATAATACCCAAGTCAGCCATTTTTTTGCTTTTTAAGAACTCCAGGAGATGGAATTAAAATGACTAACATAGGATGTGTGAATCTTTCTTCTTCTTGTTTTTTTTATGTGTGAATATTTCAAAGTTAAAAGTAACTCTATTCACCATAGAAGCGAGTACTTAAGTCTTGTTATCATTTAATATGATTTAATTGATTAGTTAATAGCAAGGAAAGTCACTGATCCCTGGCAGACCCCAGTCACCCCCAAATTGCTTTCTCCTATACAAACATTTATTCCATTAATCATTCATTGAGTGTCTGTTTTATATCCAGAGCACTTTGGTGGATTTAAGTAATTCTATACTGTGGCATTGTGAGCTTAAGAAACTTCTAATCCATTCAAGGGATGGGGTCATCTAACAGAAAAAGGGAGATATTATGAAAAAAAAAGTATTGCCATCTAACTACTAATTTGTTCTATAAACCCTGGGATTTTCCTTTTCTCTGTCATTTCCTTTATCTATCCTCATACCTTCATTCAATCACCAAGTCTGTTGACTCAAACAGCCATGCATTTCATAAATCCATCCACATCTCCTTATGTAAGTTTCCATTGCCCTGCCCTTATGTTCTTTACACTGAACTTTTTGAGGACAATAACACACTCTGTTTTGTATATCACTCACAGGCATTGATAGTATACGTAGTGCACAGTAGGTGTCCAGGAAAATAATAAATATATATATTTAAAGATGAGGCAAGATAGAGGAAAGCCTTGAAAATAAAGCTAAGGAAATGCATTTATTTTGCACCTACTATTTCCCAGGACCTGGGCACATACTAAATTAACTTTCTAAGTACCTTTGAAGGGATAGTCAACTTTTTCAACAAAGGAACTGACTTCCAATAGTCTTCAAATCACAAAATTGCAAAGTAACAGAGTAGGGATCCAAACTTGTGTCTCTACAAATTTCTCTCCCGTTGAATATTGCCTAAGTTATTTTACTTTTATCCTAAAGGAAATGGGGAGTCCATAAAGATTTTTGAGTCAGGAAAAGCTTGGTAATAGGTGTAAAAATTTCATATGGCCAGTGTGCATGATTTTGAACAGAGACACTGAATTCAGGGAGTTACAAGACTAAATCCGTGACTAAGGATTTTGTAAATAGTGTCTAGGTTAGAATAGAGCCAGTGAAATTAAAGGAAGGAGAAACTTAGTAACTTTTGCCATACATTATATTGCAGCTTATGATATATTTATGAGAAATTGCTTGTTCTTTTTCCACCGCAGAATAAGAAAATATTTTTTAAAGAAAAGAATCACCTTCTAGAAAACACAGGTCAAGTACAAACTTGAGGACATTTCAAAAAATTCGTGGTGTTGCTTTTCTAGTTTAGGGAATGTGCTGCAATTCCAGGCCAACTTTGAATAGTGCTGTAGCTCCTCTTCTGCGTCTTGGAGCAATCCATCAAAGTAACTGTAGGCAAAGGAACTTAAGGGTTTGGTGTTTGTAATTTCATCAGCTGATGACAAACCCCTCAGCAAACTGGGAGGAAATGCAAGTTTCAAGAAAAATTGAAAGATATGGCTCATTGAGAAGATACTCCATACATGTCTGGGAAGAACTAGTGAGTAAAGCCCAGCCAGGAGGCAGTTGTTGCAAGGCTTAAAAAACATCACATAAAGGGTTTATCAAGAGTTGTTTATAAGCGAGTCAACTTATCTTGAGTTCCACTTATGAAAAGAATAGAGGAAACACCTTTCGTAATGTTACATGGCCAGAGAAGAGTGAATGCTGTAATTTACTGCTTTTGGTATCTAAGACTCATTCAAATTAAATGATGAAATTTTGTACCTATTTTACATTACTAGAAACCCTTCTGATATAAAAGCATAACTCTAAATATACTAAAAACCATTGACATGTAGATTTTAAATGCCCAAACTTTATGGGATATATTTCAATAAAGCTTTTAAAAAACAGCAAACAACAACTGAATCAGACCAAAAAATATATAAAAACACATGATGACAAAAGTCAAAGAAAAGCAACTGAAAGTTTGTGAGAAAACTTGGTGTTACAAAAGTGAAATTTTCACGTGAGAATTAGTTTCATGAGAAATAAGAGAGATACATATTTATAGCCAAGAAGAGACAGATTATGTATACTGAAATATTCATTTCAAGATTACCCTTAATAACAGAATATTAGGAACAACTTAAATGTTCAAAACTGAAAAAAATAAGTAAGGGTATTACTGTACATATACCAAATGGCTTCCCAGAGTTAGTCCACAAGACTATCCTCACTTCTGATACCAACTGTAAATTCAGGGTTCCCAGAACTATCCTTGCATTCAGTAATTCACTAGACAGACTCACAGAACTCACTGTGAAAGCTGTTATTCTTGTAGTTATCATTTTTATAGGGCAAGGAAATGTATCAAAATCAGCCAAAGGAAAGGATGCATAAAGCAGGATCTGTGGAGGTTACAAACACAAGCTTTTGTTGTCTTTAGAATGTGTTAACCTCCTGGCATTGATCTGTGGTAATATACAAGCAATAATGCCATCTAGGGAAGTTCATCTGAGCATCAGTGTCCAGAGTTTTTTGGGGGGCTTATTGTATAAGCATCATTGATCAACTGATTGCCCAAATGCTTGATCTCAGCATTCAGGTCAAATGATACTGCATGACCCAATGCCTCCACCCTAAGTCACTTAGATGGTGTTTCCTGGCCAGTACCCATTCTATGATTATGGGATGTGGTCAGCCCCACTCAAAGATCTAGTGTGAGTAGCCCCCTCACTAAACTAAGACATTCCTACCATATCGGGTATCAGTTACCTTCCAGAAGCTGGGGACAAAGGCCAGACTCATTTCTCTATGCCAAAGCCAATTCTTTGCTACATGATGATGAATTGGGAATCCAGGGTAAGATGCAACTAATAGGAAATAACTACAAATAATCTATGAAAACCAAAAAGCAACAACACAAAATGGTGGCTGTGTGGATGTTGCCAATACTTATGAGGAAGGGAAGTAGTTTACTCTCCTCCATCATTACATGAAATCAAGGTCACTAAACTTTTATCTTCAGGTCAAATAAAAACACAAAGTGAATGACTCTTTCAGATGGTCAATTCAAAAGACTGAATTTATAGAAGCAGAAGAAAGAAGTACAAAATTGAGATCCCCTGTAGCAAATTGACCTTGACTCTTTTGTCTGTGAAAAGTTATTATTATTACAGGTGAGCAGGATTTGTAGCTATGAACCCGGTAGGATATTCTGCAAATGAAAGAAAATTTGGTACATCCCTTTTGGGGCCTGCAATGGAAATGAAGTAGAAAAAAAATAAGTTTTTGCTCTCTTGCGGCCTAACTAAATTTTAAAATAACACCTGGAACTGTATTAACTCATTATATGCATTTTCAAGAAGTTCATAAATAGTGGCCAAGTGATATGCATGTTTTACATTCAGTAAAATTGTGTTCAAAGAGAAATAATAGCTCTTCAAGCATGCAGTGATTATATTTTCACAAAACATAATTTTCCATGAGAAAACAAAAAATGAAAATAATTCTTGCAGGGGATGAGGAAGACAGAACAGAGTAATTGTCAACATGAGCTTTGTTCTCCAATCACTCTAAAATTATGTTATTTAAATTTCCTAACATCATTCATAATTTTATTATCAAGACTCTTTTTTTCTTGTCTTCATCAAATTTAAGTTTATGTAGATAATGTGATCTATCTCATAGTATGATATATCTATCTTAAGTAGAAAATGTAATCTATCTCAAAGGGAGAGAATTTAGTGTGTGTCCTATTAAAACTTCTAAAATTTCACTCCAAATGCTAAAACTTCAAATGTGGGGTTGTTTTTCAGCCCATATTTGATTTCACCCATCTACGTGAATCGGGCTACTATTACTGTTTTTTTCTCTTCTCCTTGATCCACTCATTCTAATTGCATAGCATCAGAGAAAAGAGGTCTACACATGTCTCTAATATATTTTATTTAAAAAATTTCCTTTTCAAGTACTAATATAAATATCTGTACTTACCTTTTCCAACAGTGTCTTTCTTCCAGATGAATCCTTCAATAGCATCTCATAAACATAAACTTTCTTCTCATAATCATTACAGTTAACATTTATTGGACATTTACAATGCAAACATCGAGCAAATATAGTACATGAAATATCTCGTTTAATTGTCAGCAAAATAAATGAGCTAGATACTGTTAATATCCTCTTTTTATGAGGAACAGAGCACAGAGGTTTATATTTGAAACCCAAGCCATCTGAGTCCAGAGTCTGTGTTCTTGACTACATTATGCCCACCCATTTAGCATAGTGCTATATATAGAAAGGGCTCTTGCTAGAAGCGCAGTGAGGTGAAATTGAAATTCAAGGTTAGTGAAAGACCCTTTTATTTTGGTAAGTCAGTTCTTCATAGGAAAACAAGAAAAATAAACCCTCAGTTTGTCATTTTAATCACAGACATCAGTCATTTCTCCAAGGAAGACTAGGATTTTCCCAGATAATATTTACTGAATATCTATCACGTAAAAATTATACAGTATTAGGGAATATTTAATTCTCATGATTACCAGAGGGAAGAGAACCAGGAGTTTCAGAACTTTCCTAAATTTGAATGCAAAAATTTGACTTTAAGTGTATATGTGTACTTTTCTGAATAGGATGCTGAAAGTTGTCAAAAGATTTTCCAAGAATTAATGACATTGACCAAAGGATTCACAACTCGTCCACTGGGGGACGTGGCCCAAAGAAGACTGGGTTTGGACCTGGCCATTTAGTTCCAGGTGAGAAGAATCTTTTTAACATACATGTGCCGAGCCAGCACATTAATATCCAGGGCCCACACCAGGTGGGGGTTTCAAGCCCTGTAGTGTTTATAACATGTGATTTTTGCCCAGTGTCCTTTTGGACAAATGAGGATTCCAGAGACTGAGTTCCACCATCTCTCTCTTTCCACTCAGAAGACTCATCTAGCAGGGAATACAACTATAACCCCAGGAATGATCATCTGACAGGAAAACCACAGGCATCAGCACAGTTAGTACTGATGATACCATAGTTTTATTTCATATTTTTACTTATAGCAGAAACCTGCTCAGAAGTTGAAGGAAACTTAACAATAAAATCCCCTGTCAGCCTAGAAAATCCTTTCCTCAGATGTGGCTGAGAAAGAATACAAATCAGACTGTGATATACATCACAGGTAATCTGCTAATGACATTATAAACACATGACAATCCTACCCTTGATATACCACCACACAGACATGATCCATTATGCACATGTTCTCAAGATTCATTTGTCTTCATGCAAGAGGACTTGACAGAACTTCTGGCTGTACATCCTGTCACAGCTCATCCCCAATTCACCTGGCGATTGGGGTAGCTGGCTGAGCTAGCTAACTGCTTTCATCTGAAGAGGTAATACAATTTCTGTATCTCTGGAAGACTTGACTTAGTGGGGGAGGGGCTAAGAGAAGGCCAGAGAGAGAAGCTCAAGCATGCTTCATGCTCAGCGCAGAGCTTGATCTGGTACTCTATCCCATGACCCTGAGTTTGTAACCTGAGCCAAAATCAAGAGTCATATGCTTAACCAACTGAGCCGCCAAGGCACCCCACATGTGATCTTTAAAATGAGATTTTTCCCCCATCCCTTGAGATAACAGTCTTAAGAGCTAATGAGTTCAAGATACGTTTCTGGTTGTGTTCTACAGAAAGGAGATTTGTAGATGGAAATTCATGCTCAGGGCATCTAATGGCATCTAATGGCTCAACACCTGTGGAGAAATGATAGCAGCAAGTTCCAGCAAAGGGAGGGAATGAGAGGGCCCTGCATATTTGCCGAGCATTGAGGTAAGGAGGGTGGGTCTTTACAAGGGGACATGTATTAACTAGCTGTATGTTGACTGCCCCTGGGATGGTGGTATTACCCTGGCAGAGGTGGTTCTCTTCTGAAAAGGGCAATTCCCGGAGGATTCAGCCACCAACCATTTGGAGACATGAGTGCTTCTATTCCAAAGAGAGGGACAGGGGACCTGGGTGCCACACCATATCCACTAGTGTCTGACTTTTTTAAAAATCTAAATTCTATTATATTTCAACACCATTCTTATAAATAGTATGAGTCAGTGTGTGGGCGAACAATTTTCTAGCAAAGAATTACCAGAGGATTGGTGAATAGTCTTTGTGTACTTAAGGAATAAACGCAGGAAAAAATAGGGTTAGCCTGTTTGAAAACCAGGCTATGTAGATTCAGCTGCCAAGTGTGTATCTTTCAAACTCTGCCTCCTTCCTTTCTCCCATCCCTCTTTCCTTTCTGCCATCCCTCCTTCCTTTCTCCCATGCCTGCTTCCTTTCTCTCATCCCTCCTAAGGAGGCCACGAGACTCAGTCCTGACATTTACAAACCTCCTTTGTGGGAAATCCATTACTCTCAGTGATCTGAGTGAACATTATCAGGATTAAATTCCTAGCTTGGCATGTTTGTGGAGGGGTTTTCAAATAATAAACTATCGCATGTGATAAATAGCAATGTATACTTTAATTATGTAGTTGCCAGGTCTAATTATATGTATTGTGCAGTGACTTAATAAATGGGTTCTCTCAAAGAAGGTTACACTATATAGATAGCATTACTTTACTGTCTGTGAAAGAAACCTTTGCTGCCTATGACCTTCACTAATTTGTAGTTATACAAATAGTAAAAATGAAAAAGGCTGTCTAAGACATTCACTACTAAAAAGCCTTTGATAGCTCTCTTTAGGCTGCAAAAACATCCAAGCTCTTATGAATAGCTTATAAGGCTGCCAATCTTTGACCCAAGAAAGGGGAATCCCTATCCATGTCTGTAAGCTTTAGAGGGTATTCTGTGGCCCTCCTCTGGCTTTCCCACAGGAAGGCAGTCTTTGGGGTCAAGGAGATATGCCTACTTGCAGTCCTTGCTCCTGCATCCCCTGCTTTTCAGATCTTGCTTTAGAACCTCCCTGTTTTCAGGGACCAGGCAAGGCCTGACTAGGGTCAGCAGACAATGCTACAGGTGTGTGCACCTGCGTACACCTTTATCATATGTAAGCTTTTTTAAAGCTTGACTTACAACTTGTAAATTTTTTAATATATGATCCCTAAATCTTCATTTGTATTCTTCCCTCATATTTCACAAATGCTGAAGTCAGGTCTGCTCCATGACCTAACCCCGAATTTTCTCTTCAGCCCCATCTTTAATCAACCCAATCTCTTCCCTTGTAATGTGCACTTGGAACATACACAGATAGTTAAATTACTAAGTCCAAAGAGATAAAATTTATAGCAATGAAGCAAGGAAAGGGTTATTGTTTATTTTATTGTATGAACAGAGCTCAGTGCCTAAAGAGTTTTGTGGGGTTTTCTTTGATGAAGTAAAAATACATGTTCTTCATTACTTTCATGAAGGTGTGAGGGATTAAGTACACAGTGAGTACAAAAGGAGGTTGAGAGATATACAGTGCAAATGGAATCGAATGGTTCTCTAGTTAATGGCTGCCAAAGATAATGCTTAAAACCTCACCCATTTAGAGAGTATCATCTACATTTCTTCTACAACCTTGTATCATTTCCTTAGAGAAATTGCAAGCTTATTGCCTCAGACTTATCTATTACACAAAGCTAGATCAATACAGACAATTCACATGCTTAGATAGTTACATTCTGGGGAGAAAAAGAAGGCTGCTGCTGTAAACATGGTGTCAATATGTTTCTTATAGTAGTAATAATAATGCAATAGGGGAGTAATGCAAATGTTTTTACATACATATAATTTAATTGCCTTTAAATTATAATTTATATGAAAGTCTTCTCAATTATGTCTACATTTAAGAAATAGGAAACACACAGGGGCACCTGGGTGGTTCAGTGGGTTAACTGCCTGACTTCGGCTCAGGTCATGATCTCACGATTCGTGAGTTCAAGCCTCGCATTGGGTTCTGTGCTGACAGCTGAGAGCTGGGAGCTTGCTCCAGATTCTGTGTCTCCCTCTTTCTCTCTCCGCCCCTCTCCCCCTCTCATGCTTTTTCTCTTTTTCTCTCTCTCTCAAAAATAAACATTAAAATTTAAAAAAAATTAAAAAAAGAAATAGGAAACAGTAATAATACACATGCATTATCCAACTACCTATCTAGATATCAATTGACCAATAGGTATTAATATAACAATAATATCCTCTTCATTATTCCTATTTTCATTTTATAATACAAAATATAAAGTAATGAAAAATTCATTACAGTCATAAATTTAAGGATGGCTTTATTTTTTATATCTTCATTGGCACCTTTGGAAATAAACCTTTGGTGAAACTGGATATGAAAACTTTTGAAATAGGAAAGAGACTATCTTGCTGCCTTCCTTTACCCTCTATCATTTTATATTTTATAGATGGAAAAAAAAAACACCTATGACTTGAAGAGATTAGTAACTTGCCCAAATTCATAGCTAGAAAGCTTTAAGTCCAGCAGAATCTAAACCTAGCAGGCTGACTCAGGACCTTGCACTCTGAATTGCAATGATATACATACACCGCAGGTTAATGCTTCAAGTCACTGATAAAATATAAAAAGATACTCACTAGAAGTGGTTAACAATCCAGTATTATAAAACTCAGCACATACATTCTAGGTACAGAGATGTTATGATCTTAAGAAGCAAAGATTAAGGACACCTGGGTGTCTCGGTTGGTTAAGTGTCCGACTTTAGCGCAGGTCATGGTTTCACACTTTGTGGGTTCAAGCCCCATGTCGGGCTCTGTGCTGACAGCTCAGAGCCTGGAGTCTGCTTTGGATTCTGTGTCTCTATCTCTCTCTGCCCTCCCCCACTCACGCTCTGTCTCTCTCTAAAAAATAAATAAACATTTAGAAAATTAAAAAAAAGAAGAAGCAGAGATTAAATAAATTTTGGACCTCTTAATTCGCCCACTATGTAAATCAAAGTCTGTGGGTGAGATCAAAGTTTAGGAAGCTAATACATACAGGCCTGCTTTCCTCCTTAATTTCACAATTTATAAAACAGGGGTCATATTGCATCCACCTCAAGAGTAGGTGTATCAGATTAGTTAATTCATTTAAAGTACTAAAAACAGTGTCAACCTCATGAATAACACTCAATAAATGAAGGTGTTGTTATTGGCATTATTACTGATAGTATGTAGTGATGCTGATTTTTAGAGGCAACACAGTTAAGTGATAAAAACCACAGAACTTGTTTCTGTGTTCTGTCCCTACTTGTGGAATTTTGAACAAGTCTTAGTTTCTTTGAGTCCTAGCTTTTTCACTTGTCAGGTTGGCTTAATGAAAGCATCCTGACCAGTTTTCTAAATGGATTTGAAAAGCAAATAAGAATATTGTAAAGAAATATGTGATATTAATTTTAATAATGTATTTGTGAAAACAATGATATCCAAAATATAATTACAACATGTAAAAATAGAAACTATAGAGTAAATTATTAACATGATGTTTTATATTCTTTGTTCATACCAAGTCTTGGAAATCCAATGTGTATTTCACAATTACAGCACATCTCAAGTGGACCAGCCACATTTTCAGTGGTTGATAACCATGAGTGGGTAGTGGCTACCATCTTGGACAGCACAGTATCATATTCTATAATCCTCATTATAACCAATGAAATAGATATTATTTTTATTCTTATTTTCAAGTGAGAATACTAAGGCTTAGAGACATTAAGTAACTTGATTGAAGTTACATGACAAATATGTGGCATCATCAGGATTTCAGATAGGTTTTTTTTCCGGCTCTAAGACCCATGTTTCTCTCCCACTAAACATGGCGCCTTTCCAAGCTTGCCCCTCCAGCTCAACTTTACCTAACCTTAGTCTCATGTTTTAAAATATTTGTTTATTTATTTTGAGAGAGAGAAAGGGAAAAGAGAAAGAGAGAGAGGGAGGGAAAATCCTAAGTGGGTTCACACTCAGCATGGAGCCCAACATGGGGCCCAACCCCACCACCATGCTGGACCAAGATCCCAATCTGAGCCAATATCAAAAGTCAGATGCTCAACCAACTGAGCCACCTAGGAGCTCCTAGTCTCTTCATTTTTAACTTTAGTGGGAATTCTGTTGCCATAAGGTGATGATGGAGATCAGAGAAAAAAAGGGGTGTATGGCCAGGCTGAAGTTTTAGCCTCACGAAGCACATCACAAACATTAACTCAAACATATAATCTCATACCCTTCCTTGAATTGTAATTACAAATGTTTTCATGGAAGTCACACTAATGTCACAAGAGTATATTGGTACTCATGGGAGACTGAGAGCAAAGCCAAATTGGCTGCTGCCAATAGGGGGTAGCATTTCTTTAAAGTCTCATTTTTGTTTTTCTCTTGCCTTTTTTGGTAGGGAGGGGAGGTGATGCTAATTGTGCACATACTCCAGTATAGCCATGGTCTTTAATCTATGTTAAATAGAACTAATGTTTAAAATGGCTCAACATTGAGTAAGGTGGGATTTTGAATACCCCTGTGCACTTTCATATGTCTTGAGGCATGTTCTTAACACAATTTGAGAAGGCATACCTTCCAGTTTGTCTAAATTTTATCTATGAAACATACAGATTACCAAAAAGCTTCCAATGCAGAATGCACTGTTTTTGGTACTTTCAAAAATTGCATTAGCTTAATTGTTCATTCATTACAAGTAACCATGGGAACATTATTGATGTCTTTATTGTATTGCATTCCACTACAAAACATGACACCTCCTTTTATAGAGACAAAGGGAAATTTTTCTCAGGCCTTGTTGTTAGGAAAACTTCCTAATCTCATTTAATACAGAGATATTGATGTTAGTTTCTTCTTTGCATTTGTCAAAAGCCATATTTTTGGTCCATTTCTAGAAACTAGATAGGGCTTTGTGGGATAGATATACTAGAAATTTTATTTTCCTTACTCTTACTTTTTCAAAAAAATTTAAACACATTTTATTTTTTAGAGAAATTTTAGGGTCATAACAAAATTGAGTGGCAGACACAGAGATTTCCCGTATGGTCTCCCCTCCCATATAGATACAATTTCTCCCACTATCAGTGTCTCCTAGTAGAGTGGATTGGTTATAATCCATGAACCTGCCTCAACACATCATTATCAACAAAAGTCCATAGTTTGCATTAAGACTCACCCTTGGTGTTGTACATTCTATCTGGACAAATGTGTAATGCAATGTATCTACCAGTAAGGTGACATATAGAGTAGAAATTATATTATATAGAAATTATTTGTTTTCTCTAATATTTATAATAGGTAATCTTTAGAGTAATATTCTAATTTTCTTTCTATATTCTAAAATTTTTGGTGCCAAAATCCATGTTAGTTTCATTTTTAGATCCAGCCTGTACCTTTCATGAAGCCATGATACATAGTTGTGCTGCTTAATATGTATTTTCAAAATGCGTGTAATTTGCCACTAACCACAAGATACAAGAACAGTGTGATTTCCTCTTTTGTGGCCTTCACAGTGCAAGGTCACTCCATAAAAGAGTCATTAAATTAAATCTGGAAAAATATCGATGATATATTTATAAGCTTTATTCATACCTCTGTTGATAAGAATGTTAAATGTATTGGTATTTAAAGAATCTTGTGTATATGTACTGCTATCATGTCTTCCAGTTTATGTCTAAATTGAATTACAATAATTGCTGAACTATACAGAACACAACTACAAACATACTTTGTATTAATTTTTACAGTAAGGGTATTTTCTGATTTTATTAGAGGTTGAAAACCAAGGCTAGACTGACAGAAATGCATCCATCTAAAAACTTCAATAGCTTATATAATCACCACTTAGCTGAAAGATTGTCAAGGATTCATTACATATTTTCAAAAGATTTTAAAAGTGGAGGTGATTATGATGCACTTTGTGATTCCAAAAGAAAGCCTTTGAACATTCAAAACAGATTTTTTTCTCTTCCCTAGAAGCAAAGGGTTATTAATTTCCCCTCTAAATTTTGCTTCCTTTTTTTAGTGGATAAAGGCAAAACATGCTAACTGTAAATTATCAGTCTCCTGACATGCTCTTATCCTGTTTACAAAGTTTGAAATCTCATTAATTTAAGATCTGATAGCAAAACTGAAGCAAATGTCAAAAACAATATTAAATTTATGTTCTCTAAAATGCTTTCAGAGTTTAACTTTTTAGAAAAGTGAAATTAATAAACTTGTTAATGGAAATATTTCTGTGAAAGACACTAAGAGAATATCATTGAGTAGAGCCTATTTTCATTCTTTTTAAGTTGTCATTATTTTGAATAGCAATGTTAAGGAGAAATTCAAGCACAAATACATATTTACCTATTTATATCCATATATTTACTGTCACTTGTAACTAAAATGTAAATAATAACAATAACCAATCTTTTACAGAAACGGAAAGGTGCTGTATAATAATTACATTCACTGAACTTTTGCATGTTCTTTTCCTAAGGGAAGCCTACACTTAGCCCATGTGTAAGCTAGGTGTGTTTTTATAGTCACCTGTACTGTGTGTTTTTATAGTCATCTGTACTGCTATTTCTCATAACAATTATCGTATCTGTAATTATGGACTTATTTGCACAATAACTGTTCATTAATATCTGTCATTGTCACTAGATTATAAATTCCAAGAGAGGCAAAGCTTGCTTTTTTTCTCCCCTGCTGAATTCCCAGTACCAGGGAGGAGGAGTCCAGTAAATGTTTGTAAAATTAATCATTAATAAGTAATTGATCCAAATGATGCATCTGCATCCAAATGATGCATCTACATCCAGCTGGGGAATTCAGGCATACCCACTTGGACATTTCTTTCTCTTAACTTTTTCATTAGAGACCTAATCAATATGTGTTTGTACAGTATCAGGAATTTAATGAATTAGGGCTGATTGTGCTTGAAACTTTGAAAAATCTTTACTCTCTCCCATTGGCAATCAATCCATTATACATGTGCAAACTGGAAGGCAAAGGACTTATCATTTCTTTCCTGCCTTATTAAAAGTTCAAAGATGCATCAACAAATGCAGAATGATAGGTTACTTTATACCAACTAGAAATAATTTCATATTCTTGGGGCACCTGGGTGGCTCAGTTGGTTAGGCATCTGACTTCAGCTCAGGTCATGATCTCAGGGTCTATGAGTTCAAGCCTGCGTTGAGCTCTGTGCTGATAGCTCAGAGCCTGGAGCCTGCTTCAGATTCTGTGTCTCCCTTCCCTGCTCACACTCTGTCTCTGTCTCTCTCTCTCAAAAATAAATAAATGTTAAAATTTTTTAATTTTATATTCTTTGCTCATGTAATATATTTCTAAAGTACTACACAAGAAATATTGTAAAGGAGCTTTTCATTCATATATATATGCCATGTGAATGATAACTTAAAAGACTTTGACAGATATGAAAGATGCTTTATGATAATTATCAGGCCTGAGAATCTATGGCTTATAAATCACATTTCACCACTGGCTAATTGTATTTTCTTATTTTATCTATTTAAAGAGAAAATAATTTTGTAAAACACTGAATTTTTATTTTAAAATTAGAAGTGATTAAATCCTAATCTAATGCCTGTATTAATGATTGTCTACTAAAATAAATCAGACACACCAAAAAGCATAAATAAGAGTTAGTCACAAAATATATGATAAAATAACTAAATTTAATAGACAAGAAATTTCAACTGAGTTACCTATATGTTCCCCCATTTTACAATGAAGCCAAATAAACACATACCAAAATTGCCATTTTGTAGAGTTAAATTACGATCAGTTTAAATATGCCTTTAATCCAAAATATCAAGACTGGAGCAATAATGTAATACTCTAGTCTCCTTGAAAATTCACAATACACATAGGTATATTAATTCTACTAAAGAAAAGAAATCTGCAAAACTTTTTTAAAAGTGTTTCTTGGCAGTTACTAATTTTAGTGATGTTAATAAAATAATTTTTGTGTCAATCACTAACATTATATTATTTCATGAAATAGGCTTTGGGAGATACTTCTCAAAGTAACTATTTTTAATCAATCAGCTAACACATGTTTATTGAGCATCAGTATATGCAAGAATAAGAAAGTCAGGACCTCTGCCGCCCAGACTTTTCTTTTTAGGGGAGACAGAAAATAAATAACCAAGTAAAATAATTAGGATTATATAAATGCTTTGAAGAAATTTAACAGGGCAATATAACAAAAATAATTAGGTCTAATTTCTGATGGGAGGGTTGGGGAAGATCACTCTGAGGAAGAGATATGAAAGCTGAAATCTGGAGTAGAGAGGGATCCAGCTCTGGGAAAAGCCAAGAAAGACCAGACCAGGACAGACAGAGAATCAAAAGTGTAAAGTCTTTAGATAGGAACAATATTATATTTGAGGAACTGGAAATTCTGTGTGTCTGTAGTATATATTTTAAATGTCATCAGACTACCGGATACCATTGAAGAGAGACCGTTCATACAGAGCCCTATAGATCCATAGTGAGTGATTTGTCTTTAATTCTGTGGAAATGCACCAAAGGGTTTTAAGCTTTATGATAATATAATCTGGTTTACATTTATGAAGAGTATTCTGGCTGCTTGCTGTCAGGAGACAGGAAGGGAGAGAAGTACAAGAATAGCAAAAGGGATTGGGTGCCTGAGTGGCTCAGTCGGTTGAGCATCTGACTTTGGCTCAGGTCATGATCTCACAGTTCATGAGTTTGAGCCCTGGGTCAGGCTCTGTGTTGACAGCTCAGAGCCTGGAACCTGCTTCGGATTCTGTGTCTCCCTGTCTCTCTGCCCCTCTTCTGCTTGCACTCTATCTCTCTCTGTCTCTCTCAAAAATAAATAAACATTAAAAAAAAGAATAGCAAAAGGGAGAGGATTTTCAAGGTTATTGAAACTGTCAACTGAAAGACAAAAATGGTTCAAACAAGGGTAATCTCAATGGAGAGAGACAATAGTGAACAAATCAAAATGCAGTTTGGAGGTAAAGCTGACAGACTTGTTAATGGATTTCATGAAGAGACGGATGGAATAAAGAGAGTTGAGTATGATTCCCCAAGTTTCTGGGTTTTAGAAATTGGATGAATAGTGATGTCATTTCCAGTGTTAGTGAAAATTGGAAGAGGAATAGGTTCAGTAGCAAGAAGTCACTTTTTTTATGTCACATTTAAGATACGCTTTAGACCTTTTAGACATCAAGTGGAGATGTCAAGTAGGTAGCACCTAAGTCAGAATATCAAAAAATTATTGACTGGAGGTGTACATTGGATTATAATTTATATGACACCAGTGATCGATGACACATTGTCAGGAAAAATTGTGAAAGGTTTTGAGAATGAATGGATCAAGATTACTGGATGTAATCAGTGGAAAACTATGTCTTCTTTACAGCATACCCTTCTTGGTTATTTGATTTTAGAGGAATTGTGCATTGCATTGTTTCGAGCTATTTTGCAACTATAGACATTGTAGGTAACTGATGAATGAAAATGATTCTTGTCTGGAATATGCAAATACATTTTATCTGGTGGAGGGACAACTGAACCTTACATTCATTCCCAAAGCCAGTTTTGCATGTATTTGTAAATTTTAGTTCACTTCCCATTACTCCCATCAAATAACCTTTTATTTTCTTCATGGATCATATTTCCTCTTTGAAATAAGCTTGCTTATTTAATGGTTTAATTATGTATTCCCTACCTTGTCTAACCGGGGGTGGGAGGAGTGAGAAGTGAGGTCCAGAGGGCAGAGTTGTTACGTACCCATCTTTAGTATACCACTGCATCCCAAGCAGCTACCAAATGCTTACTATTTAAAAAAAAGGTCAATAAGATTTTTCCATATAAGTGAATAATGACTTTTTTTAAAAATAATTTTTGGAAAACAACCTGCAAAGAAATAGAAGAGGGCATAGTCTAGTAGTTATGCACATGGACGCTGGCTCTGACCTTATAATAGATGTGACTTTCTGTATGATACTTAATGTACTTTAGCTTCCCATTTGTAAAATGATGATAATAACTATGCCCACATCTTAATAAAAATTAAATGTTAACAACTCGTTAAATGTCTGGGAAAGTACCTTGTATCTAGTAAGCACTGCATGTGTTTGTTGGACAAATAATGGCAGAGTAGATGACTCAAATTATATTTTTAAACTTTCTTTTCCAGTTTCAGTTCTTCACTCAATGACAAATTCTTTCAGTGAAGGTGTATACAATGGGGTCAAATATTTTAACCAATTCTTTTTTTGTTTAATATTCTGTTTGTTTTTTATATGCTCACAGCTTTTATTGTCAAGGCTATTTTGAGTGTGATGTTTGGCATGGAGGGGAGTCATCCTTCGTTTTGCAATTATTTAGGCTCTAAATTTTTCACCATGTCTAATGCTCAACCAAAATTTTTATATAGCTAGCACTTACATTTAGTTTTTTTGTGGATGGAGTGATTGATTGATTAATTGATTGATAAGTGGGAGAAAGATTCTTTTTAGGATTTTATTATACCTTGTCGTTCTCTGAAGGGTGTTTTAAATCCTTTTTCTGCAGATGGAATTTTCTGAAAGAATTTTGTACTGGAATAATTTAGATTTTGTGATGCTGTGAACATCTTTGAGTCCTTTGTCATGACATTTCAAATTTTGGGAAGCTATGTTCAAAAACATATCCCACATTTGAGAAGATTTGGACATCTTTAAATAAATTGATGGCTTCTTCCTATGTTTCCCATAGTTCTGTTTTCTAGATTAAATTTTTTTAAAAAAGTTAGCCTAGGACAGGCTCAGGGCAAAAAATAAATTAAGTTCAAAACCCCAGCTTGCCTTTAAAAACTCTTCATCTTGTGTCCCTTCTTTACCTTTTTTAGTCACATTTCTGATTACATTTCCTACACATCTAGTTTTTTAGTCTCGTTGACTTAAAAGCCATCTTCCACAACCCTGATTCCTTTTCTTGCTTTGGCCCTTTGCTCAAGTGTTCCCTCTGCTTAGAATGCTCTTTGCCACCATACAAACTCAATAAAAATATTTTATGAAGCCCACTCAAGTTTCAAATGTTCCAAGATGCCTCCCCAGATATACCCAGGAGTTTTATATACCATTCTTTCTCCTCCAGCAATTCCATCAGAACATTTATTATGGTCTGCTTGAGCCAAAATTTCTACACTTGTTTCTCTGTGATTATTTAATTGAAAGCTTCTGAGGCTTATTTTAGTTTTTAGTTATTATGGACTACAATGTCCTCTAGAATGTTTTACCGGGGTGAATTTCAAGTACTGTGTGTTGTTGAAAGGTATCGTTCTATACTGGCCATGGGATCTATAGTTGAAGCTGAGTTCAGATCTTTCATATCCTCCTACTGTGACAAACCAGCCTCTGGTGTTCATTTCCTTTATCTATAACATGGGAATAAAACCAATTTCTTTAAAGAACTGTTGTGGAGATCCAGTAAGATACCACTGTGAAAATAGTATGTGAACTATCAAGAACAATATAAGCACTGATTTCTGTGATCTACTTTCTTCTTTTCAGGCATTTTCAGTCTTTCTTGTGCCTGCTGGATAGCATTCCACTTACCAAACTATTTTTTTCCTTCCATATGCCCGTTGAGCAACTATGCCTGTGTATTTCTTAATTTGGTAATGCATGTCTTCATTTTTAATTTATGGTTCTTAATTAACATTTAGAAATACAATGATACTACTGCTTCTTTTAATCAGTTTGTAACAGGGATGTGATGATCAGTGTAGTGTGATGGTTGTACATGATGGTGATCAGAACAGTGGAGAGTGGCAGGTGTATGCTGCAGATAATAGCGATAGAAAGTTGAATTTTTCTAGTCTTGGTCATGAAGATATAGACTGTAATTTAAGAAGAGAAGACCATTGAGAGTACATAAACATTGGTGCAGTTAGAATACTTAAGTATTAATGCATTGTTCATTTTCAATTTTTAGCACTGCTCCAAAATAAATAGGCAGATGCAGAAAAATAAAAGGATATGGTAAAATGTTGACAAGTGTATTTGGCTGTTTATTATAAAATTTAGTAAAAAAATATTTGAGCAATGAGGAGATTGGAAATAGATTGTTAAGAAGGATAATAATCAAGAGTAGATTATAGTTCTCCAGATTAGGCTTGTTTCCTTTTGAGTTCTCTTAGTTTCCATTGAGACTGACAGCATCTGGTTTGCTGAATGCCACGAGTACTTAAGGTATCTCATAGATCATAGCCTTATATAGTTCCCTCTACCCCATTTTTAAAATGGAAACTTGAAATCTCATTTTGCCCTAGTCTGAACTATTTTCTAGTGATGTTATCATTATCCTCAGTTGTTGGAAATAAACTGCCAGGCTCTTCTTCAAAACTTCCTCCAAACCTCACTCCGTTCTTCTTGTCCTGGTGACCATTTATCCTCACTCTGTCTGGGGTTACTAAAAAAACATGTTGCTTAACCCCCAAGTGCTATAATATTTTCATGTCCAGTGCCATGTTATCTAAACCCCACCCTGTAATCATTACCTAAATCTCAACTGTGCTTTTGCAAATATCCAAGAAGAATATTAACGTTCATAATTCAGTAGAATCTTTGATTCAGTTGGTTTCATCTTCTCTGGAAGAAGTGTGTTGGGATTTAGAATCTGCCTTTTTTTAGCAGACTTTGCAAATTAAATAAATTCTCCTTTTCAAATTTACCCGACTATACTTCCATTGCCATATCCTGGTCCTTATGTGGGTTATGAATATTCAGTATATTGTCTCAATATACAGGCTTTTAGCAGAATGAAATTAAGATTACTTTGCTGAAGCAATAAGAAAAGCAATAAAGGAGCCCCAGGGGTTTACTTTAGTGCTAACAAAGTGCTGTTAAAGCAGTGGCCTCTAGCAGCACTTACATATTTTCAAAAAGTAACACTCACTGAACCATGTAAGAGCTTGCTAAGTTGAAGATCTGCAGCAAATTTTGGTGCCAAACTCTTCATTTCTGAACATATATTCTCCCCACTGACCCCAAGATATCACTGACAGGAAAGGGAATAAGCAGCTTTTCATTTTTTTTTTTTGTTTTAGAATTGTTAATAAGTGGATCAAAAATCAGATATTGAAGCAATTACCAAGTGTTTAGTGCTCCAGGATATATGTCCTTAGGAACTGATTGAATTCAAGAAGTAAATTGATAAAAGCAAAATCTAATTAAGTTTATGAAATCTGTGCTATTTAGCAGAGCAGAGAGAACTAAAACTATCACTTAGCATCAAGTGATAATGCTGCTTCAAAGGTCTTGCAGAGAGTAAAGAAGATGAATCAAGACATAAAATACTTCAAGAGAAAAAATAAGTTCTACCCAATGAAAAGAGAAAAAGTGCATATTGTCAGGCAATATTAAACTATCCTGGTCTATATTGGGTCTATATTGTCTGAGAGCATATTATCTTGAATCCCTATTATTTTATTCAAGATATTGCTTCCATAATAAATGAAGTGTCAGCTCAGATTATGAGAAATTTCCAAAGGAATGGATTCTTTTGCAAAACCCTTGAATACTCTTTAATACTATGAAAAATCTTGGACTTTTCTCTTATAAACCTTACAGGTGATGAAGGGATGAAGACGAAGTGTCTTAGAGACAGTATAGAATTAATCCAGAGAAGAAGACTGTAGGGGAAGGCAGTCTTCTGCATGCCATGTTTCCATCCCTACTCTACCACCACCATGTAGGAGTGGTTGCTGAGGTTGGCACACTTATTTATTTATTTATTTATTTATTTGAGATAGTATACATGCATGCAGTGGGAAAAGGGGCAGAGAGAGGGAGGGAGGGAGAGAGAGAGAGAGAGAGAGAGAGAGAGAGAGAGAATGAATCTTAAGCAGGCTTCATGGAGCATGGAGACTCATGTGGGACTCAATTCTGTGACCCTGGAATCATGACCTGAGCAGAAATCAAGAATCAAGAATCAGACACTCAACTGACTGAGGCACCAGGATCCCCACACACTTCTTTACCTAGAGATAAAGAGCCCACACAGCCTGAGCCAGGATTTTCACCTAGTCTTTGCTTAAAACATATGGTTCATATGGCACCTGACCAGCTCTACTGTGGGGAGGAGTTGAGATCTGCTTGGGATCCCCTCTCTCCCTCTCATTCTGCCCCTCGTCGACTCTTCCACTTACATGCATGTTCTCTCTCTCTCTCTCTCTCTCTCTCTCTCTCTCTCTCTCATTCTCTAAAATAAATAAACACTTTAAAAATGAAGTGGAGGATTGGGGAATGCCTAGAAAGTGCCTTCGGGAGTATCTGTTGTGGACTTGAAGATGTACCATCCAAATCCCCCTTCAAGAAAATACTTGTTGCCTCTGCAGCTGGCAGGGTTGCCAGTGGACAGCATTCAACTCTCAGCCTCTCCAGGGATTGCCACCTCACCCAAGCTCATGCCCTTTCATGCATGGCCAACATCCAGTGAGTGATCAAGATAGAAATATAACAACCTGGCTATTTCTGTCATTCATTAGACGACTCTGATGGGCCACTGCAGCCCTAGATAACCTGTGGAGTCCAGTGACCCCGTCAAGCCTGTGTCTCAACTGCCCACTCTGCCTAATGCTGCTCTTTTCTCTCCCTTCCAGATGTCTTGATTCCAAAGATATTCCCTAACAAACATACTGAATCCTAAAATCCATTTAAGTTCTGTCTCCTAGAGCACCTATACTGCCATAGCCTCTAGTCCAAATTTTTCATTTTATAAATGAAGAGTGTCTCGATCATATTTTGGGAATTGGGCTGTGATTTATTTTTGTTTTACTTTCTTCCATACAGTCTATTCACCTCTTTGGGAGGGATGCCAATGAGAGGCTAAAAAGTCTATGAAATAAAGAAATCAAGTAACTGATTAATTTTTAAAGTGAATAAATCCTCTCTGGAGAGACAAGAATAGATTAAAACCACTCCTTAATGAGTAGAAAGGCTGAATATGATGTTCAGAGGCTCCAGGCTTGTAAAATAAAGAAAACACAGTTAAAAAGAACAAGACCTGTCACCCTCAAAGTTGCTGAGATGGGATTTAAGGTATAAACAGACCACAACATCTTGCACAAGTACTTGGGAAGTAGATCAATAATGAAGTTCTTTCTCCTAAGACCTGTTTGCACATGTATTTATACAAAGAAAAAGAGAGAGAGAAATCTTGCAGAAATTTTGCTTTTTACATCTCTCCTACCATTTACCCATGGGGTACTCCACCAACATGTTCTCTTTTTGTCTTTATATTTTGTTTTAATAATTGATCTGTGTTTAGCTGCTTTGGGAACTGGTGCACTCAGACAGCTCCAGATTGCCAGACAGGATTGAATGTTGGGCAACCTTATCTATATGGATGGTTGGTTGCTGGACCTTTTGCCTGTCTCGGAGAGGATCTGAAGCTAAGCTGCTTCTAACTTTTGTGTCTTTAAACCAAAGAAAACATAGATTATGGGAACAACTTTTTAAGGCACTTAAAGAGCACTATCAGGAAGTAAGAAAACTTCTGTGTTTTATTCTTAAGTTTTAGGTAATTCATGAAAAAAATAATTGGTAGACAAACTTTAAGCATCAGGTCAGTATTTTAAGATTAGAAATACTAGCTGAGACAGTAACAAAGTTAGCTCTTCCAGCTTTATTTAGTAATTTTTGAAACACCATGCAATGATGATCTCACATAAATATCATTGTAGTTACTATTGTTTTCTTGGTAGCATGCTATTTTTATAAGATCATAATTGCAGAAGAATAATTGACTGCAAAATAATTTTTGAGAAATAGTACCACATCTCTTTTAGAATTAGATAATCCAATTTTATGGTTATGATGATTAGATAAGTATTGATCATTTTTCAGCCATGGGGAAATGATGAAAACTTGGCATTAGTTTTAGAGTCATGAAACAGTAGCTTATATTCTTGATTAGTGGTTAAAACTCTGCCTTATGTCTTTTAAATCAAAAGCAATTTCTCTGGGGAATATGAAGATATTTTCAACTCCCCTTCTGTCATCTTACTATACATGGGGTGAGAAATAAATCAGAAACATGTGGCATTATGTTATATATGGTCTTCACTCAAGGGCAATAGGATGCTGTTGTAATTCTTTTCATTGACTTGTGTCTTCCTTGAACCTGAAAATGTATGGAAAGCAGACATGTCCAAAATAGAAAAATAGCCAGAACTTGTTGTTGAATATTATACTTTGAAAGGTTTTTGCAGTGGTAGTTGTAATAATTTTAGAAATCTTAGGGTATGTGTTTTATTGGGCTCTCATATATTTTCATTTTCAGTTAATCAGTTTTGTTCTTAAGTATTTATGATAGCAGACAAATGCCAGATTCTTTGCCCATCATAGAATGGTTATGTGATGACTTTAGAATGAATAACTTTCATAAAGAAATGACAAACTAGTTGGAAAAATGCCTGAATTTGAGTTTTCCCACTTAGCAAGAGAGATCTAATTAGTGAATGCGTACAGGTAACCAAGTCAGAGGGGAAGGATGTGGTACTAGTTACCCATTTGAGACCAACCTTTCTTTTTAATCTATGTTCCTAAAAAACTTGGAATGAGTTCAATGACAAATATGGGGAACAAAAGTTCTACTTTGGCAGGCTGTTATTCCCTGGGTATAATACTTGAAAATACTACATATAACAATTAAACATGATAAGTTAGATTATACCTGAGACATAGTCCTAGAATTTAATGGGTTTCTAAAAGAAAAAAAATTGCAGAGCAATTTTCTTAGCTCCTTAAGAGCATTAACAGTTAACTACCTTAGAAAGAAGACCCACTCTTTATGTTGTTTACTTGTAGCCATGACTTTATATCAGGAGTAGCTGGGCATTTAGAGGCTTGACTTCCCATGAATAAGTGAAGTTCTATTTCTTTCAGATTCTATCACTAAGAGCCCATTACTTGTTTACAATGAAAATATAGCTTTACACCTAAATATAAAAATTTTGTATTAAAAATTTTGCATCATTGTTGTTATAATTTAAGATATGGTGACTAGAAAGGGAAGGTCTTGTTAAAGTCTGCATTCATTTGGGGGGTTCAGATCTTATACAGTGAGGTCTTTCCTGAGGACCCCTACCAATGTACATGAGAAGTATTAACAGAACAATACAAGTAAAATTGCAGAGCCGTAATATTCTAGCACACCAGCTTCTCGATTCTCTTACGTATTACTTTATTTCCCTCATTGAGTGTACTCTTTTGCTCTTCAATTCTTGGGAGAAAGGAAATCCCAATTACCATAAAATAATTACCACTCTGAAAACAGCTATTATCAACAGCAAAGATCTCAAGCCTCTGAGAGTGTGGTAGACATTTGGTTAAAATATATGTTTACATTTTCATATTAGAAAATCTAAAACATTCACTCACATTTAGACAAGTGTTATTTACTCTTATTATTGCTTGTTCATGTGAATGTATATATGATGTGTTTTCACAACAGTTCATATAGAAGGATAATTCTTCTGATAAATCCCTAAATGTGATTTGAATAAATGGCTTTTATACATTCAGTGTGGTTTTCCTGTTGTCACTCTGGTCTCTTTGAACAGCAGATGGAGCCAAGGTAGCTAGTTGCTTACTGTTCTGATTTTTCAAATGATTTTCCCCTAAGTAACTTCAAAGTTACTTCCTAGTAGGTTGAACTACATCCATAATTGTCTTTTTCATCTCTCTCTCTCTCTTTTTCTTTCTCAAGGCCATAGTAGTGTTGGGCACTGATGTGTCTTAGTACACTGATATGGTACACATAGACTAGAGGTATGCCAGTATATTGAGCTCTTTAGTCTTTAGAATAGGCAAGTAAGGGCTGGGGCAGCTGAAGCCCTTATGGCTTTTTGCAGGGTGGGTTCCCCAGGAAACAGATTCTGAAATGGAGATTGGAGAGCAGGTGTTTAACAGGGAGTGCTCTTGGTGTTGATACCTAATGGATGGAATGGAAAAGAAGCAGGACTGGGGTGATGGAGAATTCCACTAAAGTCTGGAGCTGTTCCTAAAGAGAGATTTAGAGTTGGAAGGCCTTTCATGTTTGTCCAAAATTGGATATATAGGGGGCTGGACCTTTATACACCTCAGATGCTGATTATGTATATGGATAATGACTAGACTATCCATAAAAATAGAACAATGGCCCACAATCTGCAGCAGTCAGCTAAAGAAATGAACTCATAACAACTTCTGTAGTAATGGGCCTCTGTAGCAAGTAACAAGACATTGATTCTGGTCAAAAAAAGAAAAAAAAAAGGAACACATGGTTAGCATTCACTGTTCAGATTATGACATAAATTGTGGCATTAGCCTGAATGTAGAAAAGCTAGAAGCTAAATGAAGATGAAAGGAGCCACTCTCATGCTAAATATTTGCTCTCATGCTAAATATTTTATATTTGATATATTCATTAACTTCCTTTTTCTTCTTGCTATTTTCTAAGTATCTTCCTCCCAAAATATATCCAAGTTTAACTCTCTTCTCATTATGCACCCACTTTTCTCCTGGATGATTTGCATAGTAAGGTTTGGGTTTGAAAACAGACAAGGTAGATAAACATTGTGGACCCAGGGAAAATATATATGTGTTTTACTTCACATTTGATCTGATTCTTAAAACCAAGTTTATGTAGAATTCCTCCTCTAGGGAAATAATTTATTGGAAGAATATTTGTAGTGTGTGGATAGTGATACTAGTTCAAAGAGTTATCAGTGGAATGACTGTCAGGAGGAGGGAAGGTGTGAATCTCTTCATATGAATCTCTCTTTCCATTTTTATTGAGCCTGAAAATATGAAGCAAAAATGTGGAATACCTGAATATAATTCTAAAAAATATGTGGCTTCTTAAGTTTTTTAAGTAATTCAAAATAAAATTGCCAGAAGTAAAGCTCTGACTTACAAAGTGTGTCACTTTAACCTATTCTTTGTGAAATAGTCCCGACTCACAAGCTATCACTTTATGTGCATAGTCCTTATTAATGCAATGTAAATTATGTGAATATAATGCATTCTGGGAACATTATACATCCTAAAAGTTTTATACTCTCAGAGTATTGTCCTGATCATTAATTAGTAATTAAATATTATATTAGAGAAAAGGAATTAATAGTGTGGAGTATAGTGCAATGATTAAAGTAGAATTGGAATGCCAGACTGGGTTCAAATCCTTGACTGTCAACTTTAGCTGTGTGACTCTGGGCAAGTTTTCAATCAATCTATCTGTTTCTTCAAGGATAAATCTGATAAATCCATTAAAAATGAATTTCAAAATTCATTTTAAAATCCATTAACAGGTATTTCAGAGGTTTTGAATAGTGAGTGAGTTAATATGGCTTAAGCCCTTAGGAAATTGCCTGGCTTAGTGTAAGGACTAGGACCACCTCCTTCCACAGCTCCAGGGGCACAATTCACAGTGATTTCTATGTGAGGGGTGCCTTCTGTAGCACAACATAGTGTAGGTACTGTGCCTCTTGCATTTGTGTTTTATAGAAGTGTTGGTGAGATCAGCAAAAATGTAACTTTTACATTATTGTAATTAATGCAGGATGACTAAGTGTTCACTCAGGAAAACACTGATTCTGCCTGTCATTGATGCAGGAGTGTGGTGAATGTCTTTATTGGTTTTCTTTGAGCTGCCTGACCCTTGGGTTGGTTTCTATATTTTGGAAAATTCTAGGTCTTAATACTTCTAATATCTAGTTATTTCTCCTCATGCAATTCTAATGACATGCACAGTATACCATTTGAATGTTTGGAAGTTTTGTTCTAGTTTTATTTTTATTATTTGTCTCTGCATTTTCACCTGAGAAATTTGTATTGAACTATTTTCAAGCTCAGTGATTCTTTCATCAGCAATATCCAGTGTGATAAGGAGCTCATCGAAGGTATTCTTAATTTCTATTAACAGTGATTTTGATTGTTAGCTGTTACCTTTGCTTCTTGGGGTTTCCATATTTCTGCTACATAACTCATCTAAACTGTTATATTATCTATTTTTCAATCTCTTACCATATTGATTATAATTATTTTAAATTCCCTGGTTACTATTTCCAACATCTGTGTCTTATTTGATACTAGTTCTGAAGCTTTCTTTGTCTCTTCAGATTGTTTTTTTTTCTTGCATTTTCATATACCTTGTAATTCTTTGTTGAAGGCCAGATAGGTTGCACTAGATTTTAGTAATTAAGATATATATAACCTTTAGTGTGAGGATTTATGTTAATCAGGCTACAAATTGCAATATGCTTAACACTTGCCTTATCTAAGTTACCTTAGTCTTCAAATTCCTCTAGTGTCCTCGTTATTGGCTTGCATGTCTACTTTGGGCTTCCTTAAATACTTTTTCTCAGAAAGAATTTGTGTTCTGTAGCTCTTCTAGATGTAATCCATTGTTATAGAGCCTACCTGGGATGGTGCAAAATAGGCCTTGTCATGGAAAAGGTTCTGGGTATGGTTCATAAGTGACGGTTCTTCACCTTTCCCAACTAGTACCATAAAAGGATCTTTTCTTGGATCTTTAAGAACTTGGTGGACTTACTGAGGGTAAAGATCATAAAGTAAGGGATACCTCCTAAAATTATGGCCCCTTGAAGTTTCTCATGATAGTCTGCATTCAGCCTCCATCATTTAGTCAAAATTAGCATTTAAGTCAGACCAGTTTATCGCTCCAGGATTCCTGTTACAAAAACCAGATTTAGCTCTGATTCTCTGTATAAGCAGTGTCTCCAGATACCAGGGTAGTGGTTTGTTCTGTGGCCTCAGTTTTCTAGTAGATAAAAAAAATCACTTATTTTTAATTTGTCCAGTTTTTTTCTTGTTGTAAGCATAGGAGTGAAAATTTACAAGGTATTTACATATAGGAACTAAAGCCACTTTCTTGAAACAAATAAATAAAAAAAAACTCTCTTCATTAATATACTTGACTTTTCCTCATACCCCTTTGTAATACTTTTTGTATATGCTTATTTATTATAGTCACATAAAGACTTCTCATTCAACTACAGCCTTTGAAGATTTGGTAATTGAATCATAGACTATTTCTATGTCTCAGATTCTGCTTGTCAGGGTGATTTAATTATTCGTGTATTTGGATATTAACTATAAAGATATAGAAATCTTGGTGATAAATGTCATTATTTAAGCCAACAATCTTTGACCTACTTTTTCCTCTCTTACATATCCAGCTGTCTTTGTTACACAGTACGATTCTCTAGTTATTGTGTTGTGGCAAATGTTAGTATTCATAAAGAGGCCAATTAAGAAAAATCATCATTGGAAATGAACTGAGAATAAATGTATCAAATCCATCATCTTTCCCCAATATCTGTAAAAGCCCTTCAAAGTAGGGAGGCCTCAAGAGACATTTAATAAATGTTGGCCATAGATTCTCTTATATATTGATAACAGTATTTATTAATCAGTATTTTCTTCAAAAATTAAAATTTCCATATGAAATTATAATCTAGTTAAGAGAGATCTGCAAAATTTGGTAAGCAAGGAAGTAAATTTTTTAAGGACAGAAAAAATTATTAAATACTTAAATAATTTAAGATTGCATCCATTAATGAATAAGGATAAAGGAAAATGAAATATGGACAAATAAACAGAAATGTAGTCATTATGTGTAAGTTCCCAATGATTTTATTAGCTTCATCAATACCCTTATGTAGAAAGTATTTACTTCTGGGATGGGTTTTCATTTATGGATAATATTTATGATTTCACATAATTGATAAAAAATCTCAACCATGAAATCTAGAGATTTTAATTAAAAGTGAACTTGTGAAAATGAAGTTCATGTTTAGTAGGCAAAAAATTAGACATAGCATTAAGGAGATTAGGACAACAAATTGCGTTAAATAGAAAATAAAAGTGTGTTCTTTCAAGTGGTATAGAAGGATATAAAGTCTGCACTTCCAATTTCTGAATAAGATACAGATGAAGGGGACAGAGAGGTCACATAAATTGGGTTTTACATAATTTGAAGAAACTCAAAGATTTAAATTGTTATCATGATTTAAAAAATGGTATCAATTGTTCTTTCTGGACTACTCTTCTAAAGATGTAAGTAAGGGCAGCAAGAAGAATAAAGTCTCACTCTATTTCGGCCAAAGAGGGGACAAGTTAGGAGACCCCACACACAGAAATAAAAGCATAAGTAACACATCATATGAAATGTGCTCAACTTTGCCAATATCCACAGGATATCAGGAATTACATATTAAAGTTGTATATTAAAACCGTGATAATGTTTCATTACGCATTCAGCATATTGGCAAATGCTCTTATAGTAGCCGGCCAATAAAAAAATTATAGGGAAATGATGAAGTTAGAAAATGACCATTTGCAAGCTTCAAAGTAGTAATTAATTTAGGTAGGAGGCTTCAATGTTTTCTAAAACTAATTTGTGAAAGTTTAATGAGGAATAGAAGATTATAATATTCTCAAAGTACCTTCTCACAGATTATTTCTCTCATAGAAGAAAATTTATAGTGAATTAATCAGTGGAACTCCATCTTATCTATCTATTACCAAAAATGGGGAAAAAAAAGTTGATCTCAATGTCCTATAAAAATTCCATAATTACAGTCTAGCTTGGCAAACATCAGCAAACTAAAACTGAGAAACATTATACAAGATACATGTTCAAAGTAATCCTGTTAGCCATTCTGAAATGAATCTGGCTCTCAAAGTATATTGTTTGGGGGAACATTTTTCTCACTTAGAACATTTATAACATATTGTTAACTAATGTGCAAAATAATACTATTCTTATGTTTGTGTGTTGTTTTGCCTTTCACTGTTGACCCAATAGATATACTGTCCACAATAAATTCCCAGAGTATTACAGTTCTTCCCCTTTCATGTTATTGGATAACGTGGCTTTATTTTGCTTTCACTGACATAGTGATTTTAAATTTCTACCAGGCTACTTCAAATCCTAATTGATTATATCATTTATGTATTCGTTTTTCGTTTTTATCTTTCAGAAGACTTAAACAAAGATCTATAAATGATTTTTCTTCAATTTTCTTATAGGTTTACTTGGAAAGTAATAAGAATAATAAATTAAGCTTTAGTGAGTATTTGTGACTGAAAAAAGATCCTTATTCTGCATAAATATTGAAAATAGCCACAGAATTTGTCTCATATTTACATGGTTACACTATTTCCTTGACAATGAGTAGATGTTAAATTGAAAGCTAATGTATATATGTACATTGGAGACAATTTGAGTTTCCCTTAAAGTCAATTTCTTTTATTATGTGAGAATGCTTCTAATGTGTATTTTTGCTTAATACAAAAAGATTTGGTATTCTGGGCATATTGTTCTTACATAAAGATAAGACAAGTTGAACTTTTAATATTAACTACATATCCTCTAGTATCTGTGAACATGAAATTTATTTAGAGTGTATAGTTCATGTTCTTTTGCAATTTCATTAGAATATTTAATATTTTATAACCTTTGAGCTAATGTTTTAAATGTTGGAGGAAAAGATAATGTAGATACTTAATTCTGTTTCGGCAAATGTTGCCTTTCTTAAACAGACCAGGACAATGAAAACATAACTTTAATAAAAGTTATTGGATTCAAATAGTATATGTCAATACACCAAAGCATAACTTAGTCTCCCTTTCTCCTTTCTTGTGTGGGCTAGACTTAGTGACTCACTTCTGAATAATAGAGTATGATAAAGAAACATATTAACATTGTAGTGGATAAACCTGGTAAACATTATTTTAACCAAATGATCATGGTTGACATCAATAATATCATGTAAACTCTGCTATGATGTTACAGGAAGGGCACTTTACTTCTAGTGTTTTTTCCAGAAACCCATAATGCTAGTCTAATCATTACAAAAACGTCAAACAGTTTGAAGGACATTCTATAAAATCCTTAAGTAGCCTTTCTCAAAATGGTCAAAGTCATAAACAACAAGAAAAGACAAAGAAACTGTCAAATACTAGGGCACACTAAGGAGACATAATGATTAAGTGCACTGTGTTATCTTAGATTTGGTTTAGTATAGAAAAACTGGTCAAATCCAAATAAAATTGGGAGTCTAGTTTATAAAAATATTCTAATGTTTCTTAGTCTCAACACATGTAATGTATATAATATAAGATGTTAACAGGAGCTGAAAATACGTGAGGAATGTATGTGAACATCTGTAATATCTTTGCAGTGTTTCTGTAAATGTATGAATATTTCCAAATTTTAATTTAAAATAAATGAAAACGAAATGGAGTAGATTCAGTAGCAGCTACTATGAAATCCCTGATACCTATAAAATTTTTTGTTAATTTCAAGAATAATGTTTGGAAATAGGTTAGTAGTACCCTTTATTTCAAGTTAGGAAGTCTTAAATTCCTATTGCCTAATTATACCACATTAAATATGCAATGAATCTAAATTTAAACAGCAAACCTAGTTGTCAACTTAAACTGAGTCCTTATTTATTCACCTTATAAAGTGATTATTCTTATGAAATGTTACATTTCATATATAAATAAGTCAACATGAATATCCTGCTTAGAATTTCATTCTTCCCTTTAAGCAGAAATGATTTTAACAATTAGTTGAAGAATAAAACACCCTCATTTTTCATCTTTACGAAGAAAAGGAGAGATCAATGACCTTCGTAAACGTTTTAACTTAGAAATATCATTAATAATCATTCTGTATGTTCTGACTGCAGGAAAGACTTTTTTTTTAATTTTAATGTTTATTTATATTTGAGAGAGAGAGAGCGCGTGAGTGTGCATGCAAGTGAGCGGGGTAGGGGCAGAGAGAGAAGGAGACATAGAATCTGAAGCAGGCTCCAGAGGAAAGACTTTTGAGGGGAAACGATATCTGTCTTCAAAAACTGGAAAGTATGCTCAGTAGAAATGAGACTTGTTTTGTATGGACCTAAAGGGCAGAACTAAGACCAACTGATGGGAACTACAGGAAAATTGACTTTGTGTTCAACATAAGGAGTGGTCTAATAATGACAACGATCAAAAAAGTTAGCGTGTTACATTATATGAATGGGAACTTCATTTCTACAGGGGAGTAAGCCAATTGGACAACATTTTGGAGAAGTGGACACAGGGGAAAGCAAACATTGAATAGATATTTGGACTAGATGGCCTTTAAAGTTCCAGGCTGTTACTGTGCTTCTGACCAACTGACTATAAATCAGATCCCCTCCTTGAGTACCATTAATTTGCTAGAAAACTTCATAGAACTCAGGACACTCATTTATTCACTAGATTACTCATTTATTATAAAGGATATTAAAGGATAGGAATCAATAGCCAGATGAAGAGATATATAGGGCAAGGTCCTGAACAAAGGAGCTCCTTTCCTTGTGGAGTTAGGAGCCCAGTATGGTGGCAAGATTCTGATTCCTCAACCTGAAAGCTCTGAACCCCTTCCTTTGGGGTTTTATGGAGACTTTATTACATAGGCATGATTGATTAATTCATTGGCTGTTGGTGATTGACTCAACCTGAAGTCCCTCTCCCCTACCTGGAAATCGGAGTGTAGGACTAGATGTTCCAATCCTGTATACCTGGTTGGTTCCATTGGCAAATAACTTCTATACATAGGTGCTTTCCAAAAGTCACCTCATTAACATACACCCAATTGTGGTGGAAAAATTGACTTGTTATGAATCACAAGACACCCATTTTACTTTTCTGGCTCTGAATGGATTTAAGAAACCAAGGACAAGATACAAATATTATAACAAAAGGTGCTCCCGTTGCTCATAGTCTCAGGAAATTCCAAGGGTTTGGGGAACTGTAAGCTAGGAACCGTTGATGAAGACCAAATGTATATGAGAAATATATTTTGGCCATTTAAATGATCAAATCTATCTATCTATCACCTATCTATTGTATGTATATATATCATATATATAATAAATCACTTCATAAATCACAATTATCACATTCTTTCATCAAGCTAAATTCTAAGATTACTTTTTGATTGTTTTTTCCCTTTACTTCTCTATACCTAATCCATAACGAAGTCCTTCAGAGTTTACCTGCAAATATATCCTGATCCAATACACTTTATTTCTATCTCCACTGATACAACCCTAGTCCAAGCCACCACCATCTCTTAGTTCCTTTCTGCCCCTGGTGAAACAAACTTTTAAAAAGCATAAAATATGTAACACCTTTCCTCAGCTTAAAAATATTACTTCTTAGGATAAAAATATAAATTGTCAATTGAGTCTATAAAGCTATGTATGTTTCTATTTCCTGTTTACCTATCTAAAGGTGTTTTTTTTTAATTTTCATTTCATCACTTTGCTTCAGACACACAGGCTTCTTTTCTGTTTCTGAAATATATCAATTTAATTACCTGACTTAGGGAATTTGGGAGGGGGTTGTTGAGGGTTCTTATTCCTTATCTTCATATGCTTGGTTTCCTCTTGTCATAATTGTCTCAGCACTTATGTCCTTGAAAACATATATGACCACCCAATCTAAAATAGTTGTCAATCACTATCACAGCACCTTGATTAACTTGCCTCCTTTGTGAAAAGTAAGTTCTGTGGGAACGTGACCATGTCTACTATGTTGCTATTGAGTCTCTAAAACTGGGAAGAATATCTGGCACCTAATAATACTCACTAATACTGAAATTTAGAGAAAAGCTGTCTAAAAGTAAAAGGCAAATAATGGGCTAACCGTCACCGGAAGTGATGGATATGGCTATTGTATATATGAATGGAAGATCGTATTAAATAACCATTAACATTTTATTAAGCTTGAGATTCTATGGGGCTATGATTTTGAAATTTTGTCATAAACTTTTTGGAAAAAATACATCCTGGTGATATTTCTGGGCTTTAAACGCAGACTGACTAGTGTTCTCACATTTACTAATTATATAATCTTGAGCTATTCACTTAATTTCTCTCTTCTCTGGATTTTGATCTGTAACAAGGGAACAATGATGATGGTGCTTATTTCTAATGGCTGTTGAGTTGATTAAATAGGACACTAAGTATAATACAGATAGCATGCCTAGCACAGTGTCTTTCAGATAATGTGAGGCAAATGGATGTAACTCTCTAATTCTTAGATTCATTACTTTATATTGAACTGCATAAATTTCAAGTTTCCATTGTTAAATCATTCTTAGTAATGGTCTTATGTTATCCGTGATGGTTTTGTGACCCACATAGATTTCCTTATCAACATTATTCTGGAGCTATATTTTCATGTCTGGTCTCTCCCCTCCCCTTTTTGTCACCCAGTTTGCAAGCATTCAGTCTTCACAGTATTCAATATACATATATCATGTGGAATGTATCATGCAACATGTCTAGGGTTTCTTTCATTTTTAACTCATCCTGCAAAGACTCATTATATTTTTTGTTTAATGATGAAGCTAAGCAACCTTACTGAGATTATATTTGTGCAATATAATATGGATAGGGGAGTGTTTAAGGGACGACAGCCCTGGGGCAACAAATGGCTAAGGTTTTTCTCCAATATTTTCCTGACTTGCAAAGACTGGCCCTAGGCATCCTTGAGTCCAGGACTTTAATGTAGAAATAGAAACATCACCTGAATAGATGTTTCCTTTTAAGTAATACTTTTTTCCTAATGTCACTGCATTTGCTAGATGTACTAATTTCTTTCTATGGAATAAATTATTTGGTATCTTTGCATGATACAAATATCAGGACATATTACTAATGAGAGAAGACTTTTCCATGCAGAGGAAGACTACAATTGTTTATTATTTTCTCAATATGCCTTAACTCTAGATACTTTTATGTTTGCCCTACTGAAACAGGTCATTTTGGAGAAAAAAAAGAAATATGAATACACACATGCAATTTAAATACCCTCTTAAATAGAGCAGTCTATCTTTATGAAAATATAGAAGCAAAGAATTTTTGAAAATAAATAAAACATACTTATGTAATTGATATTACTCAAATATAATATTAAACATTTGAATAATGTTGACAGGTCTGGGGGAGGATTTTTTAGTCATTATTTTTGTGTGATTGTATAATGAAAGCCATTTACATTTTCTACTGAGTTTTAAAGATGAGCACCAGGTGTTATATGGAAATGTTGAATCACTATATTGTACAGCTGAAATGAATATTACACTGTATATTACTTAACTGGAATTAAAAAAAAGACCAAAGTGTTTTTATATGGTTTACATGTTTTATTTTGTAAGACAGAAAAAAAAAAGTCTTGTTAAATGATGTTGAAAATTAGCCTATTTAGGTGATAGCAAAATGTTTGATTAATACAATTTTAAATATAAAAGTAAAAGCAAAAATATTCTACTTATTCAAATGCCTTCATAAGTTGTAATGAGGCAATTGAAATACAAATAGAAGACATTTTAAAATATAACATTCTACAACTATGAACTTCAAAAGTTCAAAGTCCCTTAAGTATTTTACCTTTTATCAGTTCCTTTTAATTTGGGATCACATACAACTCTGAGAATGTGTAGTAATGTCGAGGGAAAAAAAAGGGGCTTTTTTGCAGTAAGCCTTCAGAATGGTAAAAGGTTATCCATACTTGACTTAGTACTTTGGACAGAACTGAGGGCCTATTTTGTGCATAGTTTTGAGGTGAGAATGAAAAAAGATTGAGGACAGGAATATGCCACAATCTTTACATGAATACAGAATTCCTAAAAACACATATATTAGTTTATTGGGGAATAATGTTGTGCTAAGTGTGTGAAGGCATTGAAGGAAAGTGGTTTTAAAAATTTATTTATAATTTTTTATTTGAGAGAGAGAGCATGAATGGGAGCAGAGGTGGGAAAGAAAGAAAATCAAGCAGGCTCCATGCTCAGTGCAGAGCCTGATGTGGGGCTTGATCCCACAAACCTGGGATCATGACCTGAGCTGAAATCAACAGTCAAATGCTCAACTGATTGAGCTACTCAGGCACCCCAGAGGAAAGTGGTTTTAAAGGGTTTTATTTTTCTTCAAAGGTTGGTGTCAATGTCTCTACCTATACGTTCTCATGTACCTTAAAATCTTTTAAGTGATTGTGTACTGTTCAAACTCTAGAATATTACATTCCTAAATATTTGTGCCAAATCATTCCAGTATATCAATAGTATGATATTTTTAAAGAGTTAAGCTGATTTTGTAATTAAACAATGAAACCATTTTTGTTCATTTTCTGAGAAATTAAAGAAGTTCCAAATAAACGAAAGTTTTATGCAAATTAAACTTGCATAAAGTTTTTGTTTTACAGTACAGTGAATGTCACTAAAATGGAAAATTCATGACCTAAATGAATATAATAATCCAGGATAAAATTGTTAACTTATGAACTAAAATATTTCACTATGGTAACTTAAGTCTAACGATACAAAGGAAATCTCAACAAACATGTTCGTTTTAGAGTCCACTGGAATTTGCCTGAACTAGTTAATTAAAGAAAAGTTGGACCACATAAACACAAACAAATTAACATTATATACCTGAGATCCTCCTGGGGACACTAAATTTAATTTAAATTTGGAACACTAATTGTTGCAGTTAGAATACTCTTAAAAAAAAAAACTAATACTAGCTGGAAGTACAGGTGTGGCAGCAATGAGAAATGAGCAAATTAAATAGTATGCAACCATGTGGGCAAATGTCAATGCCTAATTGGTAGTGCATTATTATTTAACAATGATTAGAAGATTCATCACGTAAATGAATCCCAATACAATAAAGCCGCATCTGTAATTTATTATTTGATTATTAGTCATTAAAAAACATTTGGTCTCATTTAAAGATGCTTTAGAGAACATACATTTGTTGGGATTAAAAATGTAGAATGGCAAATAAGTAGTAAAATTGCATGCTTTAAAGAAAAGAATAAACCTGATAAGATTTGGTGTGGAAATACCTCAGAACTATATTTTTTGTGTCGTATAAGTTATTTTTAGAGTTGGAAGTGAATTTTGAGAACATTTATTCTTTTCTCACATAGTAAATTCCTCCTCGTCAAGCAATTTTGTGGCACTGTAGCTCCCACAGTCCTTTCTCATGAATTTTCCACCGACTATATAGGACTGTATAGTCTTTTTTTCTGAAACATGCTTAATAAATCATTGAGTATAATTAAAATACTGTTCCACTTCAACTGAATTTCATGGTACATAATATTCATCTCCCTTCCAATCTCCTGAGTTGGTTTTAATTGGAAAGAAAAGCAGTTAAAAAACTCCATTCACATCAAATGTAATGTCACATGGTCTGAACATTCTACTCTTTTCCCAAAATGTGGAAACCTCTGTGAAAATGCCTACCTTCAGGAGATTAAAAGACAGAATTAAAAAACATGATTAACTCTGTTGTAATGAATAACAAATGTGTAAACTTACAAAGCAAGGTGAATGTGGTCAGGTGCAAAGGGTACTGAATAGAGTGAAACGCACCTTTGCAGACCTTAGTTTCTTTATATTTAGAATAAGTTGGATTAAATGTTTTCTGTACCCCCATTTAGCTCTCAACCAGCTCTCAGTTTGTTAACATATTAAGAGGCTAATAAGACAGGTATAAATTTAGAACTTTCCAATTATACCCGATAAATTGTCCTGACTGCATTACAATAAAACCAATGATATCTATGATTAATATTTCATAAGGGAATGATAGAGATAAAAATATCATCTAGTGTTTCAAGGACACACATACTAACATGAGCAGTAATAGCAGATGGTAAACAGGAACATTTTTCGAGGTGCTAGAGAAGAGTGTGTGATATTTACTATTGATAATGGCATCCCTGCTGTTTTGAACATGAGTAAATAAGCTTGAATGTATTACTCTTTCAATTAGAAACAACAACAAACCCTAATAACAACAAACTAAAATAGGAATTTACTGTAAGATTTTAAGTATAGGAGGTACTTCGTGGGACCCAGGACTAGAGGGTTGGAAGCAGAAACTGAAGGGTTTTTTAATTATTCCCTTCAGTCCTCTCTTGCCTTTGCATGCCTCCCTTCCTTCTGCATTGTCTGTCTGGCTTCTTTCTTCTAAGAACTAACTTTTTTTCTGCAAGAGCCAGAAGATAGCTAAATTATGACTTAAAAGATTCATTACTTTAGTTCTGCTTTTTACAGAGACCCAATGACCATCTCTGGAGAGATGCTGCATGGTTAGGTGGGTCAGTCCTCTCCCCTACAGCTCCCATTAATTGCTATGATAAGTGGGGGTGGGATCACGTGGTAAAAATCTGACTTCTTTAAGGCTCATATCTGTGTGGAGTATGTAATTTCTAGAAAAGGGTTAATGATTCCTGGATTTAATGGAAAAAATGTATTATGAGCATTTCTTCCCTTCAGTTCTGAGCATAAAGCAGTACAAAGGTGATGCTAAAGGAATAATTTTGAGTAGCTAACTCTTGAGAATAATAACTAGTTTCTCACCTATAATTCTTTTTTTTAAGTTTATTTATTTTGAGAGAGAGAAAATGTGTGCATAAGCGATGGGGAAGAGAAGGGCAGAGAGAAAAGGAGACAAGAGAATCCCAAGCAGGCTCTGCATTATCAACACAGAGCCTGAGGCGGGGATCAAACTCATGACCTGAGATCATGACCTGAGCTGAAATCAAGAGTTAGAAACTTAACTGACTGAGCCACCCAGGTACTCCATCATCTGTAATTCTTTATTTGTGGAAGCATATTTTGTGTAAGCACACTCATTTATGGAGGAACAATAAATCATAGTTCATATAATGGTGTCTTACTACATGCCAAAATCTATCTTAAATACTTACATGTAATTAATAGAACTATATATACAATTGTTTTATTGAATGTCTTATTTCTCAGGCACTATTCTAAAGACTGAAGATTCAGATACATGACACATTTCATTGCAATTGAGGTGAGTGTTCACAAAAGGAAGTAAAGGTTGCTATGGGAAAGTAGAGTCAAGAAATTTTTCTTACTTGATGTTCACAGTAACCCTGTTAGACAGTCTTGCAGATGACTTATCTGACATTTTGCATTATTAACTTATTTAACAAGTGTCCCTTATTTACAAGAAGTCCCTGCTTTTGTTATAATGTGGAGGCATTAAAATTTGGAAGTAGCTGTGATGCAAAAAAAAAAAAAAAAAAAAAAAAAATCAAACACATGGTTATTCCAGGCACAGACAAAAGGCTAGAACTCAGGTTTGCTGACTAGAAATCATACTCTTTCTCCTGCAGTGCATTTTCCCTACAGAAATAGATGAAAAGTGCAAAAAGAGTGGGCTCAGCTTTCTCATGAATTAAATTACCAAGAAGTGCCAAATCAATTTAGCTTTTGTTACTAAGCAGTGACATAAAACTTCATACCCACACTATTTCTTAGACTTACTTTTCTGAGAGAAAATCAGTTTCTTGTAAAAGTGGTGCTGGCACAGGTGGAATATTGTGAATTTTACTAACATAGAGATGGTTAAGGGAAGAAAAGTCTGATGTCTTGTGTTTAAAATAAAAATGAGATTGATTTCAGTGCCATGGCACAAATAAAGAAATGTCTTTGCTTTAAAAACCCTTATGTTTGTATGTCTTTTACAATAACAGATTGTTGCACTAACTTATGCATTTTTCATTGCTGAACATAATCTGAAAATCAAATGATTGTCTATGATTGAAGTATGAATCTTATCTCTGTGAAAGAATTGAGTTGTTAATTAGATGACACATGTCATACAATTTTAGAATTTTATATTTTTACTTTAAGTTATTTTACATATGAACATTTTATATATTTTACATATAAATTTATTTTGCTATAATTTTAAGATTAAAATCTTATTTGCATTTTTTGAAAGGATAGATTAAAATCTTATAACTTACCTTAGTAAATCACCTTATAACATCTTGGTAATAGCTACTAATGACAGCTAAATTTTTTAAGAAGTTACCACACATTCAATATGCCTCAGTTCATAACGCAACAGCTAACAGAACATTCTGATCCAACATTCTAACAAGATATATATGTGTTTCAAAATGGGACTGAATTTTTATATTTAAAATAAGGTTACTTTTTAGTCAATGAAAAACTGTATGAAATAATTATTTCTTATGGGGAAATTTGCTTTGATACACAAGTGCTTTGGATTACAAGCATGTTTCCAGAATGAATTATGTTTGCATACTGTATATTAAAAAATGAAGAATCAGAATCTCAAATAAAGAATAAAATGCAAATTCTAGAATTGAAAGACACATCATATGAAATGAAGATTTTTTTTTGACAGAAGAGTAAGTGCAGCATAGATCAGAAAAAAAGTGAACTGAAAGAATTATCGATACAAAATGCCAAACTGAAGCACAGAGTTAAAAAAAATAAAGGAAGGGGCACCTGGGTGGCTCAGTCGGTTAAGCGTCCAACTTCAGCTCAGGTCATGATCTCATGGTTCGTGGGTTCGAGCCCCGCATCAGGCTCTGCGCTGACAGCTCAGAGTCTGGAGCCTGCTTTGGATTCTGTGTCTCCCTCTCTCTCTGCCCCTCCCCCGCTCATGCTTTGTTTCTGTCTCAATAAATAAAAACATTAAAAAATTTAAAAAGTAAATAAATAAATAAAGGAAAACATAAAAGTGAGTTAAGAGATATGTGAGTAAAAGTGTAAAGATCTAACAAATGTCTAAATGGAGTCCCCTAATAAGACTGGAGAAAAACAGAGCAGAAATAATACTGAGGAGATAATGACTAAACATTTTTTTCTGAAAGTTCTGTGAAGTTCAAGACTAACAAATCCAAAGACTACAGCACACAACGTCATTGAGAAACAAAGATAAACAATTGTTAAGAGTAATCTTGGTGGGGGTGAGATCGGGTGAGGTGAAACACATGATTTTAAAGGAAGAATGGTGAGAGTTTATGCTGACTTTCTAACAGAAATTATGGCAAGAGGAAGACATTGGAATAACATATTAAAAGTGTCAAAAGAGGGTTGCCTGGGCTGCTCATTTGGTTAAGCCTCCAACTTTGGCTTTGCCTCAAGTCATGACCTCATGGTCATGGGATTGAGCCCCTGCACTGGACTTCATACAGAGTGATTCTTTCTCTCCCTCTCCATCTCTGCCCCTCCCCTCCTCTCAAAATAAGTAAATAAACATTAAAATAATAAAAGTATCAAAAGAAAATAACTCAAGGTAAATTTTGCACAAAGCAAAATTATCCTTCAAAATGAAGGCAAAATAAAAGCGTCTCCAGACCTATGAACACTGATAATTTATTGTTAGTAAACCAGGACTGAAGAAATATTGAAGAGAGTTCTTGAGGCAGAAGGAAAATGGTCATGGAGAAAAACATATTGTAGAAAGGATATAGAAAAAGGATAGTGCAAATGTGTAGGCAAATGTAAATACATAGGTCAAATATTGAAACGGTTAAAAAATTAGTTTTAAATAATAGAAAATATATAATTGATTTCTGCCTCTACTTCCTAACACAGAGCTTCTAAAACCCTTGCAATTTCCTTAGTAATAAGAGCACTAGGAGCATCTTTTGTTCTAATATTTAGTCTTTGACCTTGGTTCATGACACTGAAGTAAAGCCTGCGGAATTTCCTAGATGGTAGCAGCATCTTTGTTTCTAATGAGATGTTTCTTGGTGGGCTCCTGGATGAAGACTGGGTCACCAAAAGCCATGATTAGAAGCTTGGGACTTTTAGCCCTACCCCAGCCCATTCTCTGGAGAGGGACTGGAAAGAATTAATGATTGATCATGTGTATATGACGAAGCCTCTATAAAAATCCCCAAAGCATGGAGTTTGGAGAGATTCCTGGTTGCTGAACTTTGGAGGTGCTGAGAGCGGTGCTCCTGGAGAGTGGATGGAAGGTCTAAGCTTCTTTCCACATACTTGGCCCCATATAGCCCTTTAATCTGGATATCCATCTGTATCCTTTATCATATCCTTTTATAATAAACTGTTAAGCAATAAGTCAACTGCTTTTCTGACTTCTGTGAGACACTCTAGCAAATTAATCGAATCCAAAGAAATGGCCTTGGGATCTGTGATTTATAGCTGATTGGTCACAAGCACAGGTAATAACCTGGACTTAACAATTGGCCTATGAAGTAGGAGGAGGCTGTCTTGTGGACCTGAGCTCTGGAGTAATGCTATGTCGAGGAAGATAGTGTCAGAATGAATTTAACTTATAGAACACCCAGTTGGTCCTGCAGAGAATTGCTTGGTGTGGAAAAAACCCTATACATCTGGTTTCAGAAATGCCAAGTATGGTTGTAGTGTAAGAATAAAGAAAAAACAGGAGGAAGAACTGAATTTTTTTTTCTTTACAAGTGGCAATGTCTTGTGTGTTTTATTTTCTTTAAGATCTTATTTTTAAATAATCTCTACACCCAGCATGGGGCTTGAATGCACAACCCCAAGATCAAGAGTTGCCTGCTCTTCTGACTGAGCCATCCGGGCAACCAGTCTTGTGTGTTTTAAATGCCTGTATACATTTTATATATGTTAACAATAATAAGAAATGTAGGAGAGGTAAATAAAGTTAAAATGTTTTAATTTTTTAGCATTGGCAAAGAAAAAAGTAAAATTTTTGGGGGGATTTAATAAGTAAAAGATTTATGTTGTAATAATATTTAGGGCCACTAATAAAGAATTGAAACAGATTTTATAGCAAACAAGTGAACAGAGGGGGGACATTTTGATTATTCAAAAGAAGGCCAAGGTAATAAAAATTAACATAAAATAGTTTTGTCTAGTATAAAATAAGCAAAATGTTGATAGTTATGAGCCCAGCTTTATCTTTAATTATATTACATGTAAATGGACCAATTGAAAGTAAGTCAGTATAAACAAGTATATGCTCCTTGTGAAGGACATCTTAACTAGGAGTCATAATATTCAACCTAAAGCATCATGTGGTTTGAGAAACGTACAATTAAATGTAAGTCTCTGTGCCAGAAGTCTACAGAATAGCTAGGAAGTTTTATAAGAGATGCAAACAATCATAAGGCATGGCAGAGAATAATACAAGCTATGGGATGCTTTGGTAAAGTGCTAGAGAATTTCAAAGGAGAAGGAAATTTCCTTCTAGCAGGGTGAAAAGGATTTTTTGTAAAAATATATTCTGTTACTTGTGTGTGTGTGTGTGTGTGTGTGTGTGTGTGTGTTTAAATGTCTTCAGTGCCTTGCTTAGTACTGAGCACATAGTAATTCTCAATTTTTGTGACATGACTAGATAATTCAGGGATATGGATATGTGCAAGAAGAGTATTCATTCAGAGAGAAAAACAGGTAAAAACAATCTCAGAAGCAAAAACACGTGAGTAAGTTATTGGTGAAAGTGTCCATCTGTTTTAAGTGGGAGAAGGAAGGGTATGAAGATATAGTAAGAATGAAGATCCAGAGAGAATAGCATTATGCTAGAATGTTTATGGATTTTCTTTCCAGCGAGGTAGAAAAGGAAAAATAACTCAAACTGACTTTATAACAGCTTTATTAATAATTCATATATACATAATTCATTCTATTAAATTGTACAATAGTTTTTAGCATATTTACATAGTTGTGTAACCATCACCACAAAAAATTTCTACATCATTTCATCAAACCAGTGTCTCAAGGTTATTATACTTAAACAATATGTATACAAATCACTAAGTAAAGCATCTGGCTCCTATTAAACATTGCTTAGTAAATGTCAGCCACATATTGGTATTCAAGTAAATTTTAAGTGACAGAGGGAAACTCTATGAACTACCCTTATAGTGATATAACCCTGTGACGGTCAGTCATTAAATTTGGAGCAGAATTGTTGACCCGTCTCAAATAATTTTCAGAATACATCTATAAGCCAGCAAGTCAAGTTTGACCAGTCATTGATAAGTGAATCTGCAGGAGACAGTAAGTCATCAAATTGAAGGAACTAGACAAATTAACAGCATACCCATGGAGGAGGGGGCTCACTACCAGAAATTGTTCCACCAGCAGAGGTCAAAGATGAGACAGCCTTTCAGGGCCTCCTGTAGTTTCCTAATGATGCAAGTGCATCTTCTAACCTGTCCTTCAACATGCTAGAGATAGAAGTTTTCCCATGCTTTTTCTCAGTGAAGCTCTATGGTCTTTGAATTTCAAATATAGGAAGAGACGAGTGGAGCTGTCCACATTCAGCATCTTGTGATTTAAAATGTTTATGAAGTCTTGGTTAGAACAGCAGCTATTGAAAAATGTCAGCAAAATGAAGGAAAGACAGAGTTACATAAATTTTAGTTCAGTTAGGACTCGTGTGTGTGTGTGTGTGTGTGTGTGTGTGTGTGATTACATGCTTACACAATGTCATTTAGGGACATTCATGTTCTTCCAATGATTGCTAAGAATTTACTGTCCCTTCCACAGGGAATTAGATGCAAATATGTGATAGAGATCACCTGGTCTAGTCCTACTTTTCAGTGTGACTTTCCAAGGCGGCCCAAAGAGCTACAGAAATTAGTAGTAAGCAAATAGTAGAAATCAGTGTAAGGAACACTTCTGGAATTGTAGTGTAAGGAGCTCCATAAACCAATTTACCAAGGAAACTACCATAAGTAATAAAAGTTATAAAAGAACAGTATTTAATGTTCTGGAAGTTGTCCTAATGACAGAGTGAAGATGCATATTATTGACAGAGATCACAAATGTGGTGCCCTGAAGAGATATGGGTTTTCTTAGTGACCTGAGAAGAGAAACAAATTACATTTGTTGAATATTCACCATAGTTCTGGCAGTATGGTAGGTGTTTTTAATATATGTTGCTTAATTGAAATCTCGCAAGAGCACCAAAAACTTAGGGCAGGTTAGTTGATTTCATAACTTTCACTTGAAAGGAGAGATGTATTTATTCATTGACTAGCTATATTTATTGAACATGTTCTATATACCAGATGCTCATTTAGGTCTTGGGAATACAGTGCCCAATAAATGGATATCATTGTTATCTTCATGAATCATTCTGTGTAGCTGGGGAGCAAACATTTAACAAACATACAACTGGTGATATACTTATAACAGGGTATCTATTTTATCACAAATATAACAAATATATCAAAAAAGTTATTGATTACTTAATATATACAAGGTATTAAACTATATCCTTACCTATGAAAGAATTTCATATATCTTATATGACAGTTGACATTTATCTGACAGGTACTGTAAGTTAAGTACAGTATTAATAACCATATCCTACAGTTGCTGAATCCAAGGCCCATGGAAGCTAATGACTTACTCAACATCTCACAGAGCCAGTAAATGGAAGAGTAAGGCTTTGATCCTAGATATATTGTCTCTAGAAGCTTAGGTCTATGTATATTATACTCTCAACTTTGCCCCTATCATCCTTACACAATTTATAAACAGCACGGCTGGAATTTAAACCCTTGTGTTCTGACTTCAGAACATACGCTCTGAACCTCTCTGCCATGCTGTCAACGTATGAACAAGGAACAGAACAAATAATACTTTGTGCTATGAGTAATGCAAAGAGGAGATCTAATCCAGAGAAGGTGTCAACCAAGAAGGGATACTAAGGTTGAGGCACATAAGCTGTGTTGTGGCTACTTAATAAAAGGGGAGAAGAAGGGAAACAATGTGCCTGGAAAGAGGAAACAGGTTGTGAAAGTCTCAGAAATGGTGACACACTTAAGGCATGAAAGGAAGGTCATTGTGGCTGGCAAATGTTAAGTGCAACAGAGATGGAGAGAGATGGGTCTGGAGAGGAGGCTTCTGGTCAGTTCATCCCTTAAAGATTTAAAAAAAAGAGCGAAAGTTGATCATCAGTTTTAAATAGTCACATAAGGATCAGAGTTCAATTTCTAACTACTTTTGCATTTTTCCATTAACTCTTGAATTCAGCTTCTTGTTTTTCATAATTTTTCAGGTACTTTTTCAACTTTTAAGTGTGAGAAAAATGAAGGGACTGGAGACTTCTGTTTCTACTCAGTAGCGATAAGAAATCTGCATATTGGACTTTTATCTTTAGAGGTTTCAGTGAAAAGCCTTTAACTGATGGTAATTTGTGAATTGGAAAAAAAAATCTTTGCTCATCTGACAAGAACACTTGGTGAGTAATCAGATATGTTCTACATAAAGACAGATTGCTGGACTTGAAATTAATATTTTATTGCAACTTTATGTAATGAATATATTATTTTATGACCTGTCAACTGTTTAGCCATAATTATAATTCCTACATACAGAACATTCATTTTGTCTTTCCAAAAGAGCATCACTTATATTTTTTTAGACAAACTTCACAAGAACTCTAATTAATAAGTGGAACTACTTCTTGTTTGCCTTTATAATATTCCCTTAAAAGTCAGCCCTCCTGGCAGTAAAATAGTTTATAATTAGAAATTCAGATCAGCCATTATACATTATTTCCATTTTATTTACTTTTGAAATTCATGCAACTAAGTGTGAGCAGGCAAAAAAAAAAAAAACAAAACAATTAGAGGTGTGCTAAAATACTTACAAAATATTTACCTATCAGATATTTTCCCAAGCTAAGCACTCTGTAATGAGAAAAATTCTATATTAAAAGCACCTACATTTTGGGGCACCTGGGTGACTCAGTCAGTTAAACGTCCAGCTCTTGACTTTGGCTCAGGTCATGATCTCATGGTTTGTGAGTTCAAGCCCCGCATTGGACCCTGTGCCGACAGATTCTCTCTCCCTTTCTCTCTGCCCCTCCCCTGCTTACACTGTATCTCAAAATAAATAAATAAGCTTTTTAAAAAAGCACACACATGCTTATAAACATACATACATGTTGTAAATAACAGCTAAATAAATAACAGATATGAACATAAAGGGTGCCTTTCTATCTGATTTGAGATGGGAAGGCTTTGACATAGAACTTTGTTTTTCACTCACATACTATATCTAAAGAACACTGGGCTGAAAAAGAAGAGATATTAATGAAGAATTCACAAAAATGTGTTTTTGGAAGTAGGTCTTGACACATTTACTATAAAAAGCTGAATCTGTATCTCTTTCATCTGCCCCTGTTTCTGCACATTTATCTTCAGGAAGATCAAGCCAGATTGCCCACTTCCTGCTGTTCTTCATCTCAGTGCTTTTGTGTATTCTCTTTCCTCTGCCTGTTGTGTCCTTTCCAACCTCCACCTTTCCTCACATATGTGCCTCTTAACATCACTTTAAATTCTAGCTCCAAAATCCCCTCCTTTGAACTTTCCATTGTTCCTCCTCTTCTCATACATTATTTTATCATATTTGTTATAACTGTTTCTGCAAAGCTATATTTATTTATATGCATATTTTCCCTTGTACTACCTTGGAATATAGGAAACTTGTTCTAATCATCTTTTATCCTTCATTTCTAGTGCAATAATGAAGACTTAGTGTTTACTAGATGTTTTGCAGAATGAAGTTAGGATGTGCATATATTTATAAGCAGATGAAGTAGAGCACATGTGGTTCTGGCAGTAGTGAAGCATTGGCAAAGGGATGAGAGAGAGTGCGTTGTGTGACATTGTGTTCTGTCAGTGGCTACTTATCCAATGTGTTAGAGAAAGTTTGGAGCAAGAATACAGAATCTGGGGTTCTAGAATATGAAGGGCCTAATTTGCTTTGCTGAGAAGTTTTTTGGTATCCTGTAGACAAGGACGAGACCTGAAGATTTCAGCCAGGAAATGAGATAATCAGATCTGTGTTTTGGTGAGAGAACCAATTGGTGGTATGGATGATGAACTTTATAACAAGACAATGGATTAAAAAAGCTAACTCCTAGGAATAGTGTTGTTAAAGAAGAGCAAATTAATTAAGAAGACATTTTGAAGATGTAATTCACAAGATTTGAAGAGAGTATGTTGCTAAAAATTCAGTGTAGTCATTCTAATGTGGTTGGATGGCATGTTGTACTGTACCAAGAGATGTCTACTGTGATTTTCAGTCAAAAAATGTGCTATCAACACAAAGCCTGATGCAGGGTTTGATCCCATAAAGCGTGAGATGATGACCTGAGCTGAGATCAAGAGTTGGACACTAAACTAACTGAGCCATGTAGGCGTTCCTTTGTCAATCTTTTTTTAAAAAAATTTTTTAATGTTTTATTTATTTTTGAGAGATAGAGAGAGAGAGACAGTGTAAGCAGGGTAGGGTCAGAGAGAGAGGGAGACACAGAATTTGAAGATAGGCTCCACAGTCTGAGCTAGCTGTCAGCACAGAGCCTGATGCAGGGCTCGAACCTACAAACTGTGAAATCATGACCTGAGCAGAAGTTGGATGCTTAACTGACTGAGCCACCCAGGCGCCCCTGTCAATCTTTTTTAATAAAAGAGACATGCTTCAAAAATATAATAACTTTCAAATTTTAATGACTATGTTGTTCCAAGTTTATAGTATCTACTTATCACTTAAAATAATTGTTGCTTCAAATTCTAAGAATTTGTTTCCTTTTATTATTAATTTAACAAATATTTATTGAGGAATTACTGTGCCCCACATGTTGCTATGATGATGATGCAAAGTGAAAAGACAAAGTAACTATTCCCAGTAGTTTATGACCTTGCAAGAGGGAAAACATGCACATAAAATGTTCATTACCAGTTGGGTAGGATATTTGTTTCCTAGGGCTTCCATAGCAAGATGCCATGGACTGGGTAGCATAAAGAACAGTTTATTTCCTCACAATTCTGGAGTCTACAAGTCCAAGACCAAGGTTTTGGCAGGTTTGATTTCTCCTGAGGCCTCTCTTCTGGGCTTACAGATGACTGTCTCCTCACTGTGTCTTCACATTGTTGTCCTTCTGCATGTGATCATCTCATATCATTTTGTCTCTAAATTTCCTCGTCTTATAAGGACACCAGTCATTATGGACTAGAGTCCAGCCTAAAAACCTCATTTTAACTTAATTACCTCTTTAAAGACCACATGTCTAAATACAGTTACATTCTGAGGTACTGGGAGTTACGATTTCAACATGAAATTTGGGGGCCACAATTTTGACCGTAATAGGTAGGAGATAGGATTTGTTGCATCTAAAAGCATCCAGTGTCAGACTCAAACACTCAGATTAAACCTAGAATGGACAGATATTTATTTTTTAAGCAAATAATAATGATACTGTTGAAGATACTTACATGAAAATATAATTTTTACAGCTTTCTCCCTCTCATGGTGTCTGCTATCTACTCTAATATGAGTCATAATCATTTCTAAAGCCTCCAACTGAGGTGTCATGAACAAAAAGGATCAAGATTTTGCAAAGGCATCAATGCCTGCAGCACATAAGCACAGAGTTCATAAAAAGACATTTTTAATGCACAAGGAATGAGGATAGTGAATGGATGGGTGGCAGGATGGTGTCTATCAAGTACATCTTCAGAAAAACATTCTCCAATAGGGCTCCTCTAGGGCACCCACCTACATCCTTCCTTCAGGAAGTGAGCAGGGCTTTGTTCTCAAAGGAAGAGACATTTATTGTACATATGGATTTGCTTTTCTTGCCTGCAATCCTTCACCCAAATCCACCGTCTGGGATCTTAAGAAGTACCCCATTTAATATACAACATAGTTCCTGATAAAGAGATTTGTTTTAGAGAACAGAAGTGCAGAGATGCTTATGAAATGTATTGTTTTCATGATCCCCCATCACTCGAAAGCAACTGTCCTGATACAATGATGCCATGGCTTTCTGAGATGCCAACTGGATGACTAAACTTTGTGGGGCTTGATATTGTCCTCCAGGATGTGACATATGATCTACAGGAACAGCCAACATATGCTTCTCTTTCTCTCATAATAAGTATTCACAAACCCAGAAAACAAGGAGTGAAATAGGAGTGACTTCTCACTATTACACTGAGATCCACTAACATCATTATTATTACCTATACTCAACACCTCTTGCTTGTCTTGTTTTTCCCAAGGGAGAAATATTTAAACCTAGGCCTACATCAATAGGCCATTAATTCTCCATTAAATTCAAAATTTAAACTACCACTTGGCTTCTTTGGGCTCCTCATATGAGTGAATCAATAGGCAAAGAGAGTAATGGTGTTCTCTCTGAGATGATTGATTCTGATTATCACTGAGAAATTTGATTGCAGTGAGGTAAAGAGAAGTATGTCTGGAATGTAGGAGATCTTTTGGGGTCCCCCTTAGTACTCCCGTACCCAGTGATTAAAGTCACTGGAAAATCAGGGCCCCTGGGTGGCTCAGTCGGTTAAAGGTCCGGCTTCAGCTCAGGTCATGATCTCACGGTTCGTGGGTTCGAGCCCCGCATCGGGCTCTGTGCTGACGGCTAGCTCAGAGCCTGGAGCCTGCTTCCGATTCTGTGTCTCCCTCTCTCTCTCACCCTCCCCTGCTCGCACTCTCTCTCTCTCTCTGTCTGTCAAAAATAAATAAAAAACATTATAAAGTCACTGGAAAATGAAAACAAATACAAGAGGGACTCTCATGACCCCAACTAAAATCATAACTGGACACGGTGCTTGCTGAACCAAAACAATATGATTATAAATACCAATTATTATCACATGACCAATGGCAGAAATGAGAACTGTAATAGTTATGGGTAGTATTTTTCATTCTGATATGCATATACTTATATATATATGTTAGCTTTTTAAATCTTTTCCTCTTACATTTGCATGGCATCTAAAATAAAAAGTATTAATAGTAGTTAATATTGTATCATGGTTTGATTTATAATATATCAAAGAGTAATGTGACTTAGGTAGAAGAGGAATGAATATTACCTAAGGATGGATAAAGGGACTTTGTATCTCATTTTGGGGAGAGGATTGCACAAAGGACAGTTGCCTTATGTTATATGGAAGCAGAATTGTGCTATAATTTAGAAATTATTTTAAGTATGACTAATAAAGGTGTGTGTAAATGTCAAGTTGACAAGGGGTGAATTGTACTGAAATTGTATTGTATCAATTTAGCATAGCTAGAACTACATATCTCAGAAATCCCTTCCTTTTATCATTCTGGGTTTAGTATGAGCTAGATTTTGTTAATGAAACTTGGAAGAGACTAGTAAAATAGTAGTTGTATTCTTTTTCCACTCATGAGGTTAGAATAGGTCACTAGGCATGAGGCCGTTTACACGAGTTATCACGTATCTGGTGTTACCACTTAGCTTTTTAGATGTGGACCAACATTTGACCTGCTGCAACTCCATTTCCTGCTGCATCTCCTCTTTTAACTTTCTGACTCATGGACCAGGTGTTTGTTCTCCTCAGAGCTAAAGACACCAGCTTCATCTGCATATTTGGAGGCTTAGAAGCAGTTAGAGATCCATACAGGGTCCAGTCTATCCACATGGATTTCGCCTATCTCAATATTTTTTTTTTAAATCTCTGCTCTCTCCATTGGATATCCATCTTCCTTTCCTTACTGCCTGCCCAGCTGACTTTAGACTTCAGCACCAGACAGTATAAACAACTTCCCAAAATCTATTTAACCAGCTTCCTAAATTGTGTAAGATCAAATCCTAGTAACCAGTTGTGTGTATTGCAGGAGTTCTGCTTCTGTGATTGAACTCTGGGTGATAAAATTATTTTAGAAATTTTAGAGCCAATAGGAGAGTACTTTCTTATTTTTAGCATGTTATTCTTTTGCAACCATGGAAAAATGAAGTTAAATATCTGTACGTATCTATCAATTTATTATTCACTCACAAAAAATAGTTATTTCCCACCCATGTATTTTGCCAGTTTCTAAGACAGCAAAATACTGTGAATTTTGTCATTATTCAACCAAATATAACATTTGCACAGTTGTAGGAAATATATTTTAACTAGAGTTGACAGAAGGCAATGACTTCATTTCATTAAAAACAGTAAGTCTTTTCTTACCATTCTAAAAAATGCAGTGTAGTAATTTTTATAATATTCTATGAATGATCAATTCTGCTATTTTAAAATTGTTTCTAATTTTAAAACTTAGTTTAGTCTTTAAATGCTACTTAAATTTTAGACTTCATTTTCATTCTCATTATTGGTCTTTTCATTTTGTTTTGAAAAAACAAAAGGTCTGAAGAACTCTATTCTGACTTTGGTCATTCTTACAACAAAACATTTTCAACATTTTGATTTAGTTTTCCCTCTCTAAGTAGGTACCCTGGGTAAAAGTGCTATTACTGGGCAGATTAACACATTAAAGGAAAAACATGGGTTTGGCATCTGACAGTAGTTTTATCTTCCAGCTCAGGATTGTATTCCTTTCCAGATTTGAATTATTGTGGGAACAGATGGACAGACAGCCAGTAAAAGGTTTGCCATTGCATTTATTATCTTAGAAAGCACAATGATCTCATAAATATTTTAATATGAAATTCTCAGGCAATAGCTGAACTCTGTCTACTCGTCCATGGTGCTATTGGTATAGGAGTACTATAAAATTGAGATAAGGGGAAAAAAAGGTAAAATACAAAGAGAGTAAACCTCAGAAGGTAAGTCTAATGCTTCATTTTATGAAAAAAGAAAATGAAAAATAAGTTGTTTAAAAACCACAATCATATATGGCATTGTCACATTGTATAGAAACTATCTATATATCAAAGAAAATTTTATATTGAGGAACATGCCTTTATATGTTTTAGAAAAAATTATCTTTCATCATTTGTTTTAAGCAGGCAATAATTCAATTGTATTTATACAATTAAAAATGTGGAAAATTAAAACTCAAACTTAGATCTAATGTTTCTTAGTTCATTTGTTGAAAATTATCTTCTTTTTTAATTTGCAAGAATATCACCATGTGGCCAAAGAATGAGAATATACTCATCAACTGATTCTTTATTAGAGTTCTGTAACCTGTTCAAAGATATGAAAATAATCTTTTCAAAACGCCAACAATTCTGCAGGTATTTACACTTCAGAATATATTGTATGTAGATCTATCTGCAAAGAATTAAAAGCCATATATTATGTGTTTACTCAAAGGTATCACATATTGAATACAATTATTGAATCTACTTTTCTAAAGTTGTCTTTTTAAATACATAGAGATTTAAAACTTTATAAGGATGCCTAGGATGTTTAGGAAATGAATAACAATATAATGTGTAGTCCCTTAAATTTATTTTATTTTGACAAAATGAGCCTTATTTCTCTGAATAATAAATATGTATGATAGTTTCATCACATGCATACCAAGAAATTCCCCATTTACACTACAATTAAGAGGGATTCAATAGTAATATCTTTACTAACTTTATATGTAGTTCCTCATGGACTATAAGAAAAAAGGAGATACTGAATAATTTATTACCAAGTGAGAATAATTTAAAAATAAAAAGAGGTTGGGGAAAAGAGAAATAGATATACCAAGGGAGAGACAGAAAGGAAAATCAAAGTGGAGCCCATGCAAAAGATCAAAGAAAAATAATGTACTTAGAAATTTTCTCTCATCTTAGTTTATTGATGTTAAAGGCAGTCATGAAAGGTATATCCAGTTATAAAATTGAAGCTAAAATATTTTAATTGTAAATCATGCTTGACTTCAGAGTTAATATATTGATAGATTTTCTCATTACATTTATTTTTCTAATTCTATAGTTTGATTTAAATTGATAGTAAAATTAATTCTCTTAATATAGGCTTTTCAAAACATTCCTGACTACTGAATTTCTACTAATTATTTATAGATCTGATTAATACATAAAAACTGACCCTTCTTCCAGAAATCAAAATCAGTTACTAATCTTACTTCACTCCTACCACACTAGAACTGTTCTATTCTCATCCCAATCATTCTGTCTTGCATAACAGTTACACGACTGGCCCTTGAACACACATTTGAACTGTGTGGGTCTACCAATATGTGGATTTTTTTCGATATGGTACAGTAGTATAAAGTATTTTCTCATGATTTTCTTGATAACATTTTCTTTCCTCTAGCTTACTTTATTGTAAGAATACAGTATATAATACGTATAACATACACTCTATGTGTTAATCCGCTGTTTATGTTATTATGTTACTGGTTTATGTTGTGTTATCCACTCAATGATAGACTATTAGCAGTTAAGTTTTTGAGGAGTCAAAATTTATATTCAGTTTTTTTACTGTGCAGTGGTTTGGTGCCCAGTCCCCATGTTGTTCAAGGGTCAACTGTATATATGGCTGTTACTTTCATTAGAAAGGATGTTTTTTCTTTTCTTTTATAGTTTATTGTCAAGTTGGTTTCCATCAAGTGCTCATCCCAACAAGTGCCCTCCTCCATGCCCACCACCCCCCTTCCCCTCTATCCCACCCCCATCAGCCCTGAGTTTGTTCTCAGTATTCAAGAGACTCTCATGGTTTGCCTCCCTCCCTCTCCCCAACTATTTTTCCCCTTCCCCTCCCCCATGGTTCTCTGTTAAGTTTCTCCTGTTCCACTTATGAGTGAAAACATATGGTATCTGTCCTTCTCTGCCTGACTTATTTCCCTTAGCATGACAACCTTGAGTTCCATCCACATTACTACAAATGGCCACATTTCACTGAAAAGATGTTTTTTCAAGGCAAGTATTCCTTTCTTCCTTCCTCCCATTATTTATGAAATTATAGTGTGAGAGGGGTTCAAACAGAGAATATTCATCACTATATTTTCCACAACATCTAGCCTTACTCAAGGAACCTACTAATAGGCCTAATAACATATAGCTAAAACTACATGAAGTGCTTACTCTAAGGTAGAATAAAAAACTGTTTATGTTAATGATGTTGTGGTTCATCCAATCAACAAATATTTATTGTGCTCCTCTGAGTATCATGCAAGGTGTTGTGGCTAAAATGGTGGGCTGGACTAACTCATGGAAATTGCAGTCAAGTTGGGAAGATAGAGAAACACAAATAATCTTGCAAATATATAAGATATGTAAGTTAAGTTACATGCAATATACCAAATAAATAATGTGTTTCTCTGTTCATTTATATATTAATTTTGAACTTGATATTTGTGATAATCAATATTATTCAAAAATATTGTACATTTTTCCAATTTCAGTGTTCCTTTAAGTGATTTAATGCAATTTTATATTTTTGTTGCTAATGACTCTACATCTTTGATTTATTATATTCTTAATGAAATATAGTTTTTCCCCACTATTATAATATATATTTTTTTCCTTAACTCATCCTGTTTCCAGGCTCATTAATAATTATCACATTTTGTTTGACAAAGTATTCTTAACTTTATAAACACAATATCTTTATCAAAGAAAGATAATACTATGTTTCTTTTTAAATATTCAAACTGACCATTCTATTTTCTTAACACATTAACGTGATTCCTCTATCAATATGTTGAGTATTAGGGCTGATTGCAGGCATCTCTGTTTTATTCCTCATTTTCATAGAAATGAGGTCAGCAGTTTGGTATTAGTTTTGGCATAAGAGTATTTTTCATATTAGGATGGCATTTTCTTCCCATTTTCTCATTGTCCTTCCTACAAGGAGTATGGATGACCTCCTCTCTGGCCATTTGACTTCTAGTACCTCTCAGTTGAAGATGTGTATTTCTCCCTTTCATATCAGATTTGACACAGGAGTTGTTTTGTTTCAAAGAGTCACTGAATGTCATGTTCAACAGAAGCTTTAAGAACCATTTCATGAAATTGCCATGAATGATTTTCTTCTACTTCTATAAGTAAAAAATAAATATTTCAACTGTAAATCACACTTGACTTCAGAGTAGGTAAACTACTACATTAGGCAGGATCCAAGAATGAAGAGGATATGTGGAACAAAATTGAACAGAAACATGCAGAGCCAAAGTTATGCCCTGAATACATGTAAATGGAATGAAGTAATTATTTCTTGCTGTGTGATAGTTACTAAATCATTTGCTTCCAAACATTCCTATTTTATTTAAATTTTCATTAGAATCCCTGTGTCATCTATTGTCCTTTTGTCATCTATTTCTTTTTCTTTTAAGTTTATTTCAGAGAGAGAGAGAGAGAGAAAGAGAGAGAGAGAAAAAGAGAGAGAGAGAGAGAATCGGTGGGGTAGGGGGAGAGAGAGAGGGAGAAAGAGAGAATCCGAAGCAGGCTCCATGCTGTCAGTGCAGAGCCTGATGAAGGGACTTGAGCTCATGACCTAAGCCTAAACCAAGAGTCAGACGCTTAACCAACAGAGCCACCCAGGCACCCCTGTCATCTATTTCTATAGTTATATGATTTTCCTTTTAATTTATTGATTGGTGGATTATGTTGATATAGTTTCTGAATTATGATAACATTCCTGGAATAAACATTACCTAATTATAGTATATTATTTTTTAATGGAATAATAGATTCTGTGTATAGTAGGCCCTCTTTATCTGCTATATGCCCCTTCTGTGGCTTCAGGTACCTATGGTCAATGAAGGTCTGGAAGCAGATGATCGTCCTTCTGACCTATCATCAAGTCAATAGCACTCTGTTGCTACATCACAATGTCTACATTATTCACATTACTTCATCTTGTCAAATAAACATTTCATCATCTGCCATTATCACAAGAAGAAGGGTGAGTACAGTTCAAAAAGATATTTTGAGACAGAGAAAGAGGTTACATTTACATAACTTATTTTACAGGACATGTCATAATTGTTGTATTTTAGGGGCACCTGGGTGGCTCAGTCGATTGGGCGTCTGACTTCAGATCAGGTCATGATCTCATAGTCCGTGGGTTCGAGCCCCACATTGGGCTCTGTGCTGACAGCTCAGAGCCTGGAGCCTGCTTCAGATTCTGTGTTTCCTCCTCTCTCTGCCCCTCGCCCACTCACTCTCTGCCTCTCTCTCTCTCAAAAATAAAATAAACATAAAAAAATTAAAAAATAATAATAATAATTGTTGTATTTTACTATTGTTGTTCATCTCTTCCTGGGCCTAATTTATAAATTAAACTTTATCATCGAAATATATGTGTAGGAAATTAAAACATTGTATAAATAAGGTTCAGTACAATCTGAAGTTTCAGGCATCCACTGTAGATCTTGGAACATACTCCCCATGGATAAAGGGGACACACACACACACACACACACATATATATATATATAATAAGTTAATATATAGTTAATATATACTTATATATTCTATATGACTATATATAATTAATATATAGTAATAACATAAATTAAGTTTGTGGCATAAAATTTGTTGAGAAATACTTTGTAGTATTGTATGATCTGAATAATTTTAATTCTACAGGTATTAGTTTTGCAAAGGTTTTTAAGAACTTTAAAATTTTCTGTACTAAATTCTCACTGAAGATGGCAGGCTGAGAATAGGCTACAATCGTCTCTACACTCCAGGTTCTGAAAAATTGTGAAAAGAAAAAAAAAGAAAAGCCAAAAACAAGCACTTAAGATATAAAAAGGGAACATTTCACCACTTCAGTGACCATAAAAGAGTTAGACATCTCTCAGAATGAGCACTATATAGGATGATACAGGAAAGTCACAAAAATAGGACCAAGGCAAAAGGCAAAAGATCCAAGACCATTGTACTGTTGTATACATGGAGACAATGGATCCTAAAGGCTGAGTGGAGGCAGAGAGACCAAAATAGTCATTGCCAAGCAAGTGAACTCCTAGTGTATGCTTTCAAACATGAGCAATAAGTGAGTAATATCAGGCAAGAGAATCAGGGTACTGTGGATGGTAAAGGATGGGAGAAATATGGAGGACCTATATGTGGAAAGGTAGCACTGAAAATACCATTAAGGTACTGGCTTCTTTTTCTGAAACTATGTCAGGATTCAGGATGCATTTTACTCTCCCTAAGCAGTCTGCACAACAGATAGAAAAGATAGTTGAAATGGAAACATATTCCCAAAGATGAACATACAGTCAGGATGTCTAACAGATCAAAAAAAATACAATACAAAGCTCAACATCGGTGAGAATTTAAACATCAGGAAAATGTTAATAGAGGAGACAGAATTATATTTTCACATAAACATGAAAACACTAATCGTAAGAGCTAACACTATTTCCTAGGTGGCCTAGGTGGCCAGCACCTTTTTACGTCTTTATGTGTTCTACGATTAGATGGATAAAATAATAAAGGAATAAACCAAAGTCATACAATAAGAATGATTAGCAGTAAAGGAATAAAAGTGATAAACCACAAATATGAAAACTATTGTTGAAATTAAAAACAGAAGTCCAGAATGTCCTGAAGAGAAGCATACATTAAGTTCTGCAAGAACTTGTTGGAGGGTTATGCCAGAAAGCACCACAGTTGGAGAAAGATGAGACATGTGAAAGAAAGACAGCAAAATGTGGAGGCATCCAGCAGTTTCAATATCTGACTCATTGGCAACCCGGAGGAAGTACGTGCAATATGGATACGTGTAAGACCACAGGCGATCAGTAGAACTGAAGAAGGGGTCTTCTATGAAAAGAACCCACTCCATCTTGAAGAGGATAGATTAAAAAAACAAACTTACAAATTTAGACAGAGTGACAAAGAATAAAAATAAAATCTTAAAAGCTTCCAGGAAAGTATACAGATAAGACTACTGAAGGCAAGATAGCAATGGGACAATTTCTTCGAGCAGGAAGACTGCAAAGGCCACACATAAGAAGGGAGAAAATGTACAGCCTTATATTAATGTATTAATAATAAAAAGATTACACATAGTGAGAATTACTTTCATATTGAGTTAGGAAACAGACCAAATAAACCTATCAAAGAATAAGAAAAGGATTAATAGAGGGAAAGTAGAAATTGATGTAATAAGCATAAAAGAAAAGAACAGAGTTAATAAAAATAAAAATTTAAAAAATAATAAAATAACATATACAAGCTTTTTGAAGTATGACCAAAAAAAGAAGAAATAAAAAGCTATTCATTTTAGAACTAAAGTATTAAATAAATACAAATACCAAGAAGATTAAAACAACTTTAAGAAAATACTATGAACAGTTTAACCTAATTTGTTTTGGAGAATACATATAAGAAGAGAAGTACTTCTCTATAAGCAGAGAAGTAGAATGAAGGTGGAGTCAGATTGTAATCTCCAGAGGCACTGACATGATCTGTGAAGATCCACCAGCCTGGAATGCTTTTCCCTCCAGTCATTCAGATTTCAACTCAAATATCAGGTTTTTTTTGAGCCTTTCTGACCATCCTAATGAAATCAGTTGCCTAGTCTTACATCATTACCCCACTTATTTTTCTCATAGCTCTCACTGGTGGTTGGAAATTTGTTATATTACTGTCTAACGTTGGACCTGATAGTAGCTACTCAGTAAATTATCATCTGATTAATTGATGGACTGATTAATTAACCCCATTTTATTTTCTATGATTCTTTTTCTTATTTATTTTCTTTCTAGCCCTTCCTACCTTTTGTTTCTTTTTTCTTTTTTTTTCTTTCTCCTATTGGATTGCAGAATAAACTAAAACATTTTTCCATGAACAATTTTAAAGACCAATTCTAAAAATCTTCAAAAAACAAAGTTTCCATTTTATACTTGCTCTTTCAGCACTGGAAAAAGAAGAGGAGATGATGAATCACCCTTCTCCATCTGGCATCATGTTTCTTTTATCTTGATTGAAAGGAACCCAGAATCATCCCATGATGATTAAGCTCAAAATCAATAAAATTTCAAATAGGCACCACATGAGCTGTTATAAATAGATGAATGCCAATCTAAGAGACAGCATAGCATCTACACATACACAGATAGGAAAAAGTTCTGAGGAATATCAGTGTGGAATTCCATAGCAGTTACTGTGAGATTACCAGGAAAACTGTTAAATAGTCTGAGAAAACTGTTGTGAAACCAAGGCCAGGGTAGGATGAAGTCACAGAAGCATCAGGAAGGTGAGTCATCGGGGGCTTGATTGTTGGGGTGTATTTGGAGTTTGGGAGTGACAGAACACCAAGGTGGTAGAAGAGGCCACCAGGAGAACAAACTCACCTAACCTGGAATATAGTTAAATAGCATTGATTCCCTGGCCTGAGACTTTGACACTCAGGCCCCCTTGCCCTGTGGTTGTCATATAGTTGAAGGTGTTATTTTATTAATTAATCATTGGTTAATGAATTTGCTGAAAGCACAAGACAATGGAGGTCAGAATTGAGAAAGAATTCCATGAATCATGTATGCTATAATCCTTCAAAACTCTTTTCTCAGAATTTTGTCAGGTAGTAATTATATCACATTTTTTTAAACCAATATTCCTATAATCTGAGGTGTTCATATTCTTTTCCCATTCATAAAGTTAGTGAGCTTCCTAGCCAACTTGATTCCCTGGAAGAGTTCAATACTTTGAACTTTGGAGACCACCGGCACATTTTTAAAGTTCAGGAGAATTGAGTGGCTCTTATTCTTGCTGTAGGTGTAAACGTCGTCTATGTTGGTATGTTTTGCACTTAATATTGGATTTTTGCATCAAAGACAGATGGTATGCTGTAATCCTAGACAATGTAGCATGCTTTCTTTACACTAGATAAATGGTGGGCATGGAAATGAGCTACCTAACTCCTGGAAGAGTGACTGACTTAGGACTCCAGTGCTGTGCTCTGAATCCACCAGCACCCAGTTCACGTTCATACTTCCAAAGGCTGCTCCCAGGTGAGGAGTTGCAAAATGCATGGTCCCAAAATATGCCCCCTTGGCATATAGATTATTTTGAGCTGAAAGCAATCGAGACCCAGCAGACTCCAGAAAAACTTATACATTTTCCTTAACTAACCAAAAGAATTTAGATTGGGGGCCTGGTCCAGAAAAAGAGTTATTACCAGAGATAAATTTTCATCTGAAAGATCTATCTGTGTGACAGGGCAAACATCTAATTACCAAACATCTGCTCTTCTTATTGTCCTATAAATTATCTTCCTCCCCTCGGAAGCCCCAGGGCCCTGTCCCATACCTTAGCTCACAATGACATATAAGCCTCAACTGACTGACTTGTCTTTGGATCTCATATTCTTTATGGGGCTTCCATATGTATATAATTAATTTTTTTCTGCTGTTAATCTGTCTATGTCAATTTAATTAATTGACCAGCCAAATAAACAAACAAGCCTAGAAGAGTAGAGGGGGAAAAATGTTCTCCCCTACACAGGTAATGACTGAGCACAGCAGAAGACTATGACAGACCTGTTCCTGAAGGATGACTTTGGCCAAAGGACTCTGTGATGACCTAGATGAAATGTCTTAGAACTGCACTGCAAAAGGAAGTACTTCTGCCCAAGCTTCCTTTTCCCTTCTATCTTCCACAAGCATCAAACATGCATTGATCACTTCCCTTGACTCTGTCCCCATTTATCCTCATGAGCAGTTCACCTAATAAATCTCTTGCACATTTAATTACATGTTGATGTCAGCTTCCCAGAGGACCCTGACTAAAACAGGCACTAAATTGTTCTAAAAATATAGACTTTCAACTTGTTTGTGGTAATTTCTGGAAAAATTCCCACTCTCTTTTCTTAACAAATTGTCAGGTGAAACCACTTTAGCTTTCAAAACTAAAATAAGAAAGGAAAAACACCAAAAAAAAAAATCGGATGTGTAATTGACTTGATGGGCTGCATGTTAGCACATCAATTAGCATGTTTCTCTTTTCTGAGCTATTGCTGGACTCTTACTCTGAAGAGGAGCAGAATTTGCCACCTCAAAGTACACCCCTCTTTGGCATAAGAATTATTGTAGGCTGGTTAAAAATAAATAAAAAACACTGAAAACTGAGTAAAAGTTACCCTTTGTAAAAGACACCTATATTTATAAGAGAAACCTTCATTTGTAAGGGTGTCTCCCTCTCTGTAGCAGGAAGAGGAAGGTGACCAGGTCTCCAGAAATTCTTATCAGTGGGGAAGGCAATGATTTACATCTGCATAACAACTTTACCTTTGTTTGCTGTACTCTTCCTGGTAACCTCCTCAAATTGGCCTTTCCCACCCACCCAAAATCTTTCTTTTATGTTTAGCTAGAAATGGTATTTAAGGTGGTGGCTTAGGCTGTTTAAGGGAGTTTTTCAGTTTTTCTGGGTCTCTCCTATGTATACAGGAGGTATAAACTTCTGTTTTTCTCTTGTTAATCTATCTATTATTACAGGGATATCTCAGTCAAGAACCTAGAAAGATAGAAGATTATTTTTCCTACCTTATTCTAATTTTTAATTATTTAGGAAATCAACATCAGAAATCAACACCTTGAAAAGTATATGCAAGGACCAGAATTCTTTTTTAATTGTGATACAGTCATTTCAACATCAAATGGGTTCCCATATGCCCTTAGTATGTACATTTTCTTTTAAAATATGAGAACATTTTCTGCGAATTGTGTGAGTTCATTTAGATCATGAAATAAGGGGCCGAATGTAAAACCTTGTTCCAGATGGTAGAAATACCTGTCACTCCCTAAGACTACTTCAATACCTAGCATTTCTCTCCCCACGTTGAAGACACTTAGCTTGGTTAACAGAGTTGAGGGCACTTTGTTTGGATTAGGTGGTCACTCTGTAGGAAATATCTAAAATAAAAGCAGAATGTTTTCCACTTCCTAGCTTGACTCTGCCTCTGGCAGCATGTATGACTTTACCCTGGTTGTTGATCTGCAAGGCCTCCTTCAGTTGGCTTCTCCATTTTCCAGCATAGTTTACACAGAAGAGATAGGAGAGAGATAGCTCTAATGGTAAAAGCCTTGAGAAATCCTTGGGAGTTCTCTGTTGCTATAGGAGCGTGGTTACAGCTCTGACTCTAATCCCCTCACATTTTCTCTTTAAAAATGCTACAAAAACAAAAAACCCTTTAAGCAATCCTACTGACTACTACTCCTGTTGCAGGACTCTTTACCTCAATTCCCAGGGTTCTTTGTCTCACTTCTTTGAAGCATGAAGATGTGGACACAAAATAAAATGAGCAGCAGGCAAAGGTTTATTGGAGTATAACATCAGAAAGGAAGATTAGTATGAAGGTTCCTTTACAGAGAAGGGGCATAGTGTCTATAGGCAAGGGTCTTTGTTTTATAAGGTCCTGGTAGCACCCCCCCCCCCGGCCCCCTTGTTCCTTCCCAGATTCTACCCTTATTGGCTGGATAATTCTAGGTGCTGGGTTGTCCATTCCTGATTGGCTCCACTCCATTTTGTTAGGAGTCAGACTATGGTCATACTGATCCTCCTATAACATAAGTTTTATGGTTTACTTATTTTAGTTAAATATGTTGATGGTCAAATTCCTGAGGGGAACCTGAGGGGAAGTAGGTGCTGTCTGTTAGGGAGTTTGCTCCTGATCAGACACTCCCAGCATTGTTTCAAAGTATGCGTTTTTCCCCACCCAGGGACCTCAGGTCCTAACCTTTCTCTCTCTGCCTATTTTATCCTATCTTTCCCTATCATACTCCTACTAACAAACCAATCAGTATCTTCAAGTGAAGAAAGCCTACAGATTCGTTCCCTCTCCCATAAAAAAGTGTGTATGCAGGTGTTGCAGGATTTTTTACCTCAATACCTGAGATTCGTTGTCTCACCTCTTCGAAGAATGAAGAGGTGGACATGGAATGAGCAGTGGGCAAAAGTTTATTAGAGTATAAGATTAGAAAGTAAGAAAGCTCTCTTTACAGAGAGGGGGCATTTGAAGGACAAGAGGCAAGGGTCCTTGATTTATAAAGTTCTGCCCCCCCCCCTCCCTTCCTCCTTGTTCCTTCTCAGGTCCTACCTTATTGGCTTGATAACTCTAGTTGCTGGGTTGTCCATTCCTGATTGGCTCATTTCCATTGTGTGAGGAGTGATCTATGGGCATACTGTTACTTGTGGGTCATAGGTTTTGTGGTGTACTTATTTTTAGTCAGGCCTTTTGTCAATTTACTGAGGGAAACCTGAGGGGGAGTAGGTGGTATCTGTTACCTTTTTAGTAAGAACCTTATGCCCTAGGGGGTTTGTTGTGGTCAGATACTCCCAGCATTGTTCCAAAATATGTATTTCCCCATCCAGGGACCACAGGTCCTAACCTCTCCCTCTCTGCCTACTGAATCCTATCTTTTGCTGTCATACAGGGGGATGGGGGTGTTCTTGAAGCAGCAGAGTTAGACTGGAAGTTAACAATTGTGAGGCAGGTTGGAGGACATCGGAATGACTGGTGTGGTAAGTGGTAGAAACACAGCAGTAGCATGAGCAGTGACAGAGCCTGGAAAACCCAGCAAATACAATGACACTCAGAAAGGAGAGCACATTCTTAGTATAACCACTGGAAGGAAGGCTGAGAATAAAAATGAGCAGGACAGAAAAACTGGTAAAAAAGAAGAAAAAGAAGAAAATATTTGGAAATTTGAAGAACAAAGCACATTTATTAAATAATGTGATGCTTTACAGAAGAGGGAGCCCTTGAGCTGAGAAAATCATACAGCTACTCTAAACCCTTTCTCTCACCTACTCCTAGCTCTGACCTCTCACTTCTCACCTTTTAATAGCTGGTCCACAGGGAAGTTTACTAATAAAGGAGGAAAGTAAAGAATAGAGTGATTAGAGCAGGGATATAAACAAGAGAAAAGGATTTCTCTATATAACAATCTTTATAGTTTAGACTCTTGGATCCTACAAATGTGTTACGATTCAAAAAAAAAAAACAATGAATTAATTTCTTGAGATTAAGAATAAATTGAAACAAGTTAACCCAGTTGCATATCAGTTTTAAAGGTAACCACACAAAGAATGGGAATTCACAGCATGCAATTTTGACTGTGTATCCTTAGTGAAATACACTGCAAACACAGATAAAAAGGTTGATTTCATCTCATTCAGTGATTTAATTAATAATAGTAACATTAGTGATTATATCTTGAAACTGTTTCCTTTATATAATGAGATAAAGCAATTAAGTATATTAATTATTCTGAATCCTGATTTTCAATGCTAGAGAAGGAAGATATAATTCAAAGACAGAAAACAAAGAATTTAAGTGAACCCACCATTATACTAAAATTGAATTGTATTTATCAGTGTGAATTCATTATTTTAAAACATCTTCTAAGTGTCTTCTAACTATGCACCCAGAAGGTCTGAAAGCAATGTCATTCAGTGAGCATGTCGAAGCCTAGTGTTTGTCTCCTTCATGTCATTCTGCACTAGAAGGAATGAGAGTTCTGTAGAAAAATAACTGATTCTCAGTTGAGGTAAGGCGAGTACAAAGGTGCCTGGGTTATGTCTTGTGAATGGAAATTTCCAAAAAATTTGTAGGGTTGTGTCAAAAATAACACCAGATCCTGCTTGAAGCCATCTACACTGACCAACATTGTGATGATTTGAGCATTCAAAAAATGATTGCCGTTAATAAAAATATATCTTTATACAAATCCAATCATCAACTGGGTTTGGGGAGAAAGAATGAGAGAGTAAGGGAGGAAAGAGACAATAAGCCAGAAATAAAATTTGTCAGTTGGAGGTGAGTTTTTGTGTCAGTCCCCTATTCTGTGTCAACTCTGGTCTTCTCGGTTGTCTCAATATCTGAAGCCCCCTTGTCCACTTGTTTTGCCTCAGCCACATGGGTGACCAACTCCATGGGCACATAAGCCAACAGCAACTCACGACTATTTTATGTTCTATTCCTCTTTCCTCCCGCCCTGGAGCTTGTCTCTTGGCACAGAATCATTAGACCCTGTAAGACTGGCTTGGTCTCATGGACGCAGGAAGCCTCAAACGATGAGAGATGGAAGCTGGTGGGTAAATTAACTCTTTTACCTCTCGGACAGATGGTCCCGAGACAAAGTAGTTTATATGGCATCTCAAAAACCAAACAAACTAGCAGTCAGCTTGCTGATTCCAAACAATAGTCACTTTGGTAATTCACATACTATTCTCTCCTTCTTTCCCTACGTAAGTCCCCTTTTCCTACACCCCTGCTTCCCTAAGATGGCACATCATTGTAAACTAGCAACCTATTAACTGTGTGCAAGACGTTGTTTTCTAGAATCCAGATCAAGGCACATTTTAAACAAACTCCTGCTCTTGTAATTTGGTTTTAAAGAGAAATGATTTAGAATTTTTACTGCTTTTTGTAAAAGGAACTGTATTTCTGATAAGTAAACAGCCCAATTAATGAGAAAAAAAGCTTTAGACGATAAAACAGTAACAATAAATGTAAAGAAACTATAAACATTAGAAAATTATCATGCTGCAACCTAGGTGAAAATTATAATTAATGTTAAAACGATTAGCTAACTTATTAATGGGGATTTAGAAGTTTACAAAGGAACACCATGGGGATTTTTCAGAAGGGGAAATATAACAGTATATAACTAAGAAATCATTCAGTTACCACTTCTTTTTAAAAAATTTTTAATGTTTATATATTTTTGAAAGAGATACACACAGAGTGCAAGTTGGGGAGGGGCAGAGAGAGAGACACACACACACACAGAATCTGAAGCAGGCTCTATCTAGGCTCTGAGCTGTCAACACAGAACCCGATGTGGGACTCAAACTCATGAACCCTGAGATCATTACCTGAGCCAAAGTCAGACGCTTAACTGACTGAGCCACCCAGGCATCCATCATTCAGTTACTGCTTCAATCCAGTGATCTACTTTAGCAATGCAAACATTTTGTCCAAGCCAGGTATAAAATATATTTTTGAGATAAGTGCTGAGTTTTTTTTATATCCACAGGCTATTAGATAATATTAGGGAATTAATATTTTTAATATATTTCACCCAAAATAACACATTTGTGCCCTTTTACAAAATCTGGTCATATGAATCTTTTCTATGTTTCTAGGAAAAAGAAAAGAAAGAATACTGATGCTCACTAGTAATGTCTTCCACAATGATATCAGGTGTTCCCTAGCAATACACATAGGATATAAGCATTTAATTTTGGTCTTCTTTAATGTAATTTGGTAAGTTGCATGAGGATGTCTGGAGCTGTGGGCAGGCATAGACCAGATGGCTATAATGTATAGCTATGAACACTAATTTAAGAACCACAAACAGTGAAGCATGCCTATTTTTCTAATGAAGATATTCAGTCCTTTACCAAATTTGCCAACATGCAATCTGGGCATACTCTTATTCAAGGTGAAGGATGAAGATCACCTGGGTGGCTCAGTCGGTTAAGCATCTGACTTTGGCTCAGGCCATGATCTCACATTTTGTGAGTTTGAGCCCCGCATAGGGATGTGCTGTCAGTGCAGAGCCTGCTAGGGATTCTCTCTCTCCCCCTCTCTTTCTGCCTCTATCCTGCTCATACTCTCTCTCTTCCTCAAAATAAATACATAAACTTATATAAAAAAAAAGTGACGGATGAATGTATAGTCCAATCCTGGTCAATGGCAACATGGCTCATTATCCTTATCCCTTCTTCTTTTCTTTCTTTTTTTTTAAATGTTTATGTATTTATTTTGAGAAAGAGAGAACAAGCAGAGGAAGGGCAGTGGGGGTGGGGGAAGAATCCTAAGTAGGCTCCACACTGTCAGCACAGAGCCTGACTTGGGGCGCGAACCCATGAGCCATGAGATCATGACCTGAGTCAAAATCAAGAGTCGGATGCTTAACCACCTGAACCACCCAGGCACCCCAATAAGTTCTCCCTTCTAAAAGCAACAAACAAGCATTATGAGCCTGGTACATGACATCCAAGAGTCAAGGCTGAGGTGACCAAAAGTGAGAGCAGAACTGGCAGTGAGATCCTTGTGAGTAGGGCCAAGATAGCTGAGATACAAATCCACAAAAATGGGCAGCCTACATAGTAGCTGGGAATTGAGAACGAGATACCCATGAGCAGCACAGATAGATAAATAAATTATTAGAGCCGTGTGGTGGAATGTCATAAATCAGAGGCATATGTGAAATACTATGGATGAATCTCAGTAACAGGTTGTTGAGGGGAAAAAGCAAATTCCCCAATACTGCATGTGGTATGATCTTCTAATGATCAAACACAAAATCAAGAAAACCTAAGAAAATATTGTTTCTACTTCAATATATGTCAGAGAGTGATAAATAAAAAAACAACAACAAGCAAATGATAAATACATAGTTACTTGTGGGGGATGCAATAAGATGAGATGAGGAGGATTACCGGGTGGATTTAGGTGATCAGTAATGATTATCTGAAGTTGTGCTCATTTATTAAACAAAATAAAACAATATGCAAAAACTGAAGAACTAAGAATAAAACCTAATCCAACTCTATGTACCCAGGGTCTAAAAAATTAATTTACCTCTTACATTTGAAAGTCTTATTAAGTGAATAATTTGTTTCCAAATTAAAAAAAAAAAACTATTAGTGATCTCAGTGTTACTTCCTATGATATTCTTGCAGCACAATAAAATGTAAATGTGTGAAACAATTCTTAACCTGAAGGATACGATTAAGGAAATTTTCAGAACCCTACACCTCTATGGAAACAATTAAAGCAGGAAAAAGAAATAATATGTGCCTGCCTTTTACTGTCTCCTTTGTTGAGAAATGGCTTCAACAAAATAAATTTTAAAAATATTAAAAATAGAGTAATATGCTTTTGAATAAAAATGTTGGAATGAAATTAATATTATTACCTCTCTAAAGAGTAGCTATGCATTAGTGATGTTGCTGCTTTCCTCTTTTTTCCTCCTTTTCCATGTTGGCTAAATTATCAGACCTTAAAATGAACATGTATACACACAGTGAACATGGTTTACATTTTACTATGGACTGATCTGTGTGCTCAAAATTCTTATCTGAAGCTCTAACCCCCAGTGAGACTATTTTTGGGAATAGGACCTTGAAGAGGTAATTAAAGTTAAGTGAAGATGTAAGAGTGAGGCCCTGATCTAACAGGGACGGTGCCCTTATAAGAGCTCTCTCTCTGCTGCCATCTGAGGGCACAGTGGGCAGGCGGCCAGCTGCAAGCCAGAAAGAGGTTTCCACAGGACCTGACCATATGGGCACTCTAATCAGACTCTCAGCCTCAAGAATTGTAAGAAAATAAATTTTCTGTGATGGCAGCATAGCTGACTAATACAGGTATTTATAATAATCAAAAATTGTGTATTTATTTAACTGAAATGATGCTATAATTCTTAGAAATATGGAAGCGTGTTTTTTGTAGCAATAGAAAGAGGTGAAGAAATATGTAATCATATGTATGATATCAAATATATAATATAATCATAACAATGATAAATCCAAAGCTATTGCTTATTGGTGTAAAATCAAAAAGTAACAATATAGCCTATATATTTAGAAACATGAAGTAAATTCCAAAAGAATTTGAAGAGAAGGAAATTTCAAACTTCTCAGAAGAGAAGTGAAAATGTTGCATCTGGGGAGATGGAAATGGGTGGGGAGGCAGAAAAAGATGTAGGACTGTATAGGGGAGGAAGAATTTCTTCTGCTGGATTTAGAATCAAATTGACATGAGACAGATTAACAGGAGAAAATCAAATTTAAGAGTGTTCCTATAGGGACACAGACATGGAAATTCTAAAGACAGGCAATATGATGTTTATATGAGCTAAGGAGAGGGGTAGGGTCTAAGGATATACAATGAAGAGAAAGATCATTAGCATGAACTTGAAAGACGTTTGGAAAACAAAGGTGTTCTATTATGCAGATAGGTTTCTTTGATAAAGAGGCATCTCTGTTAATAGCTCTCTCCCTGGTAAAGCAGGCAGTCGGGAGAGGTAAAGAGCTTTTTCTGAATCTGCTGGGTTTGGGTTGCTTTTAACTCAAAATAATGTTCATGCCAAAGTTGTCCATCTTGGGGCGGCCTGGCCCTGGCCCCTATAACTGCAAGTTTTGAAATAAAATATAGGGGCGCCTGGGTGGCTCAGTCGGTTAGGCATCTGACTTCTTCTCAGGTCATGATCTCACGGTTCCATGGATTTGAGCCCAACATCAGGCTCTGTGCAGACAGCTCAGAGCCTGGAGCTGCTTTGGATTCTGTGTCTCACTCACTCTCTGCCCCTGCCCCACTCACGCTCTGTCTTTCTCTCTCTCTCAAAAAGTAATAAACATTAAAAAAAAAAGAAATAAAATAAAAAACTACTTTAATTTCCAAGTTATGTATATGTGAAATTTTAATACATAATACAAATAAAGTAAGTGTGTGTGTGTATGTGTGTGTGTGTGTGTGTGTGTGTGAAATCTGAATTGAAGTGGCTTATTTTGTAGGTGTGTCTAATCTGGATTTTAGGGAGCAAAGCCAACATGCCACAAAAACTGTAATTTCTTTTTCCTAAAACTTAGTTCATGAAAATCCGAAGACTGGATTCAGATACTCTGTCACTTACCTTCTCGAAGTTTAAGATCTAGTAGAGAAAAGTGAATCTTTTCCCATTTGATTTCAATTGTCCTCCCTCCACTGTGGCAAGAGGATAGAAAGTCCAGTCACGTATTTTGTTGGCATATTTGCCAGATATTAAGGACCAAGAGTAGGAATGTATCTATGAAAGAAAACAAGGATGAATGGATATGAGTGGCCAACCTAAAAAAAAAAAAAAGATATAAACAAATGTCAATTATAAAAAAATTTGGTATGTTCACCATCAAATGTCAGCTTCCCCTTGCTCCCATGTAATAGTGGTGTTATCACTATGGGCAAGCAGATTTTGCATTTTAAAGTTCTCTTAAAGTCTTTTCTGTTTTTCATTTTATATATTTAAACATTTGCTAGATTCAATCACAACTACTATGTTAGTGACTCTGAATCATTCCAGCATTATTATAGTTCAGTATATCACTTGCTTACAATATCAAAGTATTCCATTATTTGGTTTAACTCAAGTTTTTTGTGTCTTTTTAACCTTACTAAAGTCCCATTCTCATGTACTTCTAATAATTTACTGCTTTTCTTAACTAATTCAAATATTTTTCCAGCACTTTAATAGCTTAAAAGTAGAAACAATTTAAATGTTTAGATTTAATAAGCTTTGGTATATTAACTTCATGGAATATTATACAACTCTTAAAATTATAATTCTGAATATTTTAGGGGATATATACAGATATTATGGTATAACATTAAAGAAATAAAGAAGTATGCAACATAGCTATTACACAGGCTACACTATATACACCTTGATAAAGGAAGAAATTAATTCACAAAACAGACAAAATGTCTTGATGGATGCTAGATTTAAAAGAAATGTTTCTCTGTAGTTTTCGTCAATATTGATAATAACACATCTATGCTAGAAACTTTTAATGCTCATACATATTGATTATCTGTTCCTATGGGACAGTTGAGAGGCATTTATCTCTGTCTTTTTGTAGGTTAGGTGGGATCATATGATTGGCTTTGGCCAATAGCTTGTGATAGAAATGAAATGTGACATTTCCATGCTGAAATACTTATTTACTGAGGTGAGCCCTTCCAGCAATCTTCTGTCCCTTATAACAATGATCAGAGTGGAATCTCCATGTTAAGAGAGAGCCAGGGGACCTAAGCAGCCTGGGTCACACAGTTACTTTATGGATGACAGGACAGTTGCCTGCTTAATCCTGCAGACCCACTGTGCACTTTGTACGCATGACAAATAAATCCTTGTTGGGTTGTGTTTATTTGTTTAAGCAATATAAGCTAGCCTACCTGGATGAACACAAGTTTTAAAAACAGAAAAATTACAATGACAAAAGTATTTGATGACCAAATGATAAAAAAAAACTTCTACATGCTTAACTCAAGTGAATAGAAATCAGAATAAATATTGTTCTAAGGCTTAGTATCCATTTAGAAATGAAACATTAATTTTCTACTGAATAATATTAATTTGAATTTATTTTGTAGTTTCTTGATGGCTGGCTTGATTGTTCCCTGGCACACTCTGTGTTTACCAGCCCTTCTGTGACTCATATGATTATTCATAAAACGTAACCATAATTTTATTTAATTCCAACTGAAATTTAGTTCTTGATGTACATGTTCATTCATCTATTCTTTTGTAAGTGTATCAACATATTTTAATTGAAAACCTTCCATATATCAGATACTATTGTAAGTACTAAGTATAAATAGTAACAATAATTGTAAGTACATTTAATAACTGCATTTTTTATTTTAGACATTATTTTAAGTGTCTTATCTAATTCAATTCTCACATATTATGATAAGCCTACATACTATTCTAATTTTAGATAAAGAACCTGAGGTCCAGAGAATTCAAATAACTTGCATGAGGTCACGCAGACAATAAGAGGCAGAACTAGGATTCAAATCAATGTCTGAATCCAACATCTGGACTCTTTCCCTCATCCTACTTGACCATACACCCCAGTTGGCAGTGTACATTTATTGCCCTACTGTAATTTCAAATAGAATACTCTGTCCTCTTCCAAAGTGTCCTGGTTTAGAAGGTAAAATATATGGTCACCCTTCTCATGCCTTACTGCATCACATGCCCTCTACTCACAGGGTAGACAGAGTTTAAGTATGTCCAGAGATGTTTTTTAAAAATTTTCTAATGTTTATTTATTTTTGAGACAGAGAGAGACAGAATGTGAGTAGGTGAGGGGCAGAAAGAGAGGGACACACAGAATCCTAAGCAGGCTCCAGGCTCTGAGTTGTCAGCACAGAGCACAACGCAGGGCTGGAACTCACTGACCCACGAGATCATGACCTGAGGTCCTGACCCGAGCCAAAGTTGGACACCCAGCCAACTGAGCCACCCAGGTGCCCCTGTCCAGAAATGTTTTAAGAGTGATTATCTATGAAAGTGAAATTCCAATTCTAGTAAACCTTCCTAGCTCATTATTGTCCTATGTAGCAGATAAAATCTAACAGAAAAGGGCATTTTAGGAAAAGCAAAAAACAGGGAAGGTGGGGGGAGCTACATATATGGAAATTCAGTGTCGGTCAGGTAATGCCAACAAGGAGCAAAACTGGGCTATTTTGTTGTTAACAGGCAAACAACTGAACTCCATAATATTCAATTATTTATGACTTTTCCCATCTTGTTTATTCACTAGATTATGCAAGAGTACCCAGATGATCAGCCAGGGTGATATAGATAAGTAGAAAAATACAAGATATTGCTTGAGAAGAATAATACCACTGCTAAATAAGTGTAATCCATCCTTGAACATCACACTCAGTGCATTTGTGAACCAACATGTGGATCATGAAATGCAGGGCAGGTTTATTTTGTAGCTCTGGGCATCTGACATGGTGGGCTTCTTTGTCAGATTATAGATCAATTCCATAGCACTAGCTTGAGATTAATGAACGTCTCATAGAAAATGACTCAGATTTACATAGATTTATGAAATGGAATCTACCTTATTTTGAAGTAATTTACATGGCTATTCACATCTTTTTGGATATCCAGCATGAGGGTGCAACTCTAGGAGAGGAAGCATACTAACAAGAAATAGTCCATGAAAAAAATTGTTTTGATGCAAACAGTTATCCAGTGCCTTTCTTTCTTTAAAAAAAAATTTTTTTTTTTAGTTTATTTATTTTTGAGACAGGGAGAGACAGTGCAAGAGTGGCGGAGGGGCAGAGAGAGAGGGAGACACAGAATCTGAAACAGACTCCAAGCTCTGAGCTGTCAGCACAGAACCCAACGCAGGGCTCGAACCCACAAACTGTGAGATCATGACCTGAGGTGAAGTTGGATGCTTAACCAACTGAGCTACCCAGGCGCCCCTGTCTAGTGCCTTTCAAATGTAGTTTGTTCCTTGATGGTATTATTCAGAAAAAATGTATCTCAATCTGTCTGATCACTTTATATCAATTTTGAAGTGCAAGAACCCTTTGTATCATTGAAATGAAAGACTTTGAATCCCTTTTCTTCTGAGATTTGAGAAGGATGCAAAGCATTAACCTATGTAATGAGAACAAATTATGTTATTATCAGGCAATATTTGAAAATGTGAAGTAGCTCATGCTTAAAATTGGTGAATTAAACATAAGTAGCATTTTCTCCACTGTTTGTAATTAAACTATTTATCCAATAAAAGCACTATAATTAAAGACAAGAAAGACATATCTTAAGGTCATAATAGTTTATTAGTCTATCTGAACTACTGAGATGAATTCTCATATCTCTAGAGATATATACAGAAGAAAACCACATAATTTTCATTTTAGAAACTTGGAAAGATACTTTCTATTTTACTTGACTGAACTCTAGTCATGATCTAATTTATGCTCACAATTTTGCTGGATAAATGAAAGAATAAAGGAAAGGAAGGAGAAAGGGAGGGAGGAAAGAAGTGTAAAAAACAGTTTGTAGTGCAAAGATGCAAACAAATCTGGTGTCATATCTTGGATTTTCTTAGAAGTTATGGCACATGGAGCAAAAATGTATAGCATCACTAATAGTGATCATCTGTGAAATAGGGGACATACCATTTATAGCTGTTGGGATGACAGGAGGAACATCTATGAAAACATAAACTAATATTCAAAATGCTTCAACAATATAATGAATTCATATAAAATTGTAATCGTATTTGGATTGAGTTTTTTAAAATATGTCTAAGACAAATAAGGAAATAATCCTGAATAAGTCACAGAGATTAAAAGTACAGCATAGGGAATATAGTTAATAATATTGTAATAATGTTACAATAATATGATATTATTAATATTAATTGTAACATTATGGTATTATTATGTATAATAATATTATCTGTATGGTGACAGATGATGACTACACTTACCTTGGTGAATATTGAGTAATGTATAAATTGTCCAATCAATATGCTATACACCTAAAACTAACATCACATTGTATGTTAATTATACTCCATTTTTTTTAAAAAGAAAGAAATAGTGCTGTACTTCTATACCAAGGTCAGCCCACATCTGGAGGACTGACACTTATATTTGCCAGCAAACAATAAGTGGAATGTTGTTAGTCAGGAGTTGTTGAGGGGATAGTGAGGGCCCTAGCACCCAGGGCATTTGAAAATAGTCAAAATAAATATAGATATTTAGATTTTATCTGGCATAACTTAGAACACATTTGTCTTAGAGAGAACACATAGGTAAAAGGCTGAGGTGCCTAAGTGGCTCAGTCAGTTAAGCATCTGACTTGGTTTTGGCTCAGGTCATGATCTTATGCTTCATGGGTTCAATCCCCACATCTGGCTCTGTGCTGACAGCACGGACCTGCTTGGGATTCTGTCTCTCTCTGCCCCTCTCCCACTCATGCTTGTGCTCTCTCTCTCTCTCTCTCTCTCAAAATAAGTAAATAAACTTTAAAAATAAATAAATATATACTTAAAAGGATTTCACAATCAGTACAAGTGGAGATTTGGGCAATGGTCTGGGAGTACGATTTAGATTAATCATTATAACATCATTATTATCCTTTGATCTATTAGAATTTCTCTACATTATTCCAGACAAATATTTTCAATTTTTGAATGTCTTTCAAAGATATGAAAGGCTTTCTAAGAGCCTAGGTAGAGGTGTGTCCAAATGTTTGCAGATGAGACAATGATATCTTGAACCACATAGTAAGTACAACCCTTTTTTTAGAAGTTACAGAAAAAACAGTTGTTGAAATGTCATATAGGTTAAAAAAAACCAAAGCAATAAAATCCAATCAGTTACTCAATAGGACCAAATTCCCCTCTGTTCTTGTATCCTTTGGCCTGTCACAGAGATCTAATTCCTTTGTTTTCCATTTCCACTTGAAATTTAAAATCTAAAATAAAGCCAGATCAGTTGTGCTCATGTTGAAAGAGGGCTCAAAGTTAGCTTCCCAGGAGCAACGATAATGGCTACTTAAGTAAAATATCTAGTTATTTGATGCTGGTTGTATGACAGTCACCAAATGATATTGGTTCAGTGACAAGAGGGAGAACACAACTGGCATTTGGTCAATCATATTCTACACTGTTATCAACAGAGAAAAAGATCTTCATAGAGTACTATCAGCTCATTGTACACAGCACAGCTGTCCTCTCTGACTTTTCTCCTGTTATTCTCTCTTAAAAAGCAAACTCCCAAAGCTCACTTTGCTTATCCAGTTATATACATGTACTTTTTCATTATAAATTCATTCTCCCTTGCACTCTAGTGCACAGCTAGACTATATTTCCAACTTTAATTAGGGGTGATGGCATATGCCCCAGCTCTGACTGATGGAATGGGGTGGGAGTGGCAAAGCACTGGGTTTGGGGGCAGGCATGCACCGAATAACCACATAAAGGACAACCTTACTCATCCGAATCACCCTTGTGCAAACTGCATGTGAGCAACGGACAGATTTCTGATGCACTAAAATCTTAAATAATAGGCCCATAATAGGCCCAATTTTTTAGCAGCTGAGTTGTAATACGTCCACATGGCTGGCATTCAAGACCACTTCTGGTGTATCAGCCTTGTGCCCTTTTGTACAGCATTTTGCTTGGCAGCATATTTTCTAGCTATAATAATCTGTTCTTTATTTCTCATTCTCTTAAGTGATTTATTTCTCCCTGTTCTTATGTTGCCTTTGGTTAAGGATACCTTTTCTTGGACTCTGCTTAAGTGCTTAGAAAACCCCTCCTCGGTTTTCTTTAGAAACTTTCCAGAGTTAGTAGTGAAAACCCTTATTTCCTGCAAATATTCCCACAGCACCTTTTGCATACCTATTATGGATCGTATATCTAGGTCACCAATAGTTCTTGGCTGAAGATCCAGCAGTCAGTATGTGTCCATTAAAATTTGAGAAATGCTCAAGAATGTACAGGGAACTCTTCTCTTATATTTATTATTATTATTTAAATGTTTATTCATTTATTTTGAGAGAGAGCACCTGTGCACGAGTGGGAAAGGGCCAGAGAGAGAGGAAGAGAATCCCAAGCAGGCTCCTTGTTGTCAGTGCAGACAAAGTGGGGCTCAGTCTCATAAACCATGAGATCATGACCTGTGCTTAAGTCAAGAGGTCGACACTTAACTGAGTCATCCAGGTGCCCCTATTCTCATATATTTTAATAATAAACTTACCTATTGGTTTTCTGTTGCCTGAAATTTCATCCATTGAGATTTTGATATTGTGCTTCCTTATATCTAGATAATTCAGGGCAATAGAAAGTATATTATTGCCTAGGCCCAGAGAAAGAGAAGGTAAATATTAAAATCAGGCTCTCAAAGAGATATTTGTTCACCCATATTCACTGCAGCATTATTCACAATAACCAAAAGGTTTAAGCTACCGAAGTATCCACCGATGGGCTGATGGATGGAAAAAAATGTGATATACACATATGATTGAATATTATTTAATCTTAAGAAGGAAATTCTAACATATATTACAACATGGATGAAACTTGAGGACATTATGCAAAGTGAAATAAGCCAATCACAAAAGGACAAATTCTGTATGATTCTACTTATACAAGGTACCCAGAGTAGTCACGGTTATGGAGACAGAAAATAGAAGTGTGATTATCAGAGACAGGTGTAGGGGAGAATAGGGAGTTATTGTTTAACGGTTGTGAGTTTTAGCTTTACAAGATGAAAAGAGTTATGGGGATGGATGGTGATGATGGTTGTGCAACAATGTGAATGTACTTAATACTACTGAACTATACACATACGAATGAATAAGATGGTAAATTTTATGTTATGTAATTTTTATTTTATTTTTGTTAAGTTTTTATTTTAATTCCGGTATAATTAACATACAATGTTATATTAGTTTCACATATATAATATACTGATTCAGCAATTCCATACATCACCCAGCACTCACCAAGGCAAATACCCTCCTTAATCCCTATCACCTGTTTCACCCATCCCCCAACTACCTCCCCTCTGGGAACCATCAGTTTGTTCTCTATAATTAAGAGTCTGTTTCTCGGGTTCTCTCTCTCCCTCTCTTTCTTTTTTCCTTTGTTCACTTGTTTTGTTTCTTAAATTCCATATATCAATGAAATCATATGGTATTGTCTTTCTCTAACAGACTTATTTCACAGCATTTTACTCTCTAGCTCCATCCATGTTGTTGCAAATGGCAAGATTTTATTTCTTTTTATGGCTGAATAATATTCCATTGTATATATATACACCATCTTTTCCTTAGCTGTTCATCTATCAGTGGACACATGGTCTGCTCCATAGTTTGACTACTGTAAATAATTCTGCAATAAGCAAAGGGGAGCATGTATCCCTTCAAATTAGTGTTTTTGGATTTTGGGAGCAAATAGGAAATATTGCATTTCCCTGATGGATGATGAATGATGTTGAACATCTTTTCATGTGTTCATTGGCCATCTGGATGTCTTCTTTGGAAAAATGTCTGTTTATGTCTCCTGCCGATTTTTTAATTTAAATTAAATTTTAAATTTTAAATTATTTGGTTTTTGATGGTGTGTTGTATTGGGTCTTTATATATTTTGGATACTGTTTATCAGATACGTTATTTGCAAATATCTTCTCCCATTCAGCAGGTTGTCTTTTAGTTTTATTGACTG